>QEPC01002388.1:12555-72250 GCA_003113815.1 Sphenodon punctatus
GAACAAACCCAATCACCTGCAGATGTTGAAATCAGAAGATCTACCAGGGAAAATAAAGGCAAACCACCCACCCACCTGTCCTACAAAGCAAGTACCGACAGACTGTCTGAGCCATTGACATGGGAAGATGTCTTGCAAATGTCAGAAGGGGAACACAACAAATGGGTAAAGGCAGCAACAGAAGAAATAAAGTCCATGCATGAAAATCAAACCTGGACACTGTGTACACTACCAATGGGCAGAAAGACCATAGGATGTAAGTGGACATTTAAAATCAAATACGATGCTGAAGGCAAGGCAGAACAATACAAGGCCCGACTAGTCGCTAAAGGATAGTCACAGAAATATGGCGAAGATTATGACAAAACATTTGCCCCAGTAGTTAAGTACACCACAATCAGGACACTATTGAGCATAGCAGCAGAGAAAGGAATGCAGGTTAAACATCTGGATGTGAAAACAGCATTCCTACATGGAGAACTAAAAGAAGACATCTACATGGAACAGCAGGATTCAAAGGCACCAAAAGGCCAGATCTTGTATGCAAATTGAAAAAGAGCATATAGGACTCAAACAAGCAGCCAGAGCATGGAATACAAAAATAAACACAGTACTCACAAAGGAAAATTTCATCAGAAGTAAAGCAGATCCTTGCTGATATTCAAAGAAACAGGATGACAGATGGTTTTTCATATTGATTTACGTTGATGAGATATTGATATGCTATGAGCAAGAAGGGAATGACCGCAGAATAATGAAAACCCTGAATCAAAACTTTGAGACAAAAGACCTAGGAAACGTAACACATTACCTAGGCATACAAGTAGAAAGAGAAGATAAAGAAAGTTATCTCCTCAACCAAAGGCATAAAATAGAAGAATTGCTAGAAAGCTTTGGAATGAAAGATGCCAAGGCAGTAAGCACTCCCATGGAAACTAACCACCTGAAGGAGACTGAAGAACAAAGCATGCAACTGCCAGACAACCGACAATACAGAAGCGCAATTGGGAAACTATTGTATATCGCCACCATCACTAGACCAGACATTGCAGCAGCAATAGGAATCCTATGCAGGAAAGTATCAGCACCAAGTCAGAAAGACTGGAATGCGGTAAAGAGGGTCATGCGCTACCTGAAGGGAACCGCACACCTTAAACTGCAGCTACCTGCAACTTCTGGATGTAAGCTGACAGGATATGTAGATGCAGATTGGGCTGGGGACAGCTCTGACAGAAAATCCACCAGTGGTTGGCTATTTCTGCTAGGAGGGGGACCCATCAGTTGGTCTAGCAAGAAACAGACCACAGTAGCACTCTCCTCAACAGAAGCCGAGTATGTTGCAGCCGCGCATGCTAGTCAAGAGGTAATTTGGCTACGACAATTGCTCACAGACTTGGGAAAAGAACTGAACAGTCCTATACAAATTTTGGAAGACAACCAAGGCTGTATTGTACTCGCACAAACGGAAAGAGTAAACCCGAGGACCAAACATATAGACGTGAAATATCATTTCCTAAGAGACTCGCAAGAACAAGGACTTATAGACATGCAATATTGTCCTACAGAAGACATGGTAGCAGATGCCCTGACAAAACCTTTAGCAGGAGAGCGCCACCGAAAGCTACTAAGTAAAAAGGGCATAGTAGGTTAACTTCTGTCTGTTGAGAAGGGGTGTTGGTAGAGACACAGACAACATCCATAAGTTAAATATACTGTATTAAGAATAGTGATTGACTATAGAGCCACTAGATGGCGCTGCTAAGTTTATGCGTACATAGAAGGGAGATGGGATTTTACAGTTGAATTCCTTCATGTAACCACTCCTTCTTCCCTTTCTCTCTGTCTCAGGGCGCATTCAGATGTGTGTTTAAATCGCACAGCGGCGGCAGCGGCATCGTGCGATTTAAAGCAACACGCACTTCCGGGTTGGTGTGAATGCACCAATTCAGCGTAACACGAACTGTTGAAGTGCGGTTTTCAAAGCTGCTCGGAGCAGCTTTTAAAACCGCACTCCAACAGTTCGCGTTATGCTGAAATGCGCGCACTCGGTGCATTCACACCAACCCAGAAGTGCGCGTTGCTTTAAATCGCACGATGCCGCTGCTGCTGCTGCGCGATTTAAACACACATCTGAATGCAGCCTAAGTCTCCATTGTGTCTCACTACTAGTTAGATGCAACTAAGGATCTGTGCCTGAGAAAGCTTAAGTAAAGTTCTGTTTTAAACCTTCAGCTGCATTTGTCCGTACTGATTGCGAATCAGTGATTGGGAGCGGATTTATTGGAGATTTTACCTACTTTATTTAATTTTTTTAAAGTTTATTTTTGTATATTTTCTACACGCCTGTTTTCTGCCTATATTAGGTTGTTAACCACCCTCATCCTTTGGGGAACAGCAGATTAAAATCCATTAAATGTCCATTATACATAACATGTATAAATTAATATTCTAGCTACTATTCAAGTGAATTGGGAACAACCTTTTATGAAGAATCACTACTTAAAAATGTTAATTGCTAGTAAATCTGTTTCAAAACCCTTGACCTCATGGTTACTGGATTTTAGATATTTGTTTATTTATATTTATGTAAACATTTATTATCCCGCTCCTTCTTGCTTCAGGCAATTCAGGGCAGCTTACAACCAATAAAACACATAAAATAGGGACATCAAACCCCATAACACACACACACCTCCCTCCCCATCCTACCTGTCTCCTCCTCCAAATGCCTGGTGTAACAGCCAGGTCTTACACTGCCGCTAGAAGGTGAATTGATCTGAGCAGAGGAGTTCCACAGCAACAGAAGAGCCACCAAGAATGCCCTTCTCATGGTGGCCATCTGTCTGCAATACGAGACCTCTGGGAGGGCACCCCCAGCTGACCGCAGAAGTCACCCGAAGGCTTGGGGTGTGTGTGTGTGAGGCAATCCCTCAGATAAGGGGGACCTAGACTGTTTAGGGCTTCATAGGTTAACACCAGTGGCAGCACCTTGAATCGGGCCCGGAAGACTATTGGCAACCAGTGTAGTGTGCAAAGAATTGGAGTAATATGTTCCTATCGGTTCATTCCCTCAGGAGACGGGCCACCGCATTTGCACTAGCAGCAGCCTCCGGACCATCACCATGGGCAACCCCACATAGAGCACATTACAGTAGTCTAGGCTTGAGGTGATGAAGGCATGGGTGGTGGTGGTGGGATCAGAGTTAGAAATATAGGGCTGGATCTTCCTCACCAGATATAATTGGTAAAAGGCACCCTCAGCCACATCCGCCACCTGATGCTGTTTAATGTATTCATTAATGAGCTGTGAACTTGAGATCTCACCTCTGAGTAATTTCCCGGCATGGCCCCCCCATTCAACCGGAGGAATTGTTGATTTTAATGTTGATTTTATGTTGTTAGCTGTCCTGAGATGCTTGTAGCAGGACTGGGGGTGTGGGCTGCACCATCTGCTGATCAGCCCCACCTGGATGACTGACTCTCCCCTCCTCCTCCATCACAGGTACAGGGCCTAAAGGAAGGGGCTGGCCAGAGGGCGAAGAGCCGTTGGCGGATGGAGGCGGCAAACAGCACAACCACAAGACCCATCCCTCCCTGCCCATCATTGACCCACCATGATGCCGGTCCTTCTCTCTCACTCCCCTCTCCCCTCTCTCTCCAATCCCTCTCACCTGCTTCTCCCCCACTTCTTTCCCCTCTCCTCCTGCCTCCCACTAAGCCTATCATCTCACTCCACCGTCCCCACACCTCCTCCTCCTCCTCCCTCCAACACCTCTTGCCCTCTGCCCGCCAATCCCGTTGCCCCCCTTCCACTAATCTTATCCCCATTCCCTGTCTCCCCCTATCAACTCTCATTCTCCTGCTCCCTCTGGAACTGTCGCTTCTCTGCTAATAAAGCCCCTTATATCCATGATCTTTTCTTCTCTCGCTCCCTTCACCTTCTCGCCCTCACTGAAACCTGCATTTCCCCCACTGACTCTGTCACCCCTGCCACCCTCTCCTACGGAGGCCTCTCCTTCTCCCACCAGCCCAGCACCGAAGGCCGGGGTGGTGCCGTAGACCTCGTCCTCGCCTGTTCCTGCCAGTTTCAACCCCTCCCCTCCTCTCTCCTTCCCCTCCTTTGGGGCTCACTCCATCCGCCACTCCCCTCTCCACCTCCGTGTTGCTGTCATCTACTGCACCCTCGGCTCCCTCTCCTCCTTTCTCTCCGAGTTCGAGTCCTGGTTCACCTTATTCCTCTCTGCCAACATCCCCACACTGATCCTTGGGGACTTCAACATTAATGTTGATGCACCCTCTCAGCCTGGCATCACCCGCTTCCTATCCTTAGCCTCCTCCTTTAATCTCCACCTCTGGACTAGCTCCCACACCCACACTGATGGTTACTCTCTTGATCTCGTGTTCTCTAGGAACTGTTCTGTCTCTGATCGCTCCTTCGAGCCCCATCCCATCTCTGACCATTTCCTTGCCTCCTTCAACCTCTCCCGCCGCTCCCCCGTCCCTTCCGCGATCTGCAGGCCATTGTGCCCCAGGACTTTGCCTCCTCCCTCTCTCCTCTTCTCCCCTCAGTCCTCTCCACCTCCTCCTCCCCCGATTCTGCCATCTCCACCTTCAACTCCTCTCTCACCTCCACCCTCGACTCCCTTGCCCCCCTCTCCTCCCGCCTGGCTCGCTCCCGTAACCCTCGCCCTTGGCTCACCCCCACCATTCGCCATCTCCGCTCCTGCACCCGGGCTGCTGAACGCCTCTGGTGCAAATCCCACTACCGCGCTGACTTCCTCCACTTCAGATTCTGCCTCTCATCACTCAACTCTGCTATCTCCCTCGCTAGACAGCAATACTATACCTCACACATTGAGTTCTGCTCCCGGGACCCTCGCCGCCTCTTTTCCACCTTTGACTTCCTCAGGGGCGGCTGGTGGGTTTGGAGCCTGGAGGGGCAGTGGGCACTGGGCAGGTTAAACCTGCCGCTGCCGACTTTGCTGCTGGCGGGCTGGTGAAAATAGGGGCAGAGCCTAGCCTAGGGGCGGAGCCAGGGCAACAGTAGGCTGAGCCAGGGCATAAGACAGGGCAAAAGCAGAGCCAGGGCATCAGTGACAATTATTTCTAACTCTGCGACCTGATTATTTTCTGCAGCAGTTCTGTTGTCTTTTATTCCATTAAAACACAAAAGAAACAAGGCTACTGATAGAAAAATGATAACAATTTACTGTAACAAATCAATAAAATACAATAATAAATAGAAAATAGAAAAGTGCAATCTCATATTATCCAAAAGCAACCCAAATGCAAACTAGTATTTGTGAAATGGCACTATCCTTATTCTCCTTAACAGCTCAATGGCCACTAATGCAGTCAGCTCCATCCAGACCACCATCCCGATATCTACCTACGCTGTATCCATGGCAGTCAAATGCCTGTCCAAACAAACAGGCCCTTTTGAAATGCACAACCATCATGGTCACAACTACAATGCACAGAAAATGCTGCAAAGGCCAACAGGATTATATGAAATTCTAAATGGCACACCATAAATGCTGCATAGAGTTTTACAAAGGGAGAAGAGGCATGCATAGTTCTGGAGAGGGCAGGAAGCACCCACCATGTGGCATTCAACAAAAGACACACCAAAATGCAGGAAAAGCACTTTTAACCAAAGAATATTAACCTAAGCCTGAAGATAATCGATGAGAAATTTTAGCCTAAAAAGGTATGTTTCAATCATTAACACAACATAAAACTGTAACAACAACTTAGGAGTTCATTCAGACACCATGATTATCACTCATGGACTCCAGCAGAAGCACCTACAAAGTATTGCGACATCTAGAAGCACCTTTAACTGATCCTTAAAATTAATAGGCCAGATTCCCTGCTAGCATAAAGCATTTATACCAGCTGAACAGCTAGTTCACAGTGGCTTTCATCAGTCTCAAAGCATGGGAGAATAAAGGAAGAAATTTCAATAAGAAATTCAGTTAATATACCAAAGTAATACAGGGTATATCACCAGAGCGTTCAGCATTACTGAGGGGCTTAAACAAATATAGTTTTAAAAATCTCTCACTCAATACACACCAGCATGATAGATTTGTGTGCAGATTGTGCAGCACGCACAATTACACCAGCATGATAGATCTGTTAAGGAACTTTATACTGTCACAGACAGAGCAATACTCCAACCAACTCACTGTCCTATCTCTGACAGTGTCACAGATAGGGCAATGCTCCAACCAAACCACTGTCCTGTCTCCAACAGTATCGCAACCAGAGCAATGCTCCATCCAACCCAGTGTTCTGTCTCCGACAGTGTCACAGCCAGAGCAATTCTCCAACCAACCCACTGTCCTGGCTCCGACAGTGTCACAGGCACAGCAATGCTCCATCCAGCCCAGTGTCCTGTCTCTGACAGTGTCACATGCAGATTAATGCTCCATCCAAACCAGTGTCCTCTCTCCGACAGTGTCACAGACAGGGCAATGCTCCAACCAACCAACTGTCCTGTCTCCGACAGTGTCACAGGCAGAGCAATGCCTCCAACCCATTCCCCAGTCTCTCCCCACTCCCCAGTCTCTCTCCCCATCCACCTCTCCCCCCACTCCCCAGTCTCTCCGAGTCTCTTCCCATTCCCCAGTCTCTCTCCCCATCCACCCCTCTCCCATTCCCCAGTCTCTCCCAGTCGCCAAACCCCTCCCCCCACTGCGCCCAGCCCCATTCCATCCCCAGTCTCCCACCACAATTTACTCATGAGTCTGACACCAGTCAAGTCAGGTTGGGCAGCAGCAGGATCATGGCGCACTGTTCACTTCTTCAGAGTGAGTTGAGCATGTGCATTGGGTCCCTGACTGCCTCAGCCGCCCGCAGCACATGCCTAAGTGCCTACAATCGGCGCCCAGGTGTGATTTTAAATTGAGCCGATAGGGCTCTTAAGAAAGCCTGCCCTCGTGGGAAATTCAGTTTCCCATAAGCGCACTTGGGCTGTGCGCTTGAACGCCCAAAGCGCGCTCACATTAGTTTTGTCCCTTATGGGACTCCAGAGCGGTGAGAACACAGACAGTCCACACCCCAAAGGGTAGGGACTGGCTGTGCTCTCGCCGCTCTCGGAGCAGGCTTGGTTTGAGCGAGGAGCAGGAGGAGCCTCTAAGAACCGGTGCGCCGGCAGTACTTTTGTGTCAGTGAGAGGAGCCTGTCCAAGAAGAACAGTTTTCTTTGACAGGCTCCTCTCATTCACACAACTGGGTAAGGGTTTGGTTGCAGGTTGCGGTGATTTTTTAAAAAACAACAACACAGAGTTACAGTCGAGCAGCCCGCAGCGCAGCATGAGATTGGGGCTGGGGGAACTGGGAGGGCATTGCCCCAGACGTCCTAGGGGGCGAACCACATCTGGACTCCCTTCTCAAACCCCCCCGTCCTCCTCCTCTCTCTTCTCTCTCCGCTCAGGATCTTGCTCTCTCTTTCACCCCTAAGATTTACACGATCCCCCTGGACATCGCTTCCAAGTCCTCTCCCCCTGCTACTTCCCCCCTCTCCCTCCTCCCCCGTCTTCCTTCCCTCCTGCCTCCCTTGAGGAAATCTCCTCCCTGCTCTCCTCCTCCAACCCCTCCACTTGCCCCCTGGACCCCACGACCTCCATTGCCTCCACTGTTGACCCTCCCCTCCTGCACATCATCAACCTCTCTCTCTCTACCGGCTCCATCCCCTCTGCCTTTAAACATGTCACTGTCTCCCCCATCCTCAAAAAATCCACTCTGGATCCCTCTGAATCCTCTAATTACCATCCTGTCTCCGTCCTCCTTTTTGCTTCCAAGCTCCTTGAACGGGTTGTCTACTCCTGTTGCCTCGACCTCCTCTCCACCAACTCCTCCCTTGACCCCCTCCAATCTGGCTTCCGCCCCCTTCACTCCACTGAAACCACTCTTGCTAAGATCACCAACAATCTTCTTGTGGCTAAATCCAACCGCCTTTACTCTATTCTTGTCCTCCTTGATCTCTCTGCTGCCTTCGACACTGTTGACCACTTGCTCCTGCTTGAATCGCTCCACTCCCTTTTGGAGTCCTTTGAGGGTGTAAATAAGCATGTGAACAAGGGAGACCCAGTAGATATAATGTACCTGGATTTCCAGAAAGCATTTGATAAGGTCCCGCATGAGAGACTCTTGACCACTGCAGGGAAAAGAAACCCTACCCCCAACCCCACCCACCCTATCCCTCCCCCTCGCCAAAGGCCTGGCGGAACAGCCAGGTCTTACATAAACGCCGAAATAACAGGAGAGTGGAACCTAGCCGAGCCTCCTCCCGGAGCAAATTCCAGAGCACAGGGGCGGCCACCGAAAAGGATCTAGCATTGGTGGCCACCCGCCTCGCCCAGGGAACCTCCAAAAAGGCTCCCAAGGATGATCTCAAGGGTTGCACGGGCACATGGGGAGTGAGGCGGTCCCCCAGATAAGTAGGGCTCAGGCCGTGAAGGGCTTTAAAGGTTAAAACCAGGACCTTGAACCTGGCCCGGTGCTTTATAGGCAGCCAGTGGAGAGCCCAGAGCACTGGTGTCATGTGCTCCCTGCGACCCACCCCCGTCAGGAGACGGGCCGCAGCATTCTGCACCAGCTGCAGCCTCCGGACCAGCTTCTCGGGCAGCCCCACGTAGAGCGCGTTGCAGTAATCCAGTCTCGAGGTGATGAAGGCATGGATGACAGTGGCGAGGTCGGAGTCTGAGAGATACGGCCGAAGCTGCCGGACAAGATGTAACTGCTGAAACGCGCTTCCTGCCACGGCCACAACCTGAGATTCCAGGCTGAACCGCAAATCGAGAAGCACACCCAGACTCCGCACTTGAGAGACCATGGGAGGGCGAACCCCCGCCCAACAAGTGGAGATTCAACCACCCCCAGAGCCCCCCAAGCCCTCACCCACCAACATCACCTCCATCTTATCAGGATTCAATTGCAGATGGCTCAGCCTGAACTTTATGTTATCATGTTCTTAAGGCTGATGCTACATGATAGGCGGAATTGCTAGCCCCAGTATTTACTTACATTAATGAGTCTGGGCATTTTCCCGATAACTGGGAAAAGAGTATTATTGTCCCAATATTTAAGAAAGGCAACACAACAGACCCATTTAATTACTGTCCTATTCGTTTATTAAGTATAATTGGGAAACTATACACTAAATATCTACTTTCCCGCCTGCAACAGTGGATTACCTCTGAAAGTATTCTATCAAATGAACAGAGAGGCTTTTCCAAGGGCTCATCGGCTCTGAATCATATTTTTACTTCAAACCAACTTATAACTAAATATGTACGAGCTAAATCAGGTGCTTCCCTGTATTTTTGTTTTGTGGAGCTTAAATCCACATTTGATACTGTTTGCGGAGCGCGGTTATGGCAAAAACTAGGTCCGTCTACCATCTATCATCAGCTACTGTTCCTGATGGTTTTGTTACATCGGGGGTTATTCCTAAAGATCAGAGTTAACAGGAGGGGATTGCTCACACACTCAGTCCCAGTAGACAGAGGTGTTAGGCAGGGATGTCTGTTAGCATCCATGCCGTTCAATTTATATATTGACAAGGTGGTGGAAGTGCTTAGGGGACCAATGTACCATCCAGTTCATCTGACTGATTTTACCTTATCTGCACCATTATATGCGGATGATGCGGTACTGATATCTCAGTCACAGATCGGGCTGAGATGCCTAATGAGGGATTTCTGCTCCTATTGCCAGGCTGAACTTCTTATAGTTAGTTATACCCAAACTAAGGTGATGGTGGTGGGCCCAGGGCATAAAAACCACAGCTGGTTCATGAATCATCATGCCATTGCGCAGGCTGATCATTTCATTTACCTAGAGGTAACATTCTCTAGAACTGCCTCTTGGAGGACCCACTGCACACTTGCTATGGCTAAAGCCAAGACACACAACATGTAAGGGGATTCTTGGGGGGTGGGTTACACGAGGGGGAAAGTTGGTGCGCCCGGCAGTTCTATTGTTTAGGCAAAGGTGATCCCACAAATGCTTTATGGGATTCAGGTTTGGGGAGCCCAATTCCTCCAGGAACTCGAGAATCCCCAGAATGTTTTTTTTAGGTCAATTTTATAGGTTCCTCGTGGTGCTCTGGCAGTTCTGCTCAGAGCAGAAACAGCCTTGCACCCTATTGCCTCCTTGGCTATTGTAGCCATCTTGAAGTTTTGGCTGCAATTATTTTTCCAGTCACAAGAGCCTCTCTCACAGGCCGCCACCTACCCTTTCTCTCTGTCTCCTCAGCCAAAACCCTTGTTCACGCCATGGTCATCTCTCGCCTTGACTACTGCAACCTCCTCCTTACTGGCCTCCCCCGCTCTCACCTGTCCCCCCTTATCTCCATCCAAAACTCTGCTGCTAGGGTCATCCACTCAGCCCGTCGCTTCGACCATGTGCAGCCTCTCCTCTCCTCGCTTCACTGGCTCCCCCTTCCCAAACACAGCCTTCACAAACTCCTGGTATTCACTTATAAATTCCTTCACAACCTGCCCCCCCTTACCTCTCAGCCCTAGTCTCCTTACACACTCCTGCACGCACTCTCCACTCCTCCTCTGCCCCCTCCCTCACTCTCCCTTGTCTTCCCTAACTGCCTTCGTCCCTTCTCCCCTGCTGCCCCCCATGCCTGGAACTCCCTCCCTGCCCACATTCGCCTTGCCCCTTCCCTCTGCACCTTTAAATCCCTCCTCAAAACCCACCTCTTCCTCACCGCCTTTCCCCGATGCCTGTTAGAACTTTTGTTTCAATATTTACTGTCTGCCCTCCCCGCAGACTCCTGCCTAACTGCAACCAAGCCAAGCATGTGCACCTGGGACCCTGCATCTGCTTAAATGTTATTTATCCCTTGTCTCTCCCTATGTCCCCTCTCCTTGTCACCCCTCCATGGCTATTAGATTGTAAGCCGTAGGCAGCAACTGCATCTATCTTACTGTTCTGTAAAGCACCAGGTACACTGCTGGTGCTATACAAATGCTTATAATAAATAAAATAAATAATAATAATAATAATAATTGTGGACTATACACTGAGATCCTCAGCCCAGTGTGCAGCAGCAGTCAAAAATGCAAACAGAATGTTAGGAGTTATTTGCAAAGGGATAGAGAATAAAACTGAGGATGTCATAATGCCTTTATACAAATCTATGGTGCGACCGCACCTGGAATATTGTGTGCAGTTCTGGTCGCCCCATCTCAAAAAAGACATAGCTGAACTAGAAAAGGTGCAGAGAAGGGCAACGAGAATGATAAAGGGTATGGAACGGCTTCCGTACAAAGAGAGGCTTGACAAGCTGGGTCTCTTCAGCTTAGAGAAGAGAAGACTGAGAGAGGACATGATAGAGGTTTATAAAATCTTGAGTGGCGTGGAACGAGTAGATAGGGAATGGTTATTTACCCTCTCAAATAGCACTAGAACTAGGGGACACTTCAAGAAACTAGCTGCCGGCAGATTTAAAACAAATAAAAGGAAGTACTTTTTCACTCACTGCATAATTAATGTATGGAATTTGTTGCCAGAGGACGTTGTCAGGGCCAGTAGTAGAGCTGGGTTTAAAAAGGACTGGATATGTTCTTGGAGAGTAGGTCCATTAATGGCTATTAACCAAGTAGTTTTCGGGATGAACTTCTTACTGTCAGGAGCTGGGAGTGAACAATGGGGAATGGATCCCCCGTTGGGACTGTTGGTTCTTCTCCCATGCAATCGTGGTTGGCTGCTGTCGGTGGACAGGATGCTGGGCTTGATGGACCATTGGTGTCACTCATTATGGCACTACTTATGTTCTTATGTTCCTATCCAAGTGCAGCTGTGAATCCAGGAGCACTCCCAGGCTCCAGACCTGCATAACCAGGGGAGGGCGAACCCCATCAATAAATAGGAGTCCCCCACCCCACATCCCCCAGAACACCAACCTTGCCTACAAGCATCACCTCTGTCTTGGCGGGATTCAGCCTCAGTCGACTCACCCTCATCCAGTCCCCCACAGCCACCAACCACCGAGAGAGCACCAAGACTGCTAGGTCTAGGTCAGATGACAACGAGAGGTAGAGCTGGGTGTCATCGGCATACTGATGATACCTGACTTCAAACCTCCGAATGAGTTCACCCAGAGGCTGCAGGAGGGGGACAGAATAGAACCCTGCACGGGAGGGGAGATGACAAACAATTCCCCAGCACCACCTGCTAAGATCTCCTGGCCAGGAAAGAATGGAACCATTGAAGCACCATTCCATCCACCCCGGCTAAGTCCTGCAAGCGAGTCACCAACACCTTGTGATCAACAGCATCAAATGCTGCTGCCAGATCTAATAGACTCAATAAAACTGAATTTCCCTGATCCAATTCACGGCGAAGGTCGCCAACCAAGGCCACCAGTGCAGTCTTAGTGCCGCTCCCCAGACAAAAGCCAGACTGTGCTGGGTCTAGAGACAGGAACTGTTCACATTCAGTGTTTGCACTATTGGAGCAATGTTATGAAATACAATGCAAATATATCTGTACTTATTTGGCTGAGCCATCAACAGATGGGTTTGAGGGTCTGGTTTTAATGGAAATTTTATACAGCTTGTATTTTTTATTTTTATAGGGTTTATTTTTGTATATTTTATACATATATTTTATGTTGTCAACTTCCCCGAGCCCTTAGGATCGAACTGAGTAAAAATCCAAAGTAGGAAAATAAAATATATTGTGCCAGAACAGTTATTCTATCCTTTGCCCTGAAGCTTAAGAGAATGGATGTTGTATTCCCAAAATCTTGCTCTCATGCTCCTTTAGAAGGAAGCCACTAATTTACTTTGAACCTAGTGGATGAGCCACTGGGCTTAGACTAAGAGGCCAAGGTTCAAATCCTGATTTAGCCATGAATTCCCTGGGTGGCCTTGGGCAAGTCATTGTGTCTCAGTCTCAGTTTTCCATCTGTAAAATGGGAATGTATGCATCCCTGTCTCTCCTTACATCCCCCATCCTAGATTGTAACCCCCTTAGGGCACGGATCTGTCTCTAATTACAACTGTTTGGCAGCACCAGGCACATCGCTGGGGCTACATCAGCAGTAAGTAATAATACTGCAGGGGAAACTGCATGTGTACATTAAATACAACAAACCCCATCATCAGGGATAGAGGATAAAACAGAGAATATCCTAATGCTGCTATATAAATCCATGGGGTGCACCCGCAAGTTGAATGCTGAGTGCAGCTCTGGTCTTTCCATCTTTAAAAGGACATTGTAGAAATTGAATAAGTGGAAAGAAGGGGCAAGAAAGAAGTTCAAAGGCCTGGGACCGATTCTGTACGAGGGGAGGCTCCATAGACCTGGGACCGATTCTGTACGAGGGGAGGCTCCAAAGGCCTGGGACCGATTCCGTAAGAGGGGAGGCTCAATAGGCCAGCTTGGAGAACAGACAACTGAGTGGAAATGGGATAAATGGTTACAAAATCATGAGAGGAAGCTGCTACTTGCCTCCTTCTAAAACAAAAATAGAACTTTGAATTGCCCTATGAAATTAACAGGCAGCAGGTTTTAAACCAATAAAAGGGTTTTTTCACTCAGTGCACAATTAACCTGTGTCACTTGTTGTCAGAGGATTTTGTGACAGCCAATAGCATAACGGGTTCCAAAAATGGATTTTATAAATTCATAAAAGAGAGGGTCCATAAACAGATCATAGTTAAGTTGGTCAGGGGCCCCAATCTCTGACAGTCAAGGGGTGGGAGTGGACAGCAGATCTAGTGTGACCTGTAGCACCCACACTTCCCTAAAGCAGTTGGTGACAGGATCCCATGGCACTTCTTACGTACTAGCTTATGGTTTAAAACTTTTACGTTTGACTTGCTGATGCAAAATTCACAGACCTGGATAATGGGGTCCCAGAGGGCAATGAAGGTATTTGAAAACAACCCCTTCTTGTTCTTGTCCACGAACTGAAAAGATCAGGTTCACTTTTTTTTTCTCCCCTTCCCTTTTGTAGAGAACAAAGCAGTCTTCTTTGGCATTATTTTTTGAATCCTTGGCTTTCTAGCCCTTGCAATTGAAACTTTCCTGTTGTGGAAGAAGAGGTCAGAAGTCGTTCTAATAAACTGTAAAAACAACTGTTTTTATATGAGACAGACAGACAGACCCTCGAGGCTAGATTATTGCAATGCACTCTATGTAGGGCTGCCCTTGATGACTGTTTGGAAGCTGCAGCTTGTGCAGAAAGCAGCAGTTCGCCTCCTGGCCAGGAGTGAGATGCCGTGAGCACATGACACCGGTGCTCTCGAGTCTGCACTGGGTTCCTATAGCTGTCCAGGCACAATTCAAGGTGCTGGTTTTCACCTTTAAACCCTAAGTGGTCTGGACTCCACATATCTGAGAGACCCCCTGTCCTTGCAGGCCCCACTGTGGCCCCTGCGACTGGCCGGGAGCATTTCTCTGTGGGTAGCACCTGTTAGCTTTGCTTGCATGACGAGGGCTCGCAGGGGGGCATTCTCTGTTGCTGCACCAGTGCTTTCGATCTCCCTTCCCCCAGAGGTTTGTTTTAGTCCAGGCCTGAGCATCTGCCAGAGGTGGTGTAAGACCTTTTTGTTTGGAAAGGCATTCACTGGGTGGGGATAGGGGATTGGAGGGAGGTGGTGGGCTGTTTTGGGGGAGGGGTGTGATGAGGAGGTGCTATTGGGTGAGGGTTTGGGGTGTGTGTTAGGGTTAAATGTATTGTGAGCCACTTTGAGCCTCTGGGAAGGGTGGCATATAAATTCAAATAAATAAATAAATAAATAAATAAATAAAAAACAACTATAAGTGTGTGTGTATATATATATTTCCATGCCTGAGGAAGGGCCCTGTGTGGCCCAAAATCGGGTTCATTCTCACCAACAGCTCTTGGTCCAATCAAAGAGATCATTCGAACCACTTTGTCTCCTTCTATGCTCGTACAATTCATAGTGCTCCTTTGATTATGCCCCCCCCCTTCCTAGCCCGGACTAGCTGCCTACCCACCCGGGCCAGGGCCAGGATAACATCTGGCGGTGCATAAATCGACGTGCCAGTGGTTCCTGGCCACAGCAGACCAAAGCGGGCCACTGTCACATCGGTTTTTACCCTCTAACGACTATGCACAAGAGCCCAACAGGTGTCATCTTCTTTTCCCAAATGTACATGTGCCCAAGAGTCCAGCCCAATGGCCTCCTCAAATCAACAGAGTTAGGGAAAAGGAGATTCTGCCAGTAACAAGGAGAAATTCTTGACTTCCAAGTGGAAACTGCAGCTCTTGCTTCTAGCCCTGCTCCTGAGAGGACCTTTCTATGGATCCAGTCACTTTCTTTATGGGTTACCTGGTTTTTTAAGGGTTTCTATCTACAAGCTCCTGAGGGCACAGTACATTCACACTCTGCAAGTACTGCATTTGGCTTTATGGGGACCAAGAGATGAGAAACGGGATCAACAGAAAAGCTCACTGTCCAGAAACCAGCAGTGTGGACTCGGGCCCATCACAAATCCCCTAGAAAGATTTGTCTGTAGTAACAAGAAGTGTGTGGGGAGGGTAGCACTCTGCTGTGGGGGCACCAGAGCCCATAGTTGGGCTGCAGGAGGGTGGATGAAATACAAGTCAGGGTTAGCAGCTATGGAGCCAAGTTAGGATGTAGCTGATTGTTCTCAACTGGATTGGACAGTTGGCTGGATACCAGAGAGAAGAAAGAAGCCAGAGGGCTCTGCCACAGGGACAAAGGCTTGCTTTGAGGCCCCAGAGCCTTGCCTGCTGGGAACTGGATGGCAAAGAGGGCAGGTGGCCAGAGGTCTCAAAGTCAGAGTTTGAAGCTGGCTATCAGGGAGTGACCAGGCTGGGGGCCCACAAACTCCATTGAGTCAGTATACAGCCTGGAAATGAGACTGGCTGGTAGAAAGGGGGAAACGCTGCCCCGTGAGAGGACTCAGAGTGACTCAGTCTGGCAAAGTGAACTAGAGTTGAACTGTTGGGTTGAATGAACAGTGTATATGTAGTGTGCGGTGCCCTTGACGTGCTTGTAAATGAAGCGCACTGGGATGAGAGAAAGCACTGCTCAACTGATATGGAGTGGCGATCTTTATGGAGCATAATATCCACAAAGTCCTGCCCTGTTTTACACATGTGCACACCTGGGACATGGGGTTTACGGATATTTGTTACTGAGTTTTTGCAACATGCACATGAGTTATATAGTCAATCTAAAATACCAGCAAAGCCTTTGTATCACCCTACACCATCATATCTTGTATATTCTTAATATCAGTCTCTCTTTCCAATAGCAGACTTCTTTGAAATCTCTCTGCAAAGAAACTGTCTTGCAAAATTGCTACTGGGACCATCTGAAGCCATTGAGACCCCAAATAGGCACAGAAACCTGTGCAAATACGTCTTGGTGTATGGTCAGAGCTTCCTTCTGTAGCTCTAAAGCACTTTCAAATGTAAACAATTAAAGTGGGAAGGGCCTATCAACCCATAGAAACTCAAGCAGAATTACCACTAAAACGGTATCTTCTCAATTGCTCTGTCCGGTCTGTTTTTCTGCATGCCAACTGATATCCTGTTACAGATTAAAAAGGAGTGCAGCTCCTTGAATTGCTGCCCATCAAGAACTCTGGCTCTGAGACAAGTCTGCCTCCTCTGTTTCTTCTGGCTCTGTTCATGTTAATAAAGCTTAACTACCTAACAGGGAGCACAAGTACCATATGGTTGATTGAACATGGTGCTAACAGTAAATCATGAATTATAAATACTCCCACAAAAGCGTTTGCAAGCAATTCATAAACTGCAAAGTCTTTGGACAAAGTTGGCTGAATAATAGTCACAAAACATGTTCTGTTGTACTAACACATTCATAAACTCCCAGCTTTCGCACAGACTTAGAAAAGGGATGTTTTAACTGAGCATTTATTGTAAACTATTTATCAAAATCATTCTGTGTTGTGTGTTACCAGAGATTAGAAGGGAATGACTCATCTAGAACAGGATATATATGGAATTTATATACCAAATTAGTTTTTTTTAAATTGATAGGAAACTTTACAATTTCCATTGAGCTTGTCCAATTAGAATGATGCTTTACCATTGGCCCTTTTCCACCCCCCATTTGTCATAATTTTTCCAAGACAAAATCATTGGAAACAAAACAGAATCCTGCTCCCAGGGTTTTAATGGGAGCAAAACAAGAACAATTGCAACTTAAAGGAAGTTATTTTTCAGACTAACAATTTATAAATGTATTATATTATTATTATTATTATTATTATTATACAAATTTATACCCCACACCTTCATGCCAATAGCAGCTCAAGGCAGCTAACAATATACAGTTAAAACTATAAAATACAATAATACAAATAAGCTATACTATAAATATAAAACAACACATAAAAATCCATATGGTGGGACACCAGAAATACAAAAAGAAACCCCTCAACCCCCCACCCCTTACATATCTCCTTCACCAAAAGCCTGGTGGAACAGCCAGGTCTTGCATTGCTCTGGGACCACACAAACCTCTGCCAGGAGGGAGTTCCACAGCCTGGGTGTGACCACTGAGAAAGCCCCCTGAGATACTGGGGGGGGGGGGGGGGGAGGGGGACTTTAAGAAAGACACTCCCAGTTGACCACAGGGGTCGAGCCCGAGGAGTGAGGCGGTCCCGCAGGTAAGCGGGGCCCAGGCCATATAGGGCTTTAAAGGTCAACACCAACCCCTTGGATCGGGCTCGGAAGACTATAGGCAGCCAATGCAGAGAACAGAGCACTGGTGTCATGTGCTCCCGGCGACCCAACCCCGTAAGGAGGCAGGCTGCTGCTTTCTGCACTAGCTCAGTTAGTCTCATTCTGCAATAAGATCATGATCCTGCAAAAGCACATGGGTCAATTTTATGCAAGGTTGGTTTACTTTGTACTTTTAGTGTTATAATGGTTATGGGATAGATAGAAATCAATTGGGGGTGTTACTGTGGACACGGCTTCAAGGGTTTGGAATTAGGTCTTTTTCATTTCATTTTGTATTTATATTCTGGCATCTTACAATAGCAAAACGCAATACAATAATCAAAAAAGCCCATGGTAAATAAAACTACCACAGTGCTATTTAACTTTTAAAAGGGAGACTATGCTAAAATAAGGAAACTAGTTAGGCGGAAACTAAACGGAGCAGTGGTGATGAATAAATGTCTTCAGGAGGTGTAGAGAGTGAGACTATTTAAAAACTCCATCTTGGTTACGTTTATTCCACGGGTTTAAAAAGGTAGCAAGGGGACCAAACACCTGCCACTGTGGCTAAATGGGGAGGTGAAGGAGTCTATTGGAGCCAAAAAGGCATCCTTTAAAAAATGGAAAGCTAGTTCTAATGAGGAAAACAGGGAAGGGCATAAGCACTGGCAAATTAGATATAAGATGTTAATAAGGCCGGTGGCCAAGAGAGAATTTGAGGAGAGACTCACTAAAGAGGCAAAAATGAATAAAACCTTTTTCAAGGACATCAGAAGCAAGGGGCCTGCTAGAGAGTAATTTGGGCCATTAGATGACCAGGGGGTAAGACGGGTGCTCAGGGAGGATAAGACCACTGCAGAGAAGCTGAATGAATTATTTCCTTCGGTCTTCACGGCAGAGGATGTTGGGGCGATACCTATGCCGGAACTGTTCTTTGTAGGTGATGAATTGTTGGAAGAGTTGTCGCAGATCAACTTGACTCTGGAAGAGGTTCTAGACTAAATTGACAAACTAAACAGTAGCAAATCACCGGGACCAGATGGTTTACACCCCAGAGTTCTGAAGGAACTCAAATATGAAACTGCAGACCTACAACTGGTAATTTGTAACCTATTTAAAATCTGCCGCTGTACCTGAAGACTGGAGGGTTGCAAATGTAACGCTGATATTTAAAAAGAGCTCCAGAGGCAATCCTGGAAACTACAGACCGGTGAACCCGACGTCTGTGTTGGGCAAAATGGTGGAAACGATTATTAAAAACAGAATTATGGGGCATATTGATAAATATAGCGTAATGGTGAAGAGTCACCATGGATTTAACAAAGGGAAGTCTTGCCACACTAATCTATTGAAATTTTTTGAGGGTGTGAATAAGCATGTTGATAGGGGGGAGCCAATTGATATAGTGTATCTGGATTTTCAGAAAGCATTTGATAAGGTCTCTAATAACCTTCCTTTTTAGGGAAGGTTATTGAGAAGGTGGTGGCCCGGCAGTTGCAGGAGCATCTGGATCGTGTCAGTTTTCTTGACACAATCAGAACTCTCTTTTGAAGGAAGCCCGCCTGGCCCTGGGTCTGCTCGCCTTTCAGCGGACATGCAAGACATGGCTGTTCGCCCAGGCCTTTGGATGGGAAGGGGGGAGGGAGGGGTAAATGGGGGAGATTGGTGGGCTGGGGAATTGGAGGGTAGGGTTAGGGTTGGGGTTTTTAAAATTATTTTAAAATTGAGGTCGGTTTTTTATGTATTTTATTGTTTTATTGTATTGTTTGCCGTCCCAAGATGCCGTGGGCATGAGGGGGCGGCATAGAAATGCCAATAAATAAATAAATAAAATCCCTTGCAGTCGGGGGTTCACCTGGGATATGGCACCGAGACTGCTCTTGTGGCGTTGGTTGACTATCTTTGCTGAGAATTAGACCAGGGCTGTTCGACCCTGTTGATTCGATTATATCTGTTAGCGGCGTTCAATACCGTTGATCATGAGATGCGCCTGTGGGACCATGCAGGGGTGGGCGGTACGGTTCTTGACCAGTTCCGCTTCTTCCTGGCTGGAAGAACTCAGCGAGTGGTACTCAGTGATTATTTTTCATCACACCGAGACCTCTTGTGTGGAATTCCACAGGGTTCTGTTTTGTCCCCTCTCCTGTTCAACGCTTGGCAAGGTGGTCAGGAGGTTCGGTGTGCGGTGTCATCAATATGCTGATGACACCCAGCTTTACCTCTCTTTTTCATCAGACCCAGGCCCGGCAGACTTGGTGCTTAACGGGTGCTTTGTGGCTGTGGGGGATTGGATTAGGGTAAACTGACTGAAGCTGAATCTCGACAAGATGAAGGTGATGTTGGTGGGTAAGGCAGCGGGGGTAACAGCCCCCATCATTGATGGGGTCTGTCCTCCAATGGTTCCCCAGGTACGGAGTCTGGGGGTGCTCCCTGACTCACCACTCTGGTTGGATGCTCAGGTGGAGGCTGTGGCAAGGAGTGCCTTCCGCCAATTACATCTGGTGCGTCGGCTTCGGCCGTATGTTTCGGACTCTGACCTGGCCACCGTCATCCATGCCTTCATCACCTCTAGGCTTGACTACTGTAATGCACTGTATGTGGGGCTACCTTTGGTGATGGTACAGAGAGTGCAGCTGGTGAAGAATGCGGCGGCCCATCTCCTGGTGGGATTGGCCCGCCGGGAACATATTACACCAGTTCTTTGGTCTCTGCACTGGCTACCCGTAGTCTTCCGGGCCCAATTCAAGGTGTTGGTGCTCACCTATAAAGCCCTAAACGGCTTTGACCCACTCTATTTGCGGGACCACCTCACCCCCCGGGTTCTGGCTTGGCTCCTACGGTCATGGGGGGGTGTGCTCTCCTGGAGGTCCCCTGAGTCTGCTGGGGGGCCACGATGGAGAGGATCTTCTTGGTGGTCACCCCATGGCTGTGGAACTCCTTGCCAGTGGAGGCCTGTTTGGCCCCGGATCTCCCCTCGTTTCAACGGTGTTGTAAGACGTGGCTGTTCCGTCTGGATTTGGGGGGGGGGGGATGGGTTAGGGTGGTTGGGGATATTTCTATTCCTCCCATTTGGTCATAATTTAAAGTTGTTTTTAATGTTATAATTTGAAATGTTGTCTGCCGCCCAGAGCTGCCTGTGGCAGGATGGAGGGGCTATGCATGTTTCAAATAAATAAATAAATAAATAAATAAATAGCAGTAGAACTAGGAAACACTCCATTAAACTAATGGGTATCAGATTTTTTAAAAATAAAGTATTTTTTCACTCAGCACACAATTAAGTTGTGGAATTTGTTGCCAGAAGACGAGGTCAAGGTCAGTCATGTCACTGGGTTTAAGAAAGGATTGGACAAGTTTCTGGAAGATCGGTCCATTAGCAGCTCTTAAGCAGGTAGGTTTGGGGGATGTAGCTTCTTACTGTTGGGAGCTGGGAGTGAACAACAGGGAATGCATTGCCCCGTAGTGACCTACTGAGTCCTTCCTCCAAACAACCAAGATTGGCCACAGTTGGACACAGGATGCTGGGCTCGATGGACCATTGCTCTGACCCAGTCTGGCACGGACTATGTTTTAACAGAAAAGTCATGCAAAAATGAAGCCTTATAAATGTCCCACATTTGGCACTAGTTTCATTGCAAACCCACCCCTTACTATGCACCCAATAAGCCACTTTGGAAATAAACCACTGTAAATATACCTGAAGGGTGGGGTGGGTGGGGCATCAGCAACTACTTGGACTTTCTTCTTCATCAAAGAAAGAACATGGGAGGGAAACCCTCTATATGCCAAGAGTGTGTGAAAAGCTTCATAACCCGATACACAATGCACATCAGAGAATCCTCACAGGAGAGGACTCTTACATGTGTGCCAGCTCTGGGAAATGGTATATGGTAAGCTCAGCCTCTATTGCCCACTCACTATATGGGAGGGAAGTCCTATAAACCTTGTCTGTGGCAGAATCTTTACTGGCTGAAGCACCCAACCAGTCTGTCCCTTGGCTCCCGCATCCCCTACCAACCACAGCCTCAGTTGCAGTTGAGAGGGTGGTATGAATTCATGGGCGTGACCGAGAGCTGAGCTACACATCCAGACTGCTACTGCAACAACCCAACTAAGAGCTATTTAAGTACTGAAACATTTGTAGTTTTTCCTCTTCTGATTCAAAACAGTAAACTGTAGTTACTTCCAGAGCTCAAGCAGCAAAGCATAGAAAATAAATCTCAACCTCAGGGGTTTCAAATCTGGTTTATGGGAAGGTGATGCTATACGTGTGTGACTGATATTTAGTTCAATGTGGGGGGAGGGGGGGGAGAACAACTTTTTCTCAGGCCAGCTTCAAAGTTAGGCAATGGGCTATTGTAAGTTTGCACCAATCAGCATATATTACTCATTTACATTCATGCACATTAGGAGGGGATGTTTCCTCCATTATGGAGAACATTTTCCCCTAACCTGGACAGTGTTGGGCATTTCTGTATTATAAGAACATAGTGTGAATGTGGGACATGGCTTCTCGGGTGCAGAGGGAAGGGTTCTGAAAATCAGAGGGCAAGGCTCACATTCCCCTTTAGGCATTTGAAAAGTTGGGAAGCATGTGGAAGTATTGCAGGACTGGGGCACAAATTCAGAAATAAATATAATTGCAAGAACTGGCAACAGTGTGTACTAGGTATGTGAAAGATGGTGTGTGTGCGTGCAATATATACAGGAGTGTGTTTGTAGGGCTGCATGCTCAGGGGGATATTTAATTAACATGGAGTTAACCAGCTGTATTTTTGTGAGTAAAGAGCAGCTCTGTCTCTACTTGTTCCCAGCAACTTGTAGAAAAACCACCATATGCTTTATCAAGTTCTCTGTGAACTCCACCGAAACTCCACCTGGCTAGAGGCTACAATTGTCAAAGCTCAGGTGTCCCCGACAGCTGGAACTCAGGGAAGGCTCAAGTTTCAAAGGAGCACTTAGGGATGGTCACTAATCTGATGGATTGAATGGCTGCACATTCCTATCCTTGGTGTCATGCCCAAAGAAACCAGTGCTTCAGCAAAGGGGGGGTAAAGATTTGTGAAAACCACTAAAGACACATTTGTACTAAAAATCCCTAAACCTCCTTCTGGCTAACTTACCCAGGGCTTAAACCAATTTGTGTGACTGCTGCTATCCAGGAATTAACACACATGCAAGTTTGCTGAGTAGGATTGGCCACACAAAAGGTTCCACTCCCCCTTCCACACATTACCCCAGACTGCCTTTGGTGGTAGGGTACAAAAGTCACCACACAGTAATGTTGTGTGTGGGAGTTAATTAACCTCCTCACCCCTCTCAGGTGATCAGATGCAACAGCTGAACTACCCTTGGAGTTATTTACTTCCAGGTAAGACATGTTTTGTGCAAACGTGTAACTTTTAGGTCAGTGGCAGGAAGGGGGGAGCTCACTGTTCTAGGGAATTTTCACATCCTAACAACACTGGCTCAAGCCTCCAACTCAACTTAAAAAGCTGTCCTGGGTGCCCATGGCATGCAGCTGTTTCCCAGACAAACCCAGAAGTACATGGGTTAGGGTTCAGTACAAAGAAATCAACTGAGAAAAGCACCAAAGATAGTCACAAAAGTGGACCTGGAAAAGCCTTGTACAGAGGTAGGATTAAAGTTAAACAAGTACCCACCCTCTTAGCAACAGTCCAAAAACCACTGTTCCACTGCACAGCAAGTCCTGTGCCTCTTTGAGGAGCAGCATGGTCAGATCATATTGATCATATCGTTAAAGTTCCAGATTTTTCAATCTTCTGGGTTTACAAGTCCATAAGTAAGTTCCAGATTCATTCTTTACACACACACTGCCGTGAGGCAGCCTCAAGTAGCCGCAGCCATAGACGTGAGGGACTGCCATGGAAACCAAGTGACCACAGCTGCCTGGAGCAAAGCAGTTTACCAGGAGAACGTTTTACACACAAAAGTTCTGGGAGAAGTTTTACGCAGAAGTTCAAAGAGCCAGATGTTTAAGATCTGGGTGAGTGATTTAGACACACAGAAAGTTCCAGATGTAACAGCAAACATGCAGGAGAAACGTGTGTGTAAAAACACCCAATGACTTGGGCAACTTTGTGTGTATCCATTTCCTCCCTCTTCAGCCTCTGCCTGACCAGACGCTGAAGACAGAGACTTGTCCCAGGCAGGTGTAGTAGCTGACCCTGGAAACCAAGCAATGTCCCCACTCCCAGTGGTACTGGCTGCCACTGTAGCATCGCCTCCTCAATCAGCCAAGTGATTCCAGCAGCCGACCTGGCCTCTGCTCCACATGAACAGGAGCCCGCCTCATTTAAAATCCAGCCTTGTGTACCAAGAGTTTGGGGTATTTGTCCCTAAATTTCATCTGTCTTAGATGACCAATCACCCAGTCTTGAATAACTTGGCGTCATCTGCAGATTTGATCACCTCACTCTTAATGCCCTTTTCCAGATCATTAATGATCTGTGGTTATTTACCCTCTCAAAAAGCTAGGGAACACGCCATGAAAATAACTGGCAGCAGATTTAAAAGAAAGTATTTTTTCACTCCATGAATAAATAACTTATGGAATTTGTTGTCGGATAATGTGGTCAAGACAAATAGTATAGCAGAGTTTAAACAAGGACTGGATAAGTTCTTGGAGGATAGGTTCATTAATGGCTAATGGCCAAGTAGGTTTGTGGGACGTAGCCTCTTACTACTGGGAGCCGGAAACGAACAAGAGGTAATGGATTGCCCCATTATAGCCTGTTAGGTACCAAGATTGCCCGCTGTCAGATCCAGGTGCTGGGCTGGATAATGGACCACTGGCCTGACCCCATGGACAATGTCGGAGACAGGATGCAGGGCTGGATGGACCATTGATGTGATCCGTCTGGCACTGACTGTGACACTGTCGGAGACAGGATGCAGGGCTGGATGGACCATTGATCTGACCCGTCTGGCACTGACTGTGACACTGTCGGAGACAGGATGCTGGGTGGATGGACTGTTGCTCTGACACGGACTGTGTTCTCATTACACCAATGGAAGCATGAGCAACTCAGTGAGTGGGGACACTGTGCAGCAGCTGTGATGCTAATGGACACGGAGAGTTGACTAAGCAGACATGCTGCCATGGGAATGGGGGACATGAGAACTCAGAACACTCATGTCTCCTGCTACATGGGGGGCACTGCCCCGCAGAGGGGAAATGGGAGCCTGTCTGCAGGGGACACGGGGCACTGCCCCCCGGAGAGGAAATAGAAGCCTGCCCCGGGGGGAGGGGGGGAATGGGAGCCCATCTGCAGGGGACACGGGGCACAGCCCCCCCATGGGGAGGGGGGAAATGGGAGGCCGCCAACAGGACACATGGAGCACTGTCCCCTTAAGGGAGGAAATGGGAGCCCACCCACAGAGCACATGGGGCACTGCCCCCCAGGGGGAAAGGGGAGCCCTGGGCACTGCCCCCCAGGGTAAAGAGGGCAGCCTGCCCGCAGAGGATATGGAGCTCTGCCCCCCAGGGAAGGGGAAGTCCACTCGCAGGGAACACGGGGCATTGCCACCATGGGGGGAAATGGGACCCCGTCCACAGAGCACATGGGGGAGCCCACCCTCAGGGGACACAGGGAATTGCGCGCCCCCCCGTGGGGAAGGGGGAGCCCGTCTGCAGGGGACCCAGGGCACAGCCCCCCGGGGGGAAGGGGGAGCCCGTCTGCAGGGGACATGGGGCACAGCCCCCCGGGGGGAAGGGGGAGCCCGTCTGCAGTGTACACGGGGCACAGCCCCCCGGGGGGAAGGGGGAGCCTGTCTGCAGGGGACATGGGGCACAGCCCCCCCCCGGGGGGAAGGGGGAGCCCGTCTGCAGGGGACACGGGGCACAGCCCCCCCCCGGGGGGAAGGGGGAGCCCGTCTGCAGAGAACACGGGGCACAGCCCCCCCCCCGGGGGGAAGGGGGAGCCCGTCTGCAGAGAACACGGGGCACAGCCCCCCCCCGGGGGGAAGGGGGAGCCCACCTGCGGGCGAGCCGCCCGACGAGCCATTGCAAAGTGCTGGGCGAGGCGGCGGCGGGGGAGGCTCCTCGTGCCCAGGTTGGTTGCTCTTCGCAGAGTCACATGGGCCGCCGGTAACCGGATCCCCAGCCTCCGGCACGGCAGGGGCAAGCTCAGGCCGAGCTGCTGGAGCAGATGCTGCTGCTAGGGCTGGAGGAGTCCGGTCATGGAGCGCCCCGATGTCTCCCTGGTGGCCTTGGCGGTCTCGGCGGCGGCGCTGCTGGGCTTCAGCCTCGGGCAGCCGGGCTCCGGTGAGTGAGGCGAGGCGAGGCGGGGCGGGAAAGCGTACCCACGGGGCTGCTGCCCCCTTCCCCAGCAAACAGGGGAGACGGTGACCGAGCTGTAACGCGGGGCAGGGATCAGTGGGAGCCGCTTGTGCCCAGCCCGGCCGGAGCCCCGCCACGATCCCACTTGCTGCTACAGGGACAGAGACGGAAAGAGCCCAGAGTTTCGGAGCTATTTTCCGACACTGAAGCGTTTGAGAACTCAGACCCCACAAAGCAGCCCATAATACTCTTCCTGGCGCGGGCCGGTTGGGGTGAGAGCTGGAGCAGACTCGGATTCCAGTCCGGGAGCGGCCGGGTTCACTCTAGAGTCGAATGTAGGAGGGAGCCGAGTCCTCCTGCAGGGCAGCAACCTGCACCAGGTGGGCTCCCCCCAGGTAGAGCCCAGACACCGGGCACAGCCCCCCAGGTAGAGCCCAGACACCGGGCACAGCCCCCCAGGTAGAGCCCAGACACCGGGCACAGCCCACCAGGGGCGCATGTGGGAGCCCTCCCCCCCGGTTCCTAGTTTTCTCTTTGTGATGGAAAACCAGAGAAAAACAGAAATTTTGCCTTTTCGCAGAGAATTTTACAGAAATGGCAAAATCTGACAGGTTTGGGAGAAGGACACTGAGCATAGGACAATGAAGATGCAGAGTGGAGCAGAGGGGGAGCAACCTGAAGGCTTGTGCGGGGGGGCAGCTCTGCATTGGGAGGGCTGCGGAAACCTCTTGTTGGGGGGGGGGGTAGGGGCACTATGAATTGGGAGGTCAGGTCTTCTGAACCTTGGGAAGAGGAGACAAGAGCTGGGGCTAATTGGGCCCATAGCAGCTTCCCCGAGTGCCAGCCTCTCTCTGGTCCCCCTTTCTGGTTGGCATCTGGGACCAGACTGGGAGAAGGAGGCAGTGAGCACAGGGCAATGGCAGGGAAGCAGCCTAAAGCCATGTACTGGGGGGGGGGGCTCTGCATTTTGAGGGATGCCACAGTAGCTGCAAAACTGCATAAAATGAAAATATTCCAGTAAAATGCAGCGTTCCAACTCATACCTATCTATATTGTGGTAAGAGAAAGTCAAAAAGCATTTGTGTTTAGTTGCACAAAGCTGGGGAAGTTTGCTTTTTTTAATCAGAGAATTTATGTTTTTTTATTGGAGAATTTCCAGTTTTTTGGCATTGGAAAACTAGGAAGCTTGGCAGGGCCCATGGGCTACTACCCTCCCCGGGCGGGGGGGGCACCATCCCACAGGGCACACAGGGACTGCCCTCCAGGTGGGACAGGGGCCTTAATATATTCATTAATGATCTGGGAAAGAGATAAGAGTGAAGTGATAACATTTGCTAATACCACCAAGTTCTTCAAGGTCGCTAAAACATGAGTGGACTGTGAGGAATTGCAGGGGGATCTTGCGAGACTAGGCATCCAAATGACAGATTAATCCACACTTTATGTACACAATGGTGGGTTCTAAATTGTGAGTTACCACTTCCCAGAAAAGGACCTTGGAGTCACTGAATACACTGAATGTGTAGCCGCCGTAAAAAAACCCACAATTTTAGGAATTATTCATAAAGAGATCAAGAATAAAACTGAAAATGCCATAATGCCACTCTATAAATCTATGGTGCAACCGCACCTGGAGTACTGCGTGCAGTTCTGGTCACCCCATCTCATATGTGGGGGACTGGGTGTGGTGGGGATGTTTATTTTTTTATGCTCTGTGGGTTTAATTGTGTTTTTTAGTGTAGTATATTGTTTTTAAGATGTTGTGAGCCACCCCAAGTTGTTGTACAGGAGGGGGTGACAAATAAATCAAATCAATAAATAATACAACTGATATAGTTGAAATAGAGAATGTACAGAACGGCTCTCTATGAAGAGAGGCTGGACATGTTGGGGCTCTTAGACGACAGAGGGGATAGGATAGACGTCTATAAAAATCATGAGTGAAGTAGTACTAGAACTAGGGGACAGGCCCTGAAACGAGCAAGCAGCAGATTTAAAATACATAAAAGAAAGTATTTTTTCATTCAACGCAAAATTAAGTTGTGGAATGTGTTGCCAGAAGATGTAGTCAAGGTCAATAATGTAGCTGGGTTTAAAACAGGATTGGACCATTTTCTGGCGTAGAATCGGTCTGTTAGCAGCTCTTAGCCAGGTAGGTTCGGGGAATGTAACCTTTTCCTGTCAGGCGCGGGGAGCAAACAACAGGGAATGGATCGCTCCATAGGGACCTGTTGGGGACTTTCCCCACATGACTGAGATTGACCACTGGGCTCGATGGACCATCGGTCTGACCCAGTACAGCACTGGCTGGTCTTACTCCCTTACAGAATACAGAAACTAGATTGAGAGTTTCCATTCTAGAATTCATTTGGCAATACAGGCCCTACCTCCCAAATGCTCCAGTTTTATTTATTTGTCAGCTTTGGTTACATCATCATCACATCATTCTCCCTCTTTTTCCTTCCCAATCCAGTAACCCCTTGTGAATTCCAACCCCACAGACACACAGCTCTAGAGGACAAACATCCCATGATTGGGCTGCGGAGAGAAGAGCAATGGGATATAGGGCTAAGCTAACGGGTGTGGTGTAGTCGCTGCAGCCCAGGAACGTGGCTGTCCTGTGTGCAAAGGGGGAGCAGAAGGACATTGTACACCTTGTGTGAAGCTGGTCCTGGACACCTTTTGGCTTGGTCACATCCTCAGAGCAGTATCAGACAAGGAACCTTCCAGAGTTCCAGGGAGTCTGCCTGGACAGTTAGACTCCCTCTGCAAAACTAAACTTTGTTAGGGGAAGAGCACAGCAAAATTGCTGGCCCCCAAGGTGACAGATGGTCTGGTCACCATGATCTCCCTTCCAAGCCCCCTTTCTGTCTGCCCCTCTGAGTCTGAACTCCTAGCGATAGGCCTACTGCCCATTCCCTCCGTGTCCCACCATGAGAAGAGGTGAGACCCAGGAGAGACCAAATGAAAACAGGAGACTAGAAGGCTCTTCCTAGCATACGATTTGGGAGTGAGATTTAGTGCAACTGTACTGAGACTTTGTTGTGTTTAAATACAAAAGTGTGCTTTCTAGGGTACAGAAAGAGGTCTATTTTGAAGTTAACATTTTTAAAAATGTTTGTGGGGTGGAGAGTGAAGCTGCCTGATCCCCCATGAATCAGGGGGGATTCAGACGTTCTGATTTGTGCGATTTTTAAAAAACCCCGAATGTTTCATGCCTGTCTGAACACTTAAATTTGATTAAATGGAGTCAATATCGCACTAAAGCAATGCGTGTTGAAAAGCTACTCAAACCTACCTTTTTGCTGTCCGTTTTCAATAAATCCGCACTTAACAGCAGTGTGAAAGCAACATCGTACTGGTTTTAACTAGTGTGTAATCTTTTCTGATGTGAATGCAACCGTGCTTCCAAGTGCGCTGTTTTACTCCTGCCCCTACCGGAAGCAGTGAGACCAGCTGGAGCCCTGTAGTTGCCTCGCTGGGTGCAGGCTGCAGCCAGCTTCTCCCCAAAAAAGTTCTTCCCCTCCATGTTTCCCCTCCATGCTTCTCCCCAAAAAAGTTCTTCCCTCCAAGGGACTTTCAATCATCTGCCTCTGCCTCTACCGTAGTGCTGCAGCAGTAGCAGCAGCGGGATACCGGAAAGAAACCAGGGAGAGAAGCAGCGCGCCTCACTATGCGAGGGGCTTCTTTCCAGCAGCCTCAGGCTCTCCGTTTTTATTCCCTGATTCTACAAAGTAGCAACCTTTGCTACAAAGGTTGTAGCAAAGGTTGTTGCAAAGTTTGCAAAGTTGCAGCAAAGGTTGTTGCAAAGTTGTAGCAAAGGTTGTAGCAAAGTTGTACTTTGCTACAAAGTAGCAACCTTCTGGCTCCCCACAGGCCACTTCCTGTAACTGAACCGTACTGAGCAGCCGGGTAAGCACGCACTACAAGAAGGTCTGAATGCATTATTTCGCTGTACTTAAAATCGGTATGGCATGCATGTGAATGCAACAGGACTTGTTAACAGCGAACTATTGAGAACCAGTTTTTAAAAATCCAGATAATTGCTGCACGTGTGATTCCCCCCTCAGTCCGTAATTGGCATGTAAATGTCTTCAAGTCCCTGCCTCCCATTGGAACATTCTAGTACTGGGCCTGCACGGGTCTCCTTGCCTTCATCATTCTCCAAGTAGAAGGCAATGCATGTCATCGACTGTCCTCTGGTGCAGGGTATAACTTACCTTACTAATACCTTGTCTTATGCCTTCAGACCGAATTCCCAAGGCTGCTCTCTTGTCCCTTGGCAGAGACCTGCTACACTTGAAGCTCCTCCAATTGTGTCAATGTCTCCATAGTATTAAGAGACCAGGCAGGCCCTGCCAGGTAGTGGAGGATGTGGATTGCTAGCCTAAAGACCAAGTTTAAAGACCATTCTGCAGCTTTCATAAATTATTAGTGATGTTTGTTTGACAACTGATGATCCAGTCCCTGGTTTACACCTATGCTGGCCAGAATCACGGCAGCTGAAATCCTCTAACCAAATACATTATACAAAAGTTGACGACTACTTGGGTTAAGGTTATAACAAATTCTAATTTGCTCATAATGAAAATAATTTTGAGGGTGAAGTTGGCTAGACTTCATCTCTGTCCAAGTGTGAATTTTTTAATGTTTGATCAAATTGCTTTCACAGGACCTAGTATTAAATATAGCCGGTGTGGTGTAGAGGCTAAGTGTGTAGCAGCTGGACTGGGAGGGGGAGTCTCACCTTAGCCAGAAACTCACTGGACAACTGTGGGCCAGTCTAACCTACCTCACAGGGTTGTTGTGAGGATTAAAAGTTGTGTTCAATTGTTCTATGTAAAGCACTGAGTGCCATGGTGGGGGTGGGGGGAGTGTTAAATAAACGTAATTATTATAATAAAAGGGTTAGTAATACCTTTATTGAAAAAGCCATCATTCTGCTACAGGGAACTCAAAAGAAAAAACAAAATGTTCACCTTTAGTACGGAAATAACTGCAATGAGCATTTTCAAACAACAGAATCCTCAAAAACCTATGACTAACAGCTGCTTAACCCATAGGCCACTACAGACCCCCTTCTCTGTGGCCTCAGAGGAACTTGTGACAGCAAATGAGGTCATTTTTGTGGCATTAAACCAGTGTTTAGTTCTTGGGTGACCTAGCTCATTTCCCTATAAGCTTATAATGGGATCGTGAGCTCTCTGCCCCAATCTGGGCTGGCTGTGACTCAGTTTCCCCACCTACCGTTCCTACTGGATCAGCTCCCTCCAGAACTGTGCCAGCCCATAAGGGGTTAACTCTCTTTGTCACCTTTGCCTCATAATTTCTCAAAGCACAGAAATTACTTCATCGGGTTTGGCTGAGTATGCTGACTCAGAATCACTCCAAAGTGCATCACCCCAAAGTCAAGCATTCGCTGACTTAATTAAAGAAGGTCTATTATAAGAGACAAGATAAATATATAGTGCCAGATTGTGTTCAGAGTGCAGTAAATCAAATAAACAAAATAGATAACACAGTTCTACTATTGAATTCTAAGATTAAGTCTTACCCTGTGCAGCTGTATGCTTACAAGTTCAATTCAGTCTCTACATTTTTTCTCTGTCTCTCAGCCTTAAATTGGAGAAAAATGGGTCCAGTATTTTGCTTCTGTTATAATTGTAAAATGTTCTCTTGGACTCTCTCTTCGTATGCTCTTGGTCAAAAATGATCTCTCTCCTAGTTCTAAGCATGCCCTTTAACTCAGTCAGTATGCTTGCTTTGAATCGTTAATTACCCTAGACTGTCTTACCAGAATTTACCTGGATGGTTCTACGCAACTAAGTTACATAGATAAGCCTTTGAAATGGCTTCTCTGTTGCTGATTACTATCAGTGTAATACACACACTGGATAGCAGCATTGATCAGGGAATGGGGAGTTCAAAGGGTTTCCTGCCCCATTATCTAAACGGTTATTGTAACTTTCATTCTGACTTGTACAATCTTTTATATCACGGTTACATTCCTTTCTTAAGATTGACCACAACACCAAACATGGCTGTACAACACTAATACAGACTAGTCATTTGGGAACATATATGTAAAATATATGTTTTTTTCCTGAGCTTTACCACAAAGTTCTCTGATGACTTGAGATGAAGGTCACAGAAATCTTGTCCCTGCAGGAGAAGTGCATAAAAGCCCATGGAAGATGCCTTGCTCCGTCGCCTCTCTGTACCAGGCAGCTATTAACCCTTTCAAACTGAGTGGAGTGCATGGACATAAACCAGGAATTCTAAGTTAGCTGAAGTGGAAGATTTGAAGCAGTGATGATCAAGTTTCTAAATGTACCAAGCTGCTTAGCATTAAACAAAGGGGTCAAAGTAGTCAAATTCACAAGCACACTATTCTGTGGCAACTTGCACTTCATGCACAGTTTGCAAAATGGACAGGCTGAGTAATACATTTATATCTATCATGCTCCCCTGCCTTAAATGGCACTCGGAGTGCTTTAAAAATATCAAAACCACCATATAAAATGAATTTAAAACTATTTATCTGCAGGATCGCCTCCCTCCCCATGTGCCTGTGTGATCTTTGAGATCGTCCGGGGGAGCCTTTTTGGAGGTTCCCCGGGCGAGGCAGGTGGCCACCAATGTTAGGATCTTTTTCAGTGGCTGCCCCCGTGCTGTGGAATTCGCTCCCGGAGGAGGCTCGGTTGGCCCCCACTCTCCTGCTATTTCGCCGTTGGTGTAAGACCTGGCTGTTCCGCCGGGGGGGGGAGGGGGTTGGGAGTTCTCTTTCCCTGCATAATGTGGGATTTTTAACTGTTTAAAATGTTTTGTTGTTTTAATGTTTTTTATATTTGTTGTTCGCCATCCCGGGCGGCCCTGTGGGCAGGATAAAAAAATGTATATAAATAAAATTAAAAAATAAAAATAAAAGGGGAATGTAAAGATGGAGAGCAAACTACATTCAGGGGAACTGGCCATGGGTCCTAAAAGCACCAAGAAAATAAATCACATTTCAGGGGCTTTTTAAAGGTAGAGGAACTGAAGGTGAACACAGACATGCACTATTTTCAATTTATAATTTCTTATGCATGTTGCAGGGCTGTATTGGCGCCCTATGCAACATGCATAAGAAATGTTAAAACAGAGTCAAGGTGCATGTATGTTTTCACCCTATGACGGACATCCACAGGGAGTTCCACAGCAAAGGTCCGATCACCTGCTGACTTAAGGGATGATGGCGGGATCCCCAAACAGTGGGTGGTTTCTGAGAGCAGATATGCCGATAGATTGCGGCATAGAGCCAGTTTACGAACCTATGCCATGGCTATGCGGGCAGCAAAGAGGGAGTTCTTTCCTGCCCTCATAGCGTCTGAAAAATCCCAGCCAGCGGAGCTGTTCTGGGTAGTGCAGTGGCTGGTCAGTCCAGCCTCCCTCAACCTTGGAGTGGAGTCATCTACTGCCCGCTGTGACAGGTTTGTGGATTATTTTGTGGACAAAAATCACTCGTATTCACCACGATTTTGATGCAGCATTTATTACACTAGGGGAACCTGAGGTTCTGGAAGCCCTATCATGTCCAGTTTTCTGGGATCAGTTTCAGTCAGTGATGCCCACCGATGCGGTGGATGTTCTTGGGGCAGTCAAGGCCACTTCTTGTGAATTAGATCCTTGCCCGTCCTGGCTGGTTAAGATCTGTCGGGAGACAATGGGGCCATTGCTGGTTGGAGTGGTCAACACCTCCCTGCGGGAGGACAGAGTGCCGGGCTGTCTCAAGGAGGCAGTGGTGTGGCCTCTGCTCAAGAAGCCATTGCTTGATGTTGGCTCCCCTGTCAGTTATCAGCCTGTCTCTAACAGTAGATGGAGTGTTAACAAGTAGAGTGAAGTCAGTAGATAACTCCACTCCAAGGTTGAGGGAGGCCGGACTGACCAGCCACTGCACTACCCGGAACCGTTATTGAACGGGTAGTGGCTCGGCAGTTGCGGGGCATCTTGATCCCTCTCAGTCCAGCTTATGGCACCGAGACTGCGCTTGTGGCTTTGGTAGATGACCTTCACCGAGATATTTATTTATTTGATTGTATTTATATGCCACCCCCCATGCCTACGGCATCTTGGGGCGGCTTCCAACACAATATAAAATAATACATTAAAACATTAAAATCTACAGTATCATTAAAACCCATTTAAAGCACCCCCACAAACATTTAGTATTTTTATGGATCGGGGTCATTCAACCCTGCTGATCCTGTTAGATCTGTCAGCTGCATTTGATACTGTTGATCATGAGATGTTGGGGACGCTCCTGTGGGGCTGTGCAGGAGTGGGCGGAACTGTTCTTGAATGGTTCTGCTCATTCCTGACCGGAAGAACTCAGCGAGTGGTGCTCGGGGATTATTTTTCATCATACCGAGACCTCTTGTGTGGAGTTCTGCAGGGTTCGGTTCTATCTCCTCTCCTGTTCAACGTGTATATGCAGCCACTCGGTGAGGTGATTAGGGGGTTCAGTGTATGGTGTCATCAATGTGCTGATGACACCCAACTGTACCTCTCTTTTTCAACAGACCCAGGTCCGGCAGTCTTGGTGCTTACTCGGTGCCTGGCAGCTGTGAGGGATTGGATGAGGGCTAATCGACTGCATCTGAATCCTGACAAGATGGAGCTGATGTTAGTGGGGAAGGCGATGGAATTGGTGGCCCCTATCATTGATGGGGGTCTGTCCTCCATTGACCGCCCAGGTACAGAGCCTAGGTGTAGCTCCTCGATGCGCAGCTCCACCTGGATCTCCAGGTGGCAAGGAGTGCTTTCTGCCAGTTGCATCTGGTGCAACAGCTTTGGCCGTTTGTTTCGGAGTCGGACTGACCTGGCCACAGTCATCCATGCTTCCATCACCTCTCGATTATACTACTGTAACGCGCTCTACGTGGGGCTACCCATGGTGATGGCTCAGAAACCGCAGCTGGTGCAGAATGCGGCGGCCCGTCTCCTAGTGGGACTGGGCTGCCAGGAGCATATTACACCAGTGCTCCACTCTCTACACTGGCTGCCAGTGGTTTTCCAGGCTCGATTCAAGGTGCTGCTTTTAACCTATAAAGCCCTAAATGGTCTGGGCCTTGCCTATCTGCGAGACCGCCACACCCCCCGTGTCCTGGATCGGCCCATGCGGTTGTCCGGGGATGCCCTGCTCAGGGTCCCCCGAATTTCTTGGGTGGCCACGCAGGAGAAGGCGTTCTCAGTGGCTGCGCCTATGGAACTTCCTTCGGGTGGGGGCCCAGCTAGCCCCGGACCTCCCCTCTTTTCAGAAACGTTGCAAGACCTGGCTGTTCCACCAGGCATTTGCTGGGGGAGAGGGGTGATAGGTGAGGGGTAGGGGGAGTCGTTTTCTCTGCTTCCTCCTTTTTAGAATGTGTTTTAATTGTTTGTTACTGTTGTGAGCTGCCTGTGGCAGGAGCGGTGGGGTAACAAGTTTTTAAAATAAATAAATAAATAAAATACCCATGAGTGCGAGGCTCCAGGAGTGGGCCTCATACTGACCTGCTCCTGAAGGAATAGCCAGGGCCTAGACTGTGCAGGGCCATGAAAACCAGCAGCACTAATTCAATCCACTGCTTTACAGGCAACCAATGTAGAGAGCCTAGAGTGGGCGGGAGTAACGTGTTCATGGCTGCCCAAACCGGTCAGCAGTCGTGCTACCACATTCTAAAGAGAAGCCCTGCCCGTAGTCTGTAGAAGAGGGAGTTAGCTCACTCTCCCCCAGATTGAACATGAGGATCCCCTGGATTTCCCTTTTTATCCATACATTCCCAAAATGTCGATGTTCTGACAAACTTTACGCAATGTAACTTAGATGGCTGGGCTTCAAAGTAATGAAATGGCAAATGTTACTTTTCTCCTGCATTGTAACTTGCCACAGTGCGAGTTTCACAAATTTATATTTCTTTTCTCCTTGTTCAATGTAAATTTTCAAGTACCCTTGTAATAAAATGCAGACGCTATGCATCATGGAGGGCATGTTCACACATGCATGGAAGTGTCTTTGCAAAGCCAGGAGAAAACATCAGAATACAAATCTCGTGCATTTTTGTGTGTGTGTAATTGCAGTATTTCACATAATTTCTGCTTTTATGCAGATTTACAAGGCCAAATGACAGGGCTGCATAATCCAGCTCTGTCAATCAACCTTGTAAATCCGCATAAAAGCAGAAATTATGTGAAATACTGCAATTACACACACAAAAATGCACAAGATTTGCATTCCAGTGTTTTCTCCTGGCTTTGTAAGGACACATTTATGCATGTGTGGACATCAGTGAGTTAAAAGGGGAGAAACCTGAGCATTTTGAATCAACTATGAAGAACTAAAGTTTGCAAACTAGCTGGTGCATGAAGAGCTGTGTTATGTATTTAGTAGTGTTTTTTAGTTTTCACCGATTACATCCTCTCCTTTTTCACGGTTTCTTCACTGAATAAAACATTGGACCTTCTAAAGTTCAAATTTAAGTTCATTGTTACAATCAGTGTTGAGGGGGACTTGCAAGCAGATGAGCAAGCTCGTGGTGTCTAATGTCAAGGGAAGAAATCCCACTACCGCGCCGACTTCCTCCACTTCAAATTCTGCCTCTCATCGCTTAAATCTGCTATCTCCCTTGCTAGACAGCCGTACTATGCCTCCCACATTGAGTCCTGCTCCCGGGACCCTCGCCGCCTCTTTTCCACCTTTGACTCCCTTCTCAAACCCCCCTGTCCTCCTCCTTCCTCTTCTCTCTTCGCTCAGGATCTTGCTCTCTTTTTCACCTCTAAGATTGACAAGATCCGCCTGGATATCGCTTCCAAGTCCTCTTCCCCTGCTGCTCCCCCCCTCCCTCCACCTCTCTTCTGCCCTCCTTCCCTCCTGCCTCCCTTGAGGAAATCTCCTCCCTGCTCTCCTCCTCCAACCCCTCCACTTGCCCCCTGGATCCCGTTCCTTCCCACCTCCTGACCTCCATTGCCTCCACCATCGCCCCCCACCCCCTCCTGCACATCATCAACCTCTCCCTCTCTACCAGCTCCGTCCCCTCTGCCTTTAAACACGCTGCTGTCTCCCCCATCCTCAAAAAGTCCATGCTGGATCCCTCTGAACCTTCTAGTTACCATCCTGTCTCGCTCCTCCCTTTTGCTTCCAAGCTCTTTGAACGGGTTGTCTACTCCCGTTGCCTCAATCTCCTCTCCGCCAACTCCTTCCTTGACCCACTCCAATCTGGCTTCTGCCCCCTTCACTCCACTGAAACCGCTCACTAAGATCACCAACCATCATATTCTAGCTAAATCCAACCGCCTTTACTCTATTCTTGTCCTCCTTGATCTCTCTGCTGCCTTTGACACTGTTGACCACTCGCTCCTGCTTGAATTGCTCCACTCCCTTGGATTCTGGGACTCTGTCCTTGACTGATTCTCTTTCTATCTTTCTGACCACTCCTCAATGTATCTCTTCCTAACTCCTCCCCCTCTTCCTCCCTACCCCTCTCGGTCGGGGTTCCCCAAGGCTCCGTCCTTGGCCCGCTCCTCTTCTCTATCTACACCCAATCTCTAGACAAACCCATTGCCTCCCATGGTTTCCAATATAACCTATACACTGACAACACTCAACTCCATCTCTCCACTCCTTCCCTCTCCCCCTCTGTTCAAGCTCACCAACTGTCTCTCCGATATCTCCGCCTGGGTGTCTCAACGCCAACTCAAACTGAACATGGCTAAAACTGAACTCCTTATCTTTCCTCCCAGCCCTTCCTCTCCCTCTTCCCTGTCAATTGCCATTGACAGGGTCTCCATCCTCCGTGTCCCCCAAGCTCGCAGCTTGGGCTTCATCTTCGACTCGCACTTTACCTTCAAACCCTACACTGACTCCGTGGCCAAATCCTGCTGCTTCTCCCTCCACAACATTGCTAAGATCTGCCCTTTTCTGTCTGTCTCCTCTGCCAGAACTCTCATCCACACCCTAATCATCTCATGCCTCGACTATTGTAACCTCCTCCTCGCTGGCCTTCCCCGCTCTCACCTTTCTTCCCTCATCTCTGTTTAAAACTCTGCTGCCAGGATCATCCACCTAGCCAATCACTTTGACCACGTGCAGCCTCTCCTCTCCTCTCTCCACTGGCTCCCTCTTCCCGAGCGTATACTTCACAAGCTCCTCGTCTTCACCTACAAAGCCCTTCACAACCTCACTCCCCCCTACCTCTCTGCCCTGATCTCCCTCCGAACCCCTGCTCGAGCACTCCGCTCCTCTTCCATCCCTTCCCTCACCCTCTGTTTTCCCCTTCCCTGTCTTCCCTCCCCCGTCTTTAGATTGTAAGCTCTCGAGCAGGGTCCATGCCTATCTTATTCTTTGTAAGCGCCAGGTACATCGCTGGCGCTATATAAATGCTAATGCTAATAATAATGCGATGAGAGTTTGGGATCCCAAGGGCAGAAGGTCTAGGACTTCCTCAGTCTCCTCAAATGAAATCAATTCAGGGTGTCGCAGCTGTAGAAAGCAGATGGGGGATTACTCCAGTGGGTGCTTTCTACAGGGCTGTAGCACATAGCTGCCCCATGACATAGCAGTTGAGAAGTCCCAAAGCCTTGGGCGCAGTCGGTACCTGTCAGTGTAATGTCCACAGGCACCAACGTTACTCATCTCTTGCAAACAATGGTCTTCCTGAAAGGGACGCTGCACCTGCTTCAAAGCAAGTCTGAAATATTAGGTCAGTCAAAGGATAAAGATTAACTGGGAGGTGAAAAACGACCGTGGAAATCCACCCCCCCTCCCCCCAAGTTGTGGACTAGAGTGTCCACAATGTTACGGTGTTGCCCAGGGCAACAGCCAGTGGGTAGCGGAGCAGCAGCATCAGATGGATCACTGCCCCAGGTTCGGCCAGCCCATTCCGTCACCGGTGCTCAACGATGTTTTGGAGCGCTGCCGGTGGGGCTGCCTGGCGCCGATGCACCGTTAGATCAATGGGCCACCTGGTCTGGCATGGCCAACAGTGGAAGAGCTTGTCTGTCTAATAAAACACCCCTTGTCTCATCTGTGTGCAGGCCTGTCTCAGATAAAGCATAGGTGACTCGGGGGGGGGGGGGAGGGGGCATGTGGCCCCGCCAGATTTTCAGAAGCCCTACAGAGCCCCTGCACAATCCCCATCGACAGTTACCCGTCACAGATGCCTTGGGCAAGACTTTGGAACAATTTTGACAAGGTCTCAATTTACCTCTCTACTCTGTCCAGCTTTTCACATGACAGGAGGCTCACACACACCAGACCTCACATAGAGACATGCACAGGCACATCCTTGCTGACACACACACCCCTCTACTCTTTGTGCAGAATAGACAAGTTAACCAAACGTAGGACATTTTTGTGGCACTTGAGTTAGTGGTAGAGGAGAACTCAGTGCTGAATGAACCCTGCATCCCACTTCTTTCCAAATACCAACCAGGAATATTTACCAAATGCTTTTACCATCCTACCATGAGGTTAGGACACATTCCAACTTTGGAAAATAAGCACCGACCCTTCCTGTTTTTTCATGCATTTTTCCTCGTGACCGTTTGTGATAATACTATTGCAGCACCGGCAGAGTTTTGCATATACACATACACTCTGTCTTCAGCATGCTACTTTTAACCTTTAAAGCCCTACACGGCTTGGACCCCTCCTACCTGAGAAACTGCCTCACTCCTTGGGTCCTGGGGCAGGGGCCCCCACAATGGAGAGGGCGTTTTTGGTGGCCGCACCACGGCTGTGGAACTCCCTCCCAGAGGAAGCTCAACTGGCCCCCAGGTCTGTTGGCCTTTCGCCCGGCCTGTAAGACCTGGCTGTTCGTCCCGGCCTTCAGGAAAGGGAGTAGGTAGGGTGGGGGGTTAGGTTGATTGTTTTTATCTTATTTAATTGTTTCTCTTTTTTGTCTGTTTGATTGTGTTTACTGGTTTTATTTTAAACTGTAGCTGTTGTGAGCTGCCCTGAGCCGTCTGTTGATGGGAGGGGGTGGGATATACATTTTAATATAAATACATTAAATAATATAAATAATATTTAGAAAGCCATTTGGTGATCCATAGCTACTTAATTACTGTATTTAAACCTTCCTTTGCTAGGAGGGTTTTGTCAGTTACACGGTTCCATTAATAGCATTTGAAATGGTAATCCACATTTTGGGAGTTATTTGGCCATTCTTAAAGTGCTCAAAAACTTTAAAAAATGTTTTTTCTATCCATTTTGCATTTCATGTTGTAATAACCAATCAATGATCTGCTGGTATTCAATCTATTAAACTGCACCCTCAAATAAAAAAGTATTGGTCTGCTAAAATAATGTTACTAATGACCACAGAGGGCATATTTGTTTATATTTGATCTCCTAAAGTCTCTTCTAGATTGTTCCTACATAAAATACAAATCTTGAATAACTGGAGGAGCTTGCTCTCTCCCAGTCCCCGCCGTGACTCGATGAAGCCAGCCCCTAGCGCGCCATTCGCAGCCCGCCTTCACCTGCTGCTGCGGCTGCTGCTAGGCGCAGATGGGGGGGGACTGGTTTAGAAAGGGGGATGCGCCCCCGCCAGGCCCCGCAGAGGTGACCCCCTCCCCCTTTTCAAGGTTAGCCCAGTGGACGGGATGTCCGTTGCACTGGATGTGCAAATCATCCCGTTTGCACGTCCACAATGTAACCAATAGCCTCCTCGTAAGATGGTAGAATTGGGCTGCACCCGGTCAGTCCCCCAACCTCTCTTACTGCCAGGGAAGTGGTTAGCTCTTTCATGAAGGCTTTTCTGCTGCCTAATTATAACCTTTCAGTCAAATTAGAGACTGCAGCATCTGGTTAGTGCCTGTAACTGTTGCCATCTGCACCTCCACAAGCATTTTGCATTTAAGGAGGTTTGCTCATGTTCCAATTTGCAAGAGGGTTAGTCCAAGTGAACCAGAGGCCCGGCTTGCTAAGTGCCATAGAGCACTTAGACAATAGGAGCCTCTTTCTATAGTAGCTTGCTTACACACACACACACACACACACACACACACACACACACACACACACACACACACACACACACACACACACACACACACACACACACAATTTCCAGCATACAGCTTTAATAGTGACAATTTTTCCAAGTGTCACACTTCCCCCCCTAAAAGTTTCATCTCCTGAATCCATATACATAATTGAGGGATGGATCTCATATTTTGTGGCAAGCCTGTGCCTTAATCTTAAATCTGTATGTCCAGCACTTCATCTCAGTTATGAACCAGATCATTTCTAGAGCTGGGGACAAAGAGAGAGGGTTTTCTTTTCCCAGAACTTCATTGCTGTGTTGCTTGCTGGAAAAACCATTTTTTCAGGGAGCACTGAAATGACTCTGCCAATGGGAGGATTGTCATTCCCAGGAGCAAAATCAATATCTGTCCTTTGAAAAACATTCTTGGAAAGTCATCTTATTATTGGTTTCAAAAGAGATTTCTGTAAGGCCCGGCCAAAGAATATGTTCCAACCTGCCCCCCAATACAGTTCCTGCAGAACAGCTTATACAGAGAGTAGTCCGTGGCTTATGCAGGGAATAGTCCGTGGCATGCATTGTGGAAGTGTAGACTAAAAGTTATAGAATTTTCTATTGCATGAGACGGCTCTGCGTCTAATGTACATCAGCATCGAATTTTGCTCCTCGCTGACAATGGCTGATAGTCAACGTGATGGTCGCCCGGTATGACCCGACTGGGCCAGAGTCTAACCATCATGGTTATTTCTGGCCTTCCAGATGTGGGCCTGCTGCTGGCCTGGCCTGGATGCCAAGGCCACCTAGGTGGGCCAACGTGGGCCTGCCATGGTGGGGGCGGGGCTCTGGGGGCCTGCCATGGTGGGGGCGGGGCCGTCTGCCTGCGCATTTGTTCTGTTCCCCTGCCAGGGTGGGTGGCTCGCTGACTGGCTAGCCCAGTCGGGTGCAGGTTTTTGGATCTGACCCCCTCCTGGAGCATGTACGCTGGCACACTGGCCGCACATTTATTTGCACTCAGTGATCCATTGAAAGGATTTGGTCCATTTATCAATGAAGTCTAAGGACTGTACTTTGCATGCAGTCCCTCTTCTTCTATAGCTCTTTCCTGCTAGGTTTTCTAATGCTTTCCCTATAACAGCATCACCATTCCATTTCAGTCTCAATCTATTTCACAGACTGGAGGCTGAGCTCCCTACTAACAGAAGAGCCCACCGCGTCCACCGTTGCTGCGCAGCTCATTCAAGAATGTAAAAACCTTCTCTTCAGAGAGATTACTCAAAGACCTAAATGTTTGCACTTGGTCATTTTTTCCTCCCACTTTCCTAAGCGCTTGGTCTTTAAGCCCTTTTCAATTTCTTTTACATATTGTTCTATGCCAGAGCTCTGTTTGCCGTCCTTAAAATTCAAAAACATCTGACACTGGTAACTAGAATATTTTGAATCAGAACTGTCCCGTTTCCAGATTTTCTAATCCGTAATCTTCCCTACAAAAGGGCTGTAACAGCCTTCGTCACTGGCCCATGTCTTTCCAGCTGCAATCCCCTTCCCAACATAGATGGAGAGTTAGCAGCTAGGGGCTCTGAAGGATCCGGGGTGAAGCAAGGTCCACAGTGAGGCATCCGACTGAGAAAAGAACCTGCCAGAGGCACCTTATTTTATTTATTTAGTTAGTTATTTATTAGCATTTTCACCGTAACCCTTCCCCGAAGCCTCAGGGCAGCTCACAAAAATATAAAATACAATGAACACACTAAAATACAGTTCAACAAAAACATCCGCTCCAACCTCAACCCACCAGCACCTTCCACCTAATCCCGAACCCTGCCTGCCAAATGATTTACTAAAGAGTTTTGCACCACCACCTCCAAAAACCACCCAGGCTTAGTTGAGCAAGACACTTCTATTTATAACTGGTTATCAGTCAAGGGACATAACTTCTGACTATCAGGAGCAGGGAATGGATCACTCCTCTGGGACCTGTTGGGCCCTTCTCTGAGGTGATCAGGACTGACCACTGTTGGAGACAGGATGCTGGGCTCGACCCAGTCTGGCACTTCAGCTCTTATTGGCTGACAGTCTCCCCGGTAACCAAGCTCAAGCCAACACTCCAAACTCCGCCCAGGAACCAGGGTAGGTCGCGCTTTCCAGGTCATGCTATTGTCACAGAGCCGTGCGGCCTCCTTCAGCAGCTGTGACAACGTATCATTTCTATCGCGCTACTAGGCATCCGCAGCACTTTACAGTCACAGATTTTTGTTGGAGACGGGTCCCCGCTCAGTGGGCTTACAATCTAAGATGGACAAGGGTGAGGGGAACACAGGGAGACAGACAGACTTGGTGGTCCTGGGGGACTTCAATATCCATGCCGACGCCAGCCTTGGAGGGGCAGAGCGTGAGTTCATGGCCGCCATGACAACCATGGGCCTGTCTCAGATAGTTGTCATCCCTACCCATGTTGGGGGACATGCCCTGGACAGGATATTTTGCACAGGCCTTGAGGCGGGGGATTCATTAGTGGGGGAGGTTTCAGCAGTGCCCTTCTCATGGATTGATCACTAACTCCTCCAACTCTGTTACCCCGGCCGCTCTATGCTCCGGGGGCCTGTCGTTCTCTCACCGCCCCCGCCCTGAGGGCCCGGGTGGTGGTTTGGGCTTGCTCCTTGCTAAGCACTGCCAATTCAAAACCCTCTCCCCTCCCCCCTCCTCCTCCTTCCCTTCCTTTGAGGCCCACTCTGTGCGCTTATACTCCCCTCTACACCTTCGGGTTGCTGTCATCTACCGCCCCCCGGGTTCCCTCTCCTCTTTCCTCCCGGACTTTGAATCCTGGCTCACCTTCTTCCTCTCCGATGATATCCCCACTCTTATCCTTGGTGATTTCAACATTCACGTTGACACGCCCTCCGCCCCCTCTGTTTCCCGCTTTCTCTCTCTCGCTTCCTCCTTTAATCTCCGACTCTGGACCGACTCCCCCACTCATACTGACGGCCATTCCCTCGACCTCGTCTTCACTCGAAACTGTTCTCTAACTGACCTCTCCTTTGACCCCTTCCCTAGTTCTGATCACTTCCTCGGCTCCTTCAGCCTTTCCCACCGACCCCCCTCCGCCTCCCCCTCTATGCGCCCCTTCCGCAATATGCAGGCCCTTACTCCCTCGGAGTTTGCCGCACATCTTTCCCCCCTTCTCCCCCCCGTTTTCGCCTCCTCCTCCCCTGACTCTGCTGTCTCTGCTCTCAACGCTTCTCTCTCCTCGACCCTTGACTCTCTTGCCCCCCCCTCTGCTCGCCCCGTCCGCCCCCTCGACCCCCGCCCCTGGCTTACCCCTGCCATCCGCTACCTCCGCTCCTGCGCCCGGGCTGCCGAACGCCTCTGGCGCAAATCCCGCTCCCTCCCTGACTTCCTCCATTACAAATTCTCCCTCTCCTCCCTCTCCTCGGCTATCTCCCTAGCTAGGCAGCGCTATTATGCCTCTAGGATCGAATCTTTCTCCCGCGACCCTCGCCGCCTTTTCTCTACTTTCGACTCCCTTCTCAAACCCCCCTGCCCTCCCCCGCCCTCTTCCCTTGCTGCTCGGGATCTTGCGTCGTTCTTCACCTCCAAGATTGACAAGATCCGTCGGGATATTGCCTCCCGCCCCCCTCCGCCCCCCGCTCCCCTCCCGCCCCCTCCCCCGCCCCCCTCCCTCCTCGCATCCTTCCCTCCTGCCTCTCTCCAGGAAATCTCTGCTCTTCTCTCTTCATCCAACCCCTCCACCTGCCCCCTTGACCCGATCCCCTCCCGCCTCCTGACCTCTATTGCTCCCACTGTCGCTCCCCCCCTTCTGCATGTTGTCAATCTCTCCCTTTCCACAGGCTCCTTCCCCTCTGCCTTCAAACATGCCACTGTCTCCCCCATCCTCAAAAAGCCTACCCTGGACCCTTTCGATCCCTCTAGTTACCGGCCGGTCTCCCTCCTTCCCTTTGCTTCGAAGCTCCTGGAACGTGTCGTCTACTCCCGCTGCCTGAACCTCCTCTCTGCCAACTCCTCCCTCGACCCTCTCCAGTCCGGCTTCCGCCCCCTCCACTCTACTGAAACTGCCCTGGCCAAGATCACCAATGATCTACTTGTCGCTAAATCGAAGCGCCACTACTCCGTTCTTGTCCTCCTTGACCTCTCTGCCGCCTTTGACACTGTCGACCACTCGCTCCTCTTGGACTCCCTTTACTCTTTGGGCTTCCGTGGCTCTGTCTTTGACTGGTTCTCCTCCTACCTCTCTGACCGCTCCTTTAATGTCTCCCTCCCCGAGTCGACCTCCCCCTCCCTTCCCCTCTCGGTTGGGGTTCCCCAAGGTTCTGTCCTTGGCCCTCTCCTCTTCTCTATCTACACCCGGTCCCTTGGTGAAATTATTGCCTCCCACGGGTTCCAATACCATCTCTATGCTGATGACACCCAACTCTATCTCTCTACCCCCTCTCTCTCCTCCTCTGTCCGCTCACGCCTCGTCGACTGCCTCTCTGATATCTCCGCCTGGATGTCCCGACGCCAACTCAAACTGAACATGGCCAAGACTGAACTCCTCATTTTTCCTCCCTCCCCCTCCTCTCCCTCTGACCTGACCGTCTGCATTGATGGGGTCACCATCCGTCCTGTTCTCCGTGCCCGCAGCTTGGGCTTCATTTTTGACACGCACCTCTCCTTTAAACCTTACATTGACTCTGTGGCCAAATCCTGCCGATTCGCTCTCCTCAACATTGCCCGCATTCGCCCCTTTCTATCTGTCTCCTCGGCCAAAATCCTTGTTCATGCCATGGTTATCTCTCGCCTCGACTACTGCAACCTCCTCCTTGCTGGCCTCCCTCGCTCCCACCTGTCCCCCCTTGTGGCGATCCAAAACTCTGCCGCCAAGGTCATTCACTCTGCCCGTCGCTTCGACCATGTGACGCCTCTCCTCCTCTCCCTTCACTGGCTCCCCCTTCCTGAACGTATCCTGTTCAAACTCCTGGTTTTCACGTTCAAATCGCTCCATGACCAAGCTCCCCCTTACCTCTCGGACCTAATCGCCCTACGCGCTCCTGCGCGCGCTCTCCGCTCTTCCGCTGTCCCCTCCCTCGCTCTCCCTCGCTTCTCCTGCTCGCCCAACCGCCTTCGTCCCTTCTCCCTCGCTGCCCCGCATGCCTGGAACTCCCTCCCTGCCGACGTCCGCCTCGCCTCCTCCCTCCGCTCCTTCAAATCCCTCCTCAAGACCCACCTTTTCCATGCTGCCTTTCCCAATGCCCTCTAGTCTTTCCCCTTGCTCTTACTGTCAGCCCTCCTCTGCTGACTGCTGCTACCGACCACCTTGTAACCAAGCCAAGTACACGCACCTGAGACTTCGCATCCGCCTGAATGTTTGTTTGTCTTCTCCCATGTCTCTCCCGCTGTCCCCTCTCCTTGTCTCCCCCTCCTTGTCTTTTAGATTGTAAGCCACAGGTAGGGACCGCAGCTGATTATATGTTCTGTACAGCGCCAGGTTGTTACTGGCGCTTTATAAATGTTTAATAATAATAATAATAATAATAATAATAATAACTCCTCCAGGCCGGTATCCTGGCGCACGTCAGTCTCCGAAGTGGTGCAGAACCAGTTCAGTTGGCCATGGAACCAGAGAGGTTCCAGAATGCCCTGGAGGATGTTCCCTCTGATCTCGATGGCCATTCACTCTATGACCTCGTGGCCTTTTGGAACTCTGTGCTGATGAAGGTTGTTGACCGTATGGCTCCTAGGAGTCTGCTCCTGAATCGCCGACAACACAGGTCCCCATGGTACATGGAGGATCTATGGCGGATGAAGCAAGAAGGGCGGCAGTTAGAGTGACTGTGGCGTCGTTCTCATACGGAAGTTGACCAATTGTGACAGTCTGTTTACATACCTATGCCGTGCAGGCAGCAAAGAAGGTTTTCTTTACTACCCTCATTGCGTCCGCTAAGTCACATCCAACTGAGCTTTTCCAGATGGTGAGAGGACTAGTCAGTCCGGCCTCCCTCCCCCTGGATCCAGAGTTATCTAATGCTCGCTGTGACTTATTTGTGGACTTTTTTTTCAGATAAAATCGCTCAAATCCACCATGGTTTTGACACTGCACTTTTAACAGTGGGTGAACCAGAGGCAGTTGAAGCCCCATCTTGTCGTGTTTTATGGTATCAATTTCAGTGCATGCCACCCTCTGATGTGGAGAATGTTCTGGGGGCTGTTCAAGCCACTTATTGTGAACTGGACCCATGCCTGTCCTGGCTGGTCAAAGTCAGCCCCCGGGAGACATTGGGGCCGTTGCTGGCCGAGATAGTCAACGACTCCCTTAGGGAGGGCAGGGTGCCAGACTGCCTCAAGGAGGTGGTGATGCGGCCTCTGCTCAAAAAAACATCACTGGACATTGACGCCCTGGCCAGCTATCGGCTTATCTCTAACCTTCCTTTTTTAGGGAAGGTTATTGAACGGGTGGTGGCTCGTCAGCTTCAGGTGCATCTGGATCGAATAGGTTTCCTAGATCCCTCGCAGTCTGGCTTTTGCCGGGCTATGGCACTGAGACTGCATTTGTGGCCTTGTTGGATGACCGCTCCCAGGAGCTGAACCAGGGTCGTTTGACCCTGTTGATCCTATTAGATCTCTCAGCTGCATTTGATATCGTTGATCATGAGTTGTTGGTGACTCAGTTGTGGGACCGAGCCGAAATGGGCGGAACTGTCCTTGAATGGTGCCGCTCCTTCCTGACTGGGAGAACTCAACATGTGGTGCTGGGTGATTTCTCATCTTCTCCCTCGGACCTCAAGTGTGCAGTCCCGCAAGGTTCTATCTTATCCCTTCTCCTGTTCAACGTGTATATGCAGCCACTTGGTGAGGTGGTCAGGAGGTTTGGCGTGTGGTGTCATCAACATGCTGACGACATCCAGCTGTACCTCTCTTTTTCATTGGACCCAGGCCCAGCAGTCTCAGTGCTTACCCGGTGTTTGTCAGCTGTGGGGGACTGGATGAGGGCGAGCCACCAGAAGCTGAATCCTGACAAGATGAAGGTGATGGTTGTGGGAAAAGCTGGAGGAGTGGTGGTCCCCATCATTGATGGGGTCCGTCCTCCCCTGGTATCTCAAGTCCGTAGTCTGGGGGTGTTCCTATACCCGTGGCTCTGCCTGGATGTCCAGGTGGCGGCTGTGGCGAAGGGCGCATTTCACCAATTGCATCTGGTACGATGGCTTAAGCCGTATGTCTCGGACACTGACCTTGCTACAATCATCCATGTTTTTATTACCTTGAGATTGGACTACTGTAATGCACTCTACGTGGGGCTACCCTTGGTGCTGGTCCGGAGCCTGCAGCTGGTGCAGAATGCAGCAACTCATCTCCTTAGGGGGGCGAGCCGTCATGAGCATATTACTCCAGTGCTCCGTTCTCTGCACTGGCTGCTGATAGTCTTCCAGGCCCAATTCAAGGTGTTGATTTTGACCTTTAAAGCCCTAAATGACCTGGGCCTCACTTATCTACAGGACCACCTCACCCCCCAGGTCCTGGATCGGCCTCTGCGGTCAGCTGGAGGTGCCCTCCTTGAGGTCCCCCAGGTTTCTCAGGTGCCGACTAGGAGGAGGGTGTTCTCGATGGCTGCACCGCGGCTGTGGAACTCCCTCCCGTTGGAGATCCGCATGGCCTCACACCTCCCCTTTTTTCGTAGACAGCGTAAGACCTGGCTGTTCTGCTGGGCCTTGATGAGGGAAATGGGGGATGGGTTGGGTTAGGGTTTCTTTTTTTCTGCCTGGGTTATGTTAATATTTTATATTTTGTGATTTTATGTGTGTTTATTATATTGTTAGCCGCCCTGAGATGCATAAGCAGGAGGGGGCAGCATAAAAATGTGACAAAATAAACAAACAGACCTACCCGCCAAAAATTTATCCAAATCCATTTTTAAACCCAGCTGTTGTCTCGGCTCCTCCCTCCTCACCTTTAAAAAGCACCTGAAAACTCGTTTATTATTATTATTATTATTATTATTAACAAACATTTATATAGCGCCAGCAGTGTACCTGGCACTTTACAAAGTAATAAAGAAGACAGGGGGAGTGGAGACAGGGAAGGGGGAACAGAGGGAGAGACAAGGGATGCAACATTCATGAGGATGTGAGAACTCAGGTGCATGTTCTTGGATTGGTTAGAGTAATTGGGAGTTTGCAGATAACAGGTGAGGGATAATCCTGGGTGGGGATGATTAGCAGGAGTGAGGAAGGGCAGAGCAGAAGAGGTGGGTTTTGAGGAGGGACTTGAAGGTACGAAGGGAGGGGGCAAGGCGGATGTGCTTTCTCTAGGTGCTTTTAGGTTCCATGGCCAGTTTCATTTAATATAGTTTTGTCCTCCATCTTATCTTCCCCTTTTAACTGGTTTTAAATTGACTGTATATGGTTTTATATTTTTAAGGTTATAAAGCACTCCGAGTACCATTTAAAAGGCAGGGGATTGCTATAGAAATAAAATTATTATTCTTAGTAGTATTCTATACAAATTGTTGAATAAAATTTAAGAAACCTGATTCAATGCTGGTCTCACCACACTGACAAAAAATGAAATAAATTGGATTGAAAACCCGACCAACACAGGACAGTTCTTGAAGGGTGTGTGCACAAGGAGAAACGTGACTGAGCAATGGTGAGGAGTTGGGGAAGGCTGAGGGGAGGGTTATAAACATAGCTAAAGAGGAACAACATATATGCATTGTAAATCTGGAAAGATTTGTTTATGAAACCCAACTGGGATGTTGTCATGGCTCTGGAGGGAATTATCCATGTTATCTGCATAATATCACAGTGAAAGCACCTTGGCTGGGGATAATGACAGCTCTAATGTAACATTTCTCCCCTTCTATCATGATGTCTTGTCTATGGTATGGCCAAAGAAGCTCCAAACTCTGGGAACAGCAGCAAGCCTTAGCAATTTGTAGCGACTGCCATGACCTGATGTTCCAGACACAGATCAGGATCCAGGAGCACCCCAAGACAAAAAACTTGAGTCACCAGGTACCCCATCAATGAGGAGTGTCAACACACACCCCCCACACACACAACCCTTGCCCAAGTCACAGGGCCGGCCAACCAATTTCATGGATTCAATTTCAGTTGGCTCACCCACATCCAGTCCCCTATGGCAGCCAGACACTGAGGCCACTTTCTCACCTTACCTTACATTTCGTGTGCATGAATGTCTGTGACGTCACCGATTGTGGGGGAAGACAGTTGGTACCCATTCTCATGGGAGGGATCTCCTGGGACTGTTGTGAACATGTCATCACCAATTTGGGGGAGGTGGGGGTGGGGGACCACTGCACACCTTTTTCACATTTCATATTTCACCCGGGTGTTCTTGCACAAACTTTGAGTGCTGTCCAAATCCAGAAATATCATAACACAAATATTCCCATGTTAGAGATTTCACATAATTTTAATTACCTGTCACATTCAAAATTTTGTGGTAGATTTACAGTGATAGGAGTTAAAGCAGGATTTCCCCACCCTGACCATCCATGATTACAGTTACCCAAACTTGTGTGACGGACATGGAAAAGGGTATTCACACAAGCATAAATCTTTGCATATCAATAGTAGTGGATACCAAAACAACATACAGCCTCGGCCAGTGCCCCTGTATTTACATATTGAACAGGAGGAGACAAGATGGAACCCTGTGATACCCCAAAGGAGAGGGGGCAGGAGGACAACTGACTGTCACCCACCACCACCTGCTGAAGCCTCTCCAACAGGAATGAGCCGAACCACTCAGTCGCCATCCCACGGGCTCCTGCCAGGTCATAAGCACCCCATGATAACTGTATCAAAGGTTGTATGAAAGATCCAACAGGATCACAGCAGGGTACCATTTCCCGGGCATAGGCAGTTGACCAAGGCCACAAGCACAGTCTCAGTACTATACCCAGGATGAAAGCCGGACTGACACGGTCCAGGAATCCAAGGGCATTGAGATACCCCTGATGCTGCCAAGCAACCACCCATTCAATAATATTATTCCCTAAAAAGGGGAGGTTAGAGACAGGGTGATAGCTGTCCAGGGAATCCACGTCAAGCAATGGTTTTTTGAGCAGGGGTCAGACAGCTTCCAGTTTAAGGGCATCTGGCACCTTGTCTTCCCATAGGGAGGCGTTTAAAAACCCAGACAGCAGAGGCCTCAGGCCGTCTTTAGACGTGCGCGGCGGTGCCCGTGCTTATTTTCCCAAAGAGCCGGCAGCCCGCTTTACACATGACTCCGTCGCCGAATACGCGCATGCGTGGGCGATGCGCATCCATTTCCGGCTGCGAACTGAGCGGGTCGGCGACTGAGGCTGGTCATATGTGGCCGGAAATGGATGCGCATCGCCTGCGCTTATTCAGCGGTAGAGTCACGTGTAAATCGGGCTGCCGGCTCTTTGGGAAAACAAGTGTGGGCACCGCCGTGCACGTCTAAAAACGGCCTCAGTCTCTCCCAGCTGGCTTCCACCAACCAGGACGGGCATGGATCCAATTTACAACTGGTTGCCCGCATTGCCCCAAGACCATCACCCGCATTGGTGCGTGATACTGAATGAAAATGATCCAAACCAATAAGACAAGGCTGAGCCTCCAGAACCTCAAATTCTGACTCTGCCATCAAACTAGTGGCCCCCAAGTCATGGTGAATATGAGCAATTTTGTCTGCAGAGTGATAGATTCTTCACAGTGAGCAACAGATGACTCTACCAGATTGACCAGCCTGTTCACTGCCTGGAACAGCTGAGCTGGCAGAGCCTTTGCAGATGCTATGGTAGTGGAGAGGAGAGCTTCCCTTACCACCACCCTAGCCCTCCAAAGCCAATCTAGGGTGCAGCTGGTCGACTTCCGCGCAAGTCAAGCGTCCCCTGCACCCTAACCACCTCACCTCCCGCTTCATCTGCCTCCTGTATACCAGGACAGCCAGTGCCGAGACCGTGGTGGAAATGGATGCCTGGGTGTAACTGTGTTTATTCAGTCATTTGTTTCATTACATTACAGAGTCCAACTTAACACAAAAGGTTTTGTTTTTCTCCTCAAACGTATCAGAACATCCCTTTCCTTCAGGTCTCCTGACTTGCCTGGGAGTCAGCTCTCTTCAGCCAAGCCCTGCATTGAGTTCCAGCTGCCCACAATCAGCTGTCCCCGCTGGGGTGCCCTGACTAGGCGAAGGGGAGCTGTGCACTTAAACCCCTTCCCAGGCAGCTCCGCCTGCTACACCGGTCACACCTGGCAGCTCCCTTCATTCAACACTTCTCTAGGTTAGCTTGTCCCTTTTTAAAAATTCTACAATTCTCCTCTCACAAGATTTTCTCCTTCTCTGACACTGAGTGCGTGGCCCAACAAACTAGGAGGAGGCTTGAAGGAGAAAACAAAATTTATGGGGATCTCAAATGTTCGTGTTATAAGTATGCAAACCTTTCTTGTTTATTTGAGTGATGGAAAATGAAATTTGCATTTTACGTATTTCCAGATGCTTCTTTTACACTGCTGCAATAGTCCCATACAGGGAAGTGTCCTGAGCTGGCTGTAGCGCTATTAGTCATACGCAATGCAATCATAGCAGCATTGCTTCTTGTGACCGCTGTAAACAGCAACACTGGGACTCACTTGGGAAATCAAGAAGCACTTTTTCCAGTTGTCGGATGGAATCCAAATCAAGCCTTTTAAAGGCTCTCACAAGCTTGATTAGCTTTTTATTACTCGTTATACCAGTAACAGCCCAAAAAGAAAATGTAAAAATAACCTTCTAAGAGCTGGAACCATCTTATTTTGTCCATGTTGTGTCATAAATACCAACTGTTCTGAAGAAACAATAAACAAAGAATTTGAATACTTAAGAATTAAAGGGCTGTGATGAATACATATGTAATTATTAAAGCCTAACCACTAGACTTAATGTAAAAGGAAGGGTGGCTCGGTGAGTTACAGACCAGCAAGCCCTGTTTCAGTAGCAAGTGAAACTGTTGAATTAGTCACCAAAAATAACATTCCGTAACATTTAGATGAACAACATGGCAGGGATCAACTACTAAGGCTGAAATAGCCCTCTCTAATCTAATAGATTGCAATTTGTAATCATTAAAGGAGAATAAATAATAATAATTTGATTTATATAGTGCTCCCTTGGCTTATATGGCCACTTGGAGTGCTTCACACTACATAAGTATAAAACATAAACAATATAAAACAATTTAAAACAATAAAATACTTTAAAATAGGGAAAGGAAAAAGGAATGAGATGATACATTGAGGAAACCGGCAGTGGATTACATTGATACTTATCTGGACTTTCACAAACTCCTTCACAAGAAATGGATGCTAAAGCAACTCAATTGGCTACGAGTTAGCGAAGGGTGGAACAATAAACAAAAGCTACATACAAATCCAGTTGAAGGTGATTGCAACAGGACAATCCAAAGTTACACTTTTGATTCAAGTTAAATCTTACACTCTCAATAAATGTAAAGTCTATTCTAGCTTCATGCTACTCTTCTACATGGGATTGGGAGGTAAATCAAAGATCACTCCCCTTTCATCAAGCTTAATATAGGTCTCTTTGCACCTACACTGTTCACATAGAGTGCTGAGACCCCCCTTTGCCACCAAAATATACATGGATCTAACTCTTCCCTCTAAAAGCAAACTCTTAGTAAAGAAATGGTAGCAAATCAATATATTTATCAACAGACTGCCAAAAACTTACTTTAAATTGTTCTTTTGTGAGAATGGCGTCGATCACTGAATAGCAAGTGCATTGCATTTTCAGTTTCTGATAAAATTCTGTGTGCATGTAGACTTATTTGATCAAAATGTTTCATTTAATGGGAATTTCCAGAGAGAAATGGGAGTGAATTCTAGTTTGACAGAGAGAAGAGCCATTTGAAGGCATGGTGGATTTACTATTTATGATACCACAGAGCACACTAATAAATGCTGTTTGATCAATTTGATACAACAAGTAATGAAGTGAATAGTAACATGAAGATTCCTTAAGAGCAGCTTAACTCCCAGCAGAACAGCTACATCCTGGTTAGTCTTGAACATTTACATTAAGACTTAATTCCTCGCAGAACCATAATACACTCTCCTTCCTGTTTTCCAGAATGCTACACAGTCAATGGAGCGGACTATCGGGGCACTCAAAATCAAACCTCCCTGCCCTCAGGGAAACCTTGTCTCTTCTGGAATGAAACCTTCCAGCACCCTTACAATACCCTGAAGTATCCCAGTGGAGAGGGTGGGATTGGAAAGCATAACTACTGCAGGTAAGTCGTGTCTCACTCATTTATTTTATTTTATGCAGAGTTTGTACCCCACCCCTCCTGGCACGCAGCTCACATCACAATAAAACACCAATAAAATAAGCAATAATATTAGCACTTTCAAAAGAATATAAAAACAAATAAAGTCAACAATCCCAGGAGTTCAAAAACACTTTCCAGCAAACCCCACCCACCCACTTTAACCCAGTCCTCAACCCGTACCGGTCTGCCTTGACAAAGGCCTGGCGAAACCACCAGGTCTTACAGTACTACTACTTCCTAAAGGAGGAGGGGGTCGGTGCTGTCTGGGCCTCCGCCGGGAGGGCATTCCTTAGCTGCGGCGCCGCTGCAGTCTCCGAGCCGTCACCAGGGTAGCCTCATGTAGAGCACGTTACAATAGCCCAGTCGGGAGGTGAAGAAGCATGAGTGAGAGTGGCCAGGTCTGAGCCCGGGACATACAGCCAAAGCCGCTGCACCAGATGTAGCTGGCAGAAGGCGCTCCTCGCCACAGTCCCAACCTGAGCATCCAGGTAGAGCTGCAAATCGAGGAGCACCCTCAGGCTATGAACCTGTGGGGTCAGTAGAGGATGAACCCCATCAATGATGGGGGACGCCACACCTACCACCTTACCCACTAACATTACCTCCGTCTTGTCGGGATTCAGTTTGTCAGTATGTAATGGGTGTAGACAGACAAACAGCAGCTCTGGATCCGCCCATGGATGCTCCCATCGCTCCTGGGGTTACCAGTCTGTGTGAAGGACGCCCACCAGATGTGCAACATAGAGCAGGCTGGGGCAGCCCAGCATGGCATGTTCCACAAGATCCAGGAGCACGCTGTGAGGAGCACACCGTGAGGAGCAGGCTGGCCGAACCTGGGGCAACCACCAAACAGGCAGTTACCTGTCTGTTGGGGGAACCCACGGAACATCTCTGTGTCCGTTCAGCACCACAGAGTCACAGACAGCCACCCAGAGAGTCACTAGAGACCTGCGGCTCTATGGTGGGGAGGGAGGATGCTGCATGGGTGCATTGTGGCCAGGGGACACCACAGTCCGTATGATGCGGCCCCAGGCAGAACTGGTAAATGGCAGCTGTGGGGGTAGGCCTATGGAGTGGCCCAGGCTCCAGCAGGCTCCCCATTTGTCTGAAAACACCTGTTACCAATTTTGCCTGAACGTTTACCTCTTCTCTAGTTCCCCAAACACCCAAAATGGAAGCTAGTGGAACAAAATAACAATCCCCTTGACTGTTCTAGAATAGTGTGGTTGGAAGGGAGTCTTCTAATCGAATCCCTACTTCAAGGCAAGATGTCCTATTCCAGGGGTGGGGAATCTGTGGCCCGGGGTCCAATCCATCCAGTAGCTGTTCTGTATTTGGCCACACTCCAGTTCCTACATCTGGCGCTTTGATAGGGCCTACCCTACATGGCATAGACTCATGTTCTGGACCTGCCCCCATCCTGAGCACACCTCCCTCCACCCCCAGCTCCAACACCTGTCCAGCTTGTCACACAAAAGGGCAAAGGTTAGATCTTTCAGCGGCCTTTGACACAGTTGACCATGAGATGTTGGTGACCTGCCTGCGGGACTGTGCTGGGACTGTTCTTGAACGGTTTCGCTTGTTCCTAGCTGGAAGAACTCAGCGTGCGGTACTGGGGGATTGTACATCATCTCCCCAGGACCTCACATGCGGAGTTCCACAGGAATGTATTCTGTCCCCTCTCCTGTTCAACATGCACATTTAGCCCTTGGGCGAGATCATGAGAGGGTTTGAAGTTTGATGTCATCAGTATGCTGATGACACCGAGCTGTACTTCTCGTTTTCATCTGACCCAGGCCTGGCAGTCTCAGTGTTTGCCTGGTGCCTGGCTGCGGTGGGGGAATTGGAGGACGACGAGTCGTATGAAGTTGAATCCCGACAAGATGGAGATGATGCTGGTGAATAAGGGCGAGGGAGTGGAGGCTCCCATCATTGATGGGGTGCATTCCTCCTTGGTCCCTCAGGTTGAGAGTCTGGGAGTCCTCCTCAACTTGCAGCTCCACCTGGATGCCCAGGTGGCAGCTGTGAGGAGTGAGTTTGGTAAATTACATCTGGTCCACCGTCTTTGGCCGTACTTCTCACGCTTTGATTTTGTCACCATCATCCATGCATTCATCACTTCAAGACTAGACTACTGTAACGTGCTGTATGTGGGGCTACTCTTGGCGATGACCCAGAGGTTGCAGTTTGTGCAGAATGCAGCGGCCCGCCTCCTGACGGGGACGGACCACCATGAGCACATTACACTGGTGGTCCGTTCTCTGCACTGGCTGCCTAGAATCTTCCAGGCCCAATTCGAGGTGTTGGTTATTACCTTTAAAGCCCTATACAGCCTGGGCCCCACATACCTGCAGGACGGCCTCATCCCACATGTCCTGAATCGAACCCTGCGGTCGGCTGGGGACGCCCTCTTGGAGGTCCCCCAGGTTTCAACGCTCAAGGGGGCATTCTTGGTGGCTGTGGCGTGGCTGTGGAATTCCCTCCTGGTGGAGAGTCATTCCTCTCTGGACCTCCTCTCCTGCAGACAATGTAAAGCTTGGTGATTTCACCAGGCATTCGGTGAGGGGGGTAGGCTGGTTTCATTTTTAGTGGTAAAATGAAAGTTTTAGTGGTAATGGAATAGTTATTCTTGTTGGGACTTCCTAACTCTAGAGTGTTGTTTTAGGGATTTTATTGATATTTTTAATATTATATATTTGGTTTTATATATTTTTGTATTAGGTTTTATATGTTGCTCACCACTCTGAGCTGCCATTGGCCAGGAGGGGGCAGTATATAAACAATGAAATAAAAATATATAAATAAATAAATAAAATGGTTCTCTCCACAGCATCACAGACAGATGCTTGTCCAGCCAAGAGAGAGATTCTATAACCTTCCACAAATGACCCTAACCCAGTGCTATTGCCCATTGTGTGTACCATTAAGAGGGGGTTTTCCTGATGTTTAACTAAAATTTACCTTGCAGCAACTTAAATGCCATTCCTTGTCGTCCCATCTTCTGTGGCAGCAAAGAACCAATGTTTTCTTCATTTTTGTTTTGACAGCCTTTCCTCCGATGGCTTGTATTCCAACCCCTTTATGATTGTGGTGGTTCTCCTCAGACTCTCTCCTGTAAGATGAAACCCGTAGCTTGGGCTTCATCTTTGACACGCACCTCTCTTTTAAACCTTACATTGACTCCGTTGCCAAATCCTGCCGATTCGCCCTCCATAACATTGCTCGGATCCGCCCCTTTCTCTCTACCTCCTCGTCCAAAACCCTTGTTCATGCCATGGTTATCTCTCGCCTCGATTACTGCAACCTCCTCCTTGCTGGCCTCCCTTGCTCTCACCTGTCCCCCCTTATCGCAATCCAAAACTCCACTGCCAAGGTCATTCACTCTGCCCGTCGCTTCGACCATGTGCAGCCTCTCCTCCTCTCTCTTCACTGGCTCCCCCTTCCTGAACGTATCCTGTTTAAACTCCTGGTTTTCATGTTCAAATTGCTCCACAACCAAGCTCCCCCTTACCTCTCGGACCTAATCTCCCTACGCACTCCTGTACGTGCTCTCCGCCCTTCCTCTGTCCCCTCCCTCACTCTCCCTTGTTTCTCCTGCTCACCTAACCGCCTTCGACCCTTCTCCCTCGCTGCCCCCCATGCCTGGAACTCCCTCCCTACCCACATCCGCCTTGCCCCCTCCCTCCGCTCCTTCAAATCCCTCCTCAAGACCCACCTTTTCCTCGCCGCCTTTCCCAATGCCTTCTAGTCGTTCCCATATACCTACTGTCTGCCCTCCTCGGCAGACTGCTGCAACCAACCTGATTGTAACCAAGCCAAGCACACGCACCTGGGTCTTCACACCCGCTTGAATGTTTGTCTGTCTTCTCCCCTGTCTCTCCCACTGTCCCCTCTCCCTGTCTCCTGCTCCTCGTCTTTTAGATTGTAAGCCACAGGCAGGGACCGCGTCTATTTCTATGTTCTGTACAGCACAAGGTCACATGACTGGCGCTATATAAATGTTTATAATAATTATTATTATTAATTCTGAACCCAGTATTCAGGGGCGCTTTCACCCTCAATGCTGAGAAAATCAAGTGGTACCCTAACCTACCGCCTCTTGGATACGATGCATCTGGTAATGCAGCCCATAACAGCATTTGCATTTTTGCAACAACAATACATTGTAGACTCCTGTTCAGTTTATTATCCATCATAACTCCCAGGCCCCTTTCATTGGTGCTAGTGCTTAGCCCCTTTCATGCTCCTCTATGTTCCTGCTTCACATTTGTTTCTGCTAAATCTAATTTTGATTTTTCCAAACTAGATCTTTAATTTAGCAAGATCATTGGTTTTCTAACCCTGTCCTCCAAAGAGTTTGCAGTTTTGCATCATCTGCAAATTTGATGAGTATACTCGCTCCATAATTAATGAACACAGCTTGACCCAAGACAAGTCTATAATGGACTCCACTAGATGCCTTCTCCCAGTTTGATCCCAATCTATCCATTATTAATCCTTGAGAGTTTAATGGTTTTGTTTTATCTTTTGTTTCAGTATCTTGAGGCTAGCTGCTCTATAATTCCTGAGGCCTGCCCCTTCTTCCCTTTTGTTCTTCTCCAATCCTTTGAGACCTTGCCTGTTCTTCTTGAGTTTGCAAAGATAATAGTTAGTGGTTCTGAGATTTCTTCAGCCATTCCTTCAGGATGCAGTTTGTCTGGCCCTGCCTATTTATTTATTTATTTATTTATTTATTTAAAATTTGTATCCCATCCCTCCTGCCCATAGGGCAGCCCGGGGCGGCAAACAGCAACAATCAGTAAAACAATAAAACAGTTTAAAACTGTTAAAAATACAACAATGCAGGGGGAAATAGACCCTACCCCCCTACCCCCCACCCTCGCCGAAAGCCTGGCGGAACAGCCAGGTCTTACATAAATGCCGAAATAGAAGGAGAGTGGGGGCCAACCGAGCCTCCTCCAGGAGCGAATTCCACAGCACAGGGGTGGCCATCGAGAAAGATCTAACATCGGTGGCCACCTGCCTCACCCGGGGAACTTCCAAAAAGGCTCCCATGGACGATCTATGGGGTCACACGGGCACATGGGGAGTGAGGCGATCCCGCAGATAAGCAGGGCCCAGACCGTGAAGGGCTCTGAAGGTTAAAACCGGGACCTTGAACCTGGCCCGGTGCTTTATAGGCAGCCAGTGCAGAGCCCGGAGCACTGGTGTCATGTGCTCCCTGCGACCCGCTCCCGTAAGGAGACGGGCCGCGGCATTCTGCACCAGCTGCAGCCTCCGGACCAGCTTCTCGGGCAGCCCCACATAGAGCGCGTTGCAGTAATCCAGCCTCGAGGTGATGAAGGCATGGATGACAGTGGC
>QEPC01002388.1:74581-85448 GCA_003113815.1 Sphenodon punctatus
GGTGCTTTATAGGCAGCCAGTGCAGAGCCCGGAGCACTGGTGTCATGTGCTCCCTGCGACCCGCTCCCGTAAGGAGACGGGCCGCGGCATTCTGCACCAGCTGCAGCCTCCGGACCAGCTTCTCGGGCAGCCCCACATAGAGCGCGTTGCAGTAATCCAGCCTCGAGGTGATGAAGGCATGGATGACAGTGGCCAGGGCGGAGTCTGAGAGATACGTCCGAAGGCGCCGGACAAGATGTAACTGCCGAAACGCACTCCCCGCCACGGCCACAACCTGAGATTCCAGGCTGAGCCGTGAATCGAGGAGCACACCCAGACTCCACACTTGAGAGACCATGGGAGGGCGACACCCCACCCCCACCCCCACCAAGAGATTCAACCACCCCCAGGCCCCCCAAGCCCTCACCCACCAACATCACTTCCATCTTGTCAGGATTCAATTGCAGATGGCTCAACCTCATTCAAGCCCCGACAGGCACTGGGAAAATAGGGAGACTGCGTGGCCTGGGTCAGTGGAAAAGGAGAGGTAGAGCTGGGTATTGTTTATTGTTGAGTTATCCTCCCTGCAGCTCTGCCCCTTTTTGTTCATGACAAGAGTGGGTGCCGCCACATGAGCTGCAGGGGCCGAACCCTCATATGGCCGTGGTGGGTGATTAGTATTACCACTGCCACACTGAGAGGCAAGCTCAGGGGGGGCAGCCACATGGTGACAGGGAAGTCGGGCAGGCTGGGCCCTGTCGGAGCCACCACCATGGTGCAGGATTGGGCCTGGGGAAGCAGAGGAGGAAGCGCTCCCCTCCCCACCTGACAGCTGAAGGGGAGCCTGGAAAGAGCCCCTCCTCCCCCATCCACCCTACAAACAGCTGATCGAGAGGAGGAGGCCCGGAGGAGTGCCTGCGCATGGGGTGGGGAGAGGGGCACATGCGCACTCTTCCGGGCTCCCCCTAACACCCATCAGCCCAGTCGGACTAAGAACCCTCCCCCAGCGGTGACGTGGCCGCACTCACCACCTTGTAGTTTTGTACCACGTGTGGCAGGGCAAACGTGCCCCATGAGTTGCTCTGCAACGTGTCCTCAGAGCCAGCTGCTTGAACATCTGATGGGCTCCAGCCCGTGAGGGGTAAGGCTACCTAAAGTGTGATAGCCTCTTGCACCCTCTGTTAATCACCTGGTCACAGGTTACCATCCAGGTAAAAGGCCTACAATATTTCACACATCCTAGAATGACTGCCCTTTACATACAAACAACTCCAGCAGTGCTCTCCATCTCAGCAATAGAGGTGAGTGGTCTCTAATCGTTTTCCCTGCAGGACTCCATTTTGAGACTTGCATTTAATCCAGCAACTAAGGGTATTTTCAGACGTGCCTAGATCACAGCGAACCACAGTCAATACCCACATGGGGCCAAAGCATCCTGAACATCTGTTAGGTGGCCGCCAGATGTTCATCACGGTCAATTTCCACCTGGGGTCAATTTCAAGCATGCTTCCAGTGCTCCACGCTGGACAAGCGCCGCAAGCGTAGTCAAAGAGATCCCCGGCGGGAACCAACAGAAAGTAACGTCTGGCCGGGAACCACGGCGGGATTCTGGGCCATGGTCAAATCGGGTGGGCGCTGGGGCCGCATTGGTCACGGCACCCGCCCATCTCCCCAGAGGGCGGACAGCAGGGGACCATGGGGGGGGGGCGAGCGGCCGCACGTTGCGCCGCGCGGCCCCTCCCCGATTCCCCGCCAGGCTGTTGGACGTGCCGGAGTGATCCCGGCAGGGAATCATTTGGGTGATTCCGGGATGGGGTGAATGCTGCCCCGTCTCATCTGAAATCACCCTAAGGAACAAACAGGGTCAGCTTTACCACTGCCCCAGGCTGCAGGGCCCCAAACATGGCCACCTCTAGGGCCCCACCAATATCTGGGGTCACAGGGATGGGCCCCAGGAGCCCTACCTTTTATCTTTGCCCTGAGCCCTGCAAATTGCAATGCTGGCCCTGAGGGAAAAGATGTGTAAAGTCTATCAAGTCTAAATCAGCACCCAGACCCTGCAAACGGAAGTCAGTCCAAAGCAGAAGAGCCATCTCGGCTCGGCAGTGCGGCATTTTGGCTACTTGCAATCCCTCCAAAGGGTAGCTGAAACAGTAGCAGTGACCTTGGACAGAGCTAGAGGTAGGCGGATGCTAGCTTTACACTAGGTTACGTGGGCAGAACCCCTTGGGGATAATCCACGCAACCTCTCTCTCTGAGCCTCTGGTAGAAGCACTCCAGCTCCCCAGCCCCCGCCTAGATGAGTGCTAAATTGTTTCCTTTTTTTCTTCTCAAAATGAATGATAAATGCGGTTACTTAGCTTGCAGGGGGGGTGGGAGGCTGTTGCAGCTTGTAGGCAGGGAGGTAGGAGAAGGCAAGCCTGGCATCCGTGATTCCCAAATCCTATATTCAACCATTTTGTTATTAATTATTTATATAGTACCAGCAATGCACCTGGCACTGGAAATCCCTACCCCAATCTGGAATGGTCAAGGGAGAGGGGAACGTCATTGGGAGAGACTGTGCACAAGCTCAGCTTAGATACAGGGGGTACAGTGATCCTGAATGATAGAGCAGTAGAGTGAGCAGTATTAGGGAGCAGTGGGAAGGTAGGGAAAGCCTGGTAAAAGAGAGGAGTTTTAGGAGGAATCGGGAAGGAGAAAGGGCCAGAGGGCGGGTGTTTGTTCAGGGAGAGAGTTCCAGGCATGTGGGGCAGCCAGGGAGAAGGGACAGAGATGATGGTTCACGGAGCAGGAGACTCTGGGACAGGTGAGGGTGATAGAGGAGAAGTCAAGCTCCCAGGTGGGAATGTAGCAGGAAAGGATAGGGAGCAGCAAGGCCAGGGACCCATGGTTACTGCACCAAAAAAAATCCTACATTCTGCAGCCCACCAAGACAAATTTTTCAAGTTCACTAAGTATTACGTTTATTTGGCGTGACCCGATGGTCCTTGCAGTCGAACAAAACAAAGACATAGACATAAATAGATACTCACATAAGGACACAGCGAGAAATTCAGGGGAGAACCCCTGAGACAACCTAAGGTAGGCTGGATCTAAACAGCAAACCAGGGAACAGATCCAAAACCCCATCATCCTCAGGAATGGAGCCAACGGCCGAAGCTGAAGGTAAAGACTTTAAAAACCGTTCCCTACAGGCAAAAGCCTGACCTAGGAAAGCCGAGACGTCCATCAGGCGATTTATATCAATGTTGAAAAGAAAAATACAAAGTAGTCCAAACTGTGTCCTACCTGGGAAGGAATCAGTAGAAGGGGCCAAACATTGTGACCAGGGAGCATCATAAAGACGGCAAGTAAATAAAATATGTGAGAGAGTTTCAATCTCCAAATAATCAAAGGGGCACAAGCTGGCATCCAAAGGTATTCCCGCATAGCGCCCTTCCAGAAGGCGGGTAGGGAGCACATTTAGCCGAGCCCCAAAGAGAAGAGCAAGATGCCTGGGCGAAAGTGGAGAAGATAAATAAGCAGCCATGGTACCAGCACACGGGGCAACAAGTGGGTCAGAGATGTAAAAGCACCCACCGCTGCTAAATCAAGTTCACTATGAACCTAAACATTTGTATAATTTCATCATTTGCAATAATTAACCAAAACAAAAAACTTAACGGTTAAAAAAAACTTAAATGCACAAGAGTTTTCTTAAAATACAAAAAAAACCAAATTCAGTACAATTACAATTCAAAAAACCTTCTCTTCCATACATTGCAACAAAACATAAATGCCAAAAAACATAGAAATTATTTCAGAATTTGAGCAATATTTAATATTTTATCCTCATCAACATACATGTAATATATGTACTTAATTCCTTACCATACATACTTTAATTCATTGTTATCAGTAACTAAACTTTCACATTTTCCCATTATTAAACTAATTTATTATCCTAATTCGACAAGGAACCATTTTTTCAGAGTGCATTAAGTCTGTTTCTACAGAACTTAATTCTGTACAACGAATTGTATAATGTTGCAATGTCTACACTCACATTCTTAAGTTCATTGTATGAGCTGTATACAGTTTGTATACATGTAAATAACAGACTTAATGCACTCTGAAAAAATTGTTCCTTGTCGAATTAGGATAATGAATCCTTTCCTTCACCCCAAAATCTATACTAGCCAGCAACGCAGAGAGAGAGAAATAAATCCACATGCAAATCCAGGTAATCAATGACCCCCTCTATGCAAATCACCAACACAAAAACACAGGCAGCCCCCTTTACATATACCCCAGCACCACCCTCTTCCCTGCCATATACATTGCCTTCCCCACACACACACTGCCCCTAATCCACACCCCCAGCAGCCCCAGAGAGAAATCGAGCTAGGCTGCTCCTGGACACCTAGAACCATCTCTTCTCAGCAGGAGAGGGCTGAGTTCCAGCCTTTCTGGATTGATGGGGCCCTTCTCTTTCAGTAACCAATGAGAATGGAGCATGAGGCCACTCCCTCTCCCCCTGCAATGAAGGAGCAGTTTCTAAAGCAATTAAAAGCAACTGTGGCTTCAGCCATTCATTGCAGAGCTCAGCAAAAAGCCACACAAATCACAGCTGGGGCCAGGCTCCTGGCAAGAGCCTTGAAGGGAAGACATGGAGTTGATGAGGAATGGGAAAGGGGATAAGGGACCAGCAGAGGAAGAACTAACTCTTAAGCTGCTCTGACCTAGACGTGGCGCATCCTGTGGACCCAGGGATGAGGCGTTGGAGCAGCAGTAGCGGTTAAGAGCGGAGCATTGCTCAGAGAACAGCTCCAGAGAGAGATCAGGAGAAGTTTCTTATTTCCCTTTCCTTAGCACATTGTACACGTGCATCATAACCAAACATGGAGACAGGTGGTACGGTTGCAGTCACCTGCAGGAGCTGTGCTCAATTTGTCCTCCTTTCCAAAGACAAGAGAGATTTCATCTGCACGAAGCGTAAGCTTGTGGCCTGTTTGGAGGAAAAGGTTCAAAAACTAGAAGATCAGAGAGAATGAAGACCTTTTGGGATGGGAGTCACGACTGTGTCTTGATGCCAAGGCAGAGTCTGAAGAAAGATCGAGAATCACTGGGCAGTAATGAGGGGAACTGGCAGCATGAGACTTAGCAAGGAAGGAAGGAAAAACCACCAGCAGAAGTCACTGCTTGAAGCAAGCAACTGCTCTGAATCTCTTTGCGCCGATTCTACTAAGAATGCCACCGACTTATCAATGGGAGTGTAACAGCCTTGGAGGTAGAGGTTCCAGGACCACCCCTCCCAAGATGATGAAGAGGAAGGTTGTGGTGGTTAGGGACTCTCCCAAGGAGGAGGGAGGCTCTCATCTGCCATAGAATCAGAGTTGGAAGGGACATCTGAGGTTGTCTAGTCCAACCCCCTGCTCAGTGTAGGAAATCTGCAGCTACAGTATCCCTGACAGATGGGCTGTCCAGCCTCTATTTGAAAATCTCCAATAAAGAAGAGCCCCACCCCGCTGCCCTAAGCGGTCGGTTCCACTGCTGAACTGTTCTTACAATTTGAACCCATTATTTTTCATTGTGTCCTCAGGGCAAGAGAACAAATCTTTGCGATCCTCTTTGTGACAGCTCTTCTATTCAGGTAGTGGAAGACCACTATCATGTCTCCCCTCAGTCTTCTCTTCTCTAGGCTAAACATACCCAGCTCCTTCAACGTTTCCTCATAGCCCTTGGTTTCCAGACCCCCTAACCCTCTTTTTTGCTCTCCCCTGAACCCGTTCCAATTTGCCTATGTCCTTCTTAAAGTGCGGTGCCCAGAACTGGATACAGGATTCCAAATGAGGTCTGACCAGCACAGAATAGAGTGGAACTATTACTTCTTGGGACTTAGAAAGGACACTTCTGTTAATTGCATTAGCCTTTTTTGTGGCTGCATCACACTGCTAACTCATGTTTAGTTTGTGATCAGCATCTCCCCACATGACCAAGAGCTCTCGATTTCCAGTTCTGCAGTGGAGGCTCCTTACATGACCGGGAAAACTCTATTTCCTGGAGTGAAGGGGGTGTTGTGGCTCCCCACATGACCGGGAGTTCTCTATTTCCAGTTCCGGAGCAGAGGAGGCGTTGTGGGTCCCCACGTGACTGGGAGCTCTCTATTTCCTGGAGTGTAGGAGGCGTTGTGGGTCCCCAGGTGACCGGGAGCTCTCTATTTCCTGGAGTGTAGGAGACGTTGTGGGTCCCCACGTGACCGGGAGCTCTCTATTTCCAGTTCCAGAGCGGAGGAGACGTTGTGGGTCCCCAGGTGACCGGGAGCTCTCTATTTCCAGTTCCAGAGCGGAGGAGGCGTTGTGGGTCCCCAGGTGACCGGGAGCTCTCTATTTCCTGTTCCAGAGCGGAGGAGGCGTTGTGGGTCCCCAGGTGACCGGGAGCTCTCTATTTCCTGTTCCAGAGCGGAGGAGGCGTTGTGGGTCCCCAGGTGACCGGGAGCTCTCTATTTCCTGTTCCAGAGCGGAGGAGGCATTGTGGGTCCCCAGGTGACCGGGAGCTCTCTATTTCCTGGAGTGTAGGAGACGTTGTGGGTCCCCAGGTGACCGGGAGCTCTCTATTTCCAGTTCCAGAGCGGAGGAGACGTTGTGGGTCCCCAGGTGACCGGGAGCTCTCTATTTCCTGGAGTGTAGGAGACGTTGTGGGTCCCCAGGTGACCGGGAGCTCTCTATTTCCAGTTCTAGAGCGGAGGAGACGTTGTGGGTCCCCAGGTGACTGGGAGCTCTCTATTTCCAGTTCCAGAGCGGAGGAGGCGTTGTGGGTCCCCACGTGACTGGGAGCTCTCTATTTCCTGGAGTGTAGGAGACGTTGTGGGTCCCCAGGTGACCGGGAGCTCTCTATTTCCAGTTCCAGAGCGGAGGAGGCGTTGTGGCAGTCCCGGCAGTTTGTGCAGTGGGAGGAGGAGTTACTGCTTTTCCAGCATTTTGAGCTGCCTGGTCTCTCAGAGCAGGAGCCTTTGGTGTCTCCCACTGCCTCTGAAGAGTCTACGAAATCAAGCTTTCCAGTAGGGATGGGACTCTGGGCAAAACTTCGGTTTGGTTAATTTTGGTTTTCATGAATTGTGGGGGGGTTTCGGTTTTGCATTGATTTTTGTACCGGATTTTTAACTTTGCGTTTTTTTCAGTGTGGGAAAACCACAATGTTAAAAATCCGGTACAAAAATTCAAAGCAAAAAATCCGATAGTACCAAAACCAACCCCCCCACACCCCCGAAATTTTGGATTAATCCGAAATGGCCATTTTCAGGTACTTTTGGTTTTATCCTAAACCAAAATTTCCATCCCTACTTTCCAGCCTTATCCAGAGTCATTAAAATGAATGATATTAACAATGATTTAGAATGAATGCTTAAAAATGACTGATTAAGAATAAACACGTATAATTTTTTAAACGCCAATTTTGTTGTTTTGATTCAGAGAATTTAGGGAGGTTTTATCAGAGAATTTTCCAATTTTTGGCAGAGAAAACTAGGATCCCTGATTATCAACGACAATCCTCCGCTCCTTTTCACATGTATTGCTACTACTACTACCACCTTTATTATTATTTATTATTATTATTATCATCAAGTATTTCTATAGCACCAGCAATGTACCTGGCACTTTACAAAGTAATGGAATAGACACGGTCCCACTCCCGGCCCTAGGGCTTACAATCTGAGAGACGGGGTGGGGTGACAAGACGAAGGAAGGGGAACAGAGGGAGAGACAAGGAGTGTAACATTCACGAAGATGCGAGGTCCCAGGTGCCCGCGCTTGGCTTGGTTACATCAAGAATGACGGCTGGCTGGTCCGTGTGGTGAGGATACGAGTACACAGAGCTCAGGTAGCAGATTGTACTGGATGGAGGGGATCAGCAGGAGTTAGGTGAGGGGAGCAAGGAGTCGGGGAGGGCAGAGCGGAAGAGGTGGGTCTTGAGGAGGGATTTGAAGGTAGGAAGGGAGGGGGCGAGGTGGATGTGGGCCGGGAGGAAGTTCCAGGCATGGGGGACAGCTAGGGAGAAGGGACGAAGGCAATTAGGGGAGCAGGGGAGATGTGGGAGGGCGAGAGAGGGGACAGAGGAGGAACAGAGTTCACAGACTGGAGTACGGAGGGAAATTAGCGCAGAGAGGTAGGGGGGAGCAAGGTTGTGAAGAGCTTTATAGGGGAAGACTAGGAGCTTGTGCTGGATTCGTTCAGGAAGGGGGAGCCAGTGAAGAGAGGAGAGAGGGGCTGCACATGGTCGAAGCGACGGGCGAGGTAGATGACCCTGGCAGCAGAGTTTTGGAGGGAGATAAGGGGAGAAAGGTGAGATCGGGGGAGGCCAGTGAGAAGGAGGTTACAGTAATCGAGGCAAGAGACGACCAGGGCATGAACAAGGGTTTTGGCAGAGGAGACAGAGAGAAAAGGGCGAATCTTAGCGACAGGATTATTTCACCTATCACTTCTATAGCGCTACTAGTTACTAGTTGTACGCACTGCTGCCGAGCCAGGGATCCCTCATCCTGTATTTGTACATTTGATTTTTCTTACCTACATGCAGAACTTTACATTTATCCCTGTTGAACATCATTTTGTTAATTTCAGCCCCATTTTCCAAATCATCAAGATCCTTTTTAACTTTATTTCTGTTTTCTAAGGTGTTCGCCATCCCTCTACTCCCTTTATTAATGACTTGGATGAGATGTTGAAAAGTCCTGGCAACCGAATAATCTCACATTAATATTACAGTTTTCTTGCTGACTTTGCCAAAGATGTGCCGATGTATTTCCGGTGGTGTACCCAGTACATTACTGATTTAGTAGTTTTTTAACATCCAGATTCCATTGCATTCTTCTTGGCCAAAGATAACAAGTGGAATACCATAACAGAAATTAAATTAATACTTAAGAATGGAGTCTCTGATCTGATAGAAATCCCTGCGGGGGGTAGGGTTGCTTCTAAATAATCTTCATGTGTTTGAGAAAAATGGTCGACAGGATTTGGTGTGTCCTCCTTCCCTCGATAGGAACCCGGATGGAGATGTCAGTCCCTGGTGCTACACTGCAGAACATGAAGATGGAGTTTATTGGAAGTACTGTGAAATTCCGTCTTGCCGAAGTAAGATTACCTATTGTCATAAGCCTTCTTTTTGTTGATCAGCATTTACCATTCATACTTCAGTGGTAGATGTGGTTTGATATATACTAATGGGAAGTCCGATTCCCTATCCTTGAAGCATCTCTGATCAACACCTGTCAAGCCTCCTCAGCCGAGCAGGAGCTGAAGCAAACCACAGGCAGGGAAATGAACATGAGGCTTTGAACGTGGGCACATGGTTAAAAGTGTCATGTAAAGCGTCTCCCATTGTTTTCAATCATGAAAGGCAGGGTGCAAAATCTTACCCTGCCTTCCATGATGGAAAACAACAGGAGACGTGTTAAATGATGTTTTTAACCACGTGTCCACATTCAAAGACTCATTAATTAATTTCACATTAATTTCACATTAATTTCTCCATGGGGGGTTTGCTTCTCGTTAGATTCCTCCAGCGCAGTAACGTGGGCAAGCACCCCTACTCTTTGCTTCTTATCCTTTAACCAGTTACCGATCCACAATAGGACACTGCCTCCTAGCTCATGACTTTCTAATTTCTGCTAGAATCTCTCATGAGGGACCTTATAAAATGCTTTCTGAAAGTCCAGTTACACGGTATTGACCGACTCAGCCTTATCCACATGCTTATTGACGCCCTGAAATAATTCCAATAGATTAGCAAGGCATGACTTCCCTATGCTAAATCCATGTTGACTCTCTCTCATCAAGCCACACTATCTCTGTGTTTGCCTCTCAGTTTTCCAGTCTATTGGAAGATCCTTATGTAGCCATGTTGATCTTCAGCACTGGTGCTTCCATTATTACTTCTTCCAAAACCTGCTGGCCCACCTATACTTTGCTTTCCTCTTCATTGAATCTTACCTACTAACTCTCAGAGTTTGTTGAAGGCTCCATTGTTTGAACTATTCTCCATTCTCGCTTCCCTTTTTTAGGATCACAAGCTCCATCATTTCATAATCGCTTTCTCCCAGGATGTCTCCTATCCTCACATTCTCACCAGTTCTTCCCTACCAATCTGAACCAAAGCCAAAGTAGCAGAGACCCCAGTTGGTTGGTCAACCTTTTGAATGTGAGAGTTTTCCCCAACACATGCCAAGAATTTTGGGGGCATTTCACATCTTGCTATGTTAGTATCCAGAAAATATCAGAATAATTGATCTCTTCCATAAGTGTCTGTTCATGGCTTTTTAAAACTTTAGTTACTTTCTCAGAAAATGCCTCATCAGCCTGATTCAGTGGTCTATAATAGATCCCCAACATCATCTCGGCTCTACTGTTTTCCCCCTCCTACTTTCACCCAGATACTGTAACTGGATCTACTAACCCTCATGCCCTAGTCCTTGGTTCAAGGCTTATATTCTTTCTTAATATAAAGTACTCCTCCTCCCCGTTCCCAAAAAGACACTGCCCCATGCACTTTCGACATTCCAGCCACAAGAGTTAACTTACTAGGTCTCTGTAATGCCAATGAGGTGGGAAGGCTTTTCCAGCTCATCCCACTTGTTCCCCATACTCCTTGTATTGGTACAGAAACATGTTAGATGGAAACGGACAGCTAGCCCCAATGAGGAAAATACAAAGGAGCATAAACACTGGCAACGTAACTGTAAGGTGCTAAGGCAGGCCAAGAAAGAATTTGAAAGGAGACTTGCTAAAGAGGCAAAAACAAACAATAAAACCTTTTTCAAGTATATCAGAGGCAAGAAGCCTGCTAGGGAGTCGGTTGGGCCATTAGATGACCAAGGAGTAAAAGGGGCACTCATGGAGGACAAGGA
>QEPC01002388.1:92768-108333 GCA_003113815.1 Sphenodon punctatus
CATTAGCAGCTATTAGCCAGATAGGATTGGGGAACAAAACCCTTTACTGTCGGGAGCCTGGGGATGACCCACAGGGAATGGATAGCATGGTGACCTGTTGGGTGCTTCTCCCAGGCCCCCGTGACTGGCCACTGTCGGAGACAGGATGCTGGGCTCGATGGACCGTTGGTCTGACTCAGTCTGGCATTTTTCTTATGTTTTTTTGTTTGCTAAAAGGTCCCATGGAGGATTGTCCTGCTGTTTTACCTTGGACCTTTCTACAGGTTCAGTCAAACCCTTGATAGAGGCACCGACACCCATCCTTGGTATACACCTCTAGGATTATATCACACACATGCATACACCCCCATTTCATCATGTTGAGAAGTAAAAGGTGAAAATAATACAATAGGAACTGAAATGTCAATGCATTAAAGATGTAGTTGATTAAAATAAAGCATTTGGTAGCTTAACTTCAGTCAGACAGTTTAGAAACTTTTGGCCATTTTAAGTGCCACACCGATACCTTTAATTTTCACACAGCGCTGTCCGTTACGGAGAGCTGCTCTGTATCTGTATTAATATAGATCTTTACAGCTATCTATAATAAAACACAGCTCTGCTGAAAATGGATATTAACCGCTCTGTTTTTTAGATGCTCTGTATTTGCAATGAAGCATCGTATCACTGGCCTCATCACTAAGATAAAACATACCCTCTCAACTCCCTTAATGCCTTGCAGTCACTGCCCTTGCTTGTGTCCCTAACGAACTTTCAAGAACGTCTCTGCTTCACTGTGTTGCCCACAATACTCCACATGTCAGCTGCTACACTACCCTGCCATAGCCCTATCAAGGGGGAAGCCTCCTCCAACGCAGATCGAAAAGGAATGGAAATGAGATTTATTTCTTCAATTTCTGTTGCACCTTTCTTGGCTCGGGTGTCTTGTGGCTCTCTCCTGCTCTGCTTGTACTCCCTTACATTCTCCATCTCCCACTCCTACTGGAGCCAACAAAGCAGCTTTTGTGGGGCTGAGGGCTCACTTTGCTTCAGTTCCTCCCAGGCCCACAAAAGGCACTCTTCCCCATCTACATCATAGCATCCTGCATGGTTATCCTGTTCCCATTCCGAGTCAAAAATCCGCTGCTGTAATCTGCCGTGCACAATAAGAAGGAGGTGTCATTGCCATCCACCACAGAGCCGCCCCCAAATACCTCAGTGCTTCTCCCTCCCACAGCTGGCTGTGTTCTGTTCATCAGGGACGTGTTCATCCAAAGCCCAAACTTGTCACGGCACCAAGATGGAGAGGGGTGGGGTACAACATTGCTCTTGCTGGGGTGACCAGACCAAAGTGAAGAATGTGTCCCAGATGGCTGCGTTCTGTTCCTCAATACCACCACATGAGGTCATCCAATGCCCAGTCATCAAGGTCCCAGGGGCAATACGTTTCTCTTGCTGACCATGGTATTACCTTGCTTTGTAATGCGCAGTAAGCAGGTCCCATGCACTCAGACAGGCACAGTCCCAAGATGAACCCGGGGCCACCAATGCATTCAAGCCGTCAGTGCCACTCACAGTAATGTGACTCCTATAGCTAGCTGCATTCTTAGCAGACGTTTTCTGACAGGACAGCCAGACTTACCCGGTCCAGAATGGGACCAGCACCATGGCCGGGAACCAGCCAGGCCCCTGAATATGACAGGGGCCTGGCCAATGCGGAGGGCAGGATCAGGAGCCTCCCTGACGGGCGGCCGTGACGGCCAGTGATGGCCACCGTGGTGCCTTGCTCCCCGGCCACTCTGGACCATGGTGAGTAAAGCAGACTGTGAAAGCCGGCTTTACTCCTGGTCGGGCAGTGGAATTGCAACCAGGGTGGGGCAGCTAGCCTGGGATTTTCCCGATTCACAGCCCAGGCTAGACACCAGTGCCTGCCACCATGGTCAAAATCCATCCCATGCTAACATCCGGCAGGTGTTTTCCAACATGGTGGTGGCCCACAGAGTAAAGCGTCACATCTGAAAACACCCTATGCCTCCTAGGTCACCCTCCTTGCTTACATCATCTCATGTCTTACCATTCTGCCCTGCTTGGAGACATCTCCTCAGTCAATTCATACCTTGCCAAGTTACCACTGTGCACTGCTGGCACATACCCTCACAAGGTGCCGCCTGCTGCTGGGAAAGCTATTACTCAGAAAAAGAAATCCAGATCCATCTTAACAGAATCCCTCCCACACGCTGCCCAAACTGCTATTGAACGGTACTGGCTAAGTCTCAAAAATAGCTATTGCACATGCTAAAAGTGGAAGGTGAGGGTAGGGTTTGTTTGTGGTTTTTTGTATTGGTTTAATGTTTTTATGACTTGTGAGCTGGCCTCAGCTTTGGGAAGGGGCAGCATATCCCTTTAAAGAATAACAACATTTTCTTTCAAGTGCCCAGTTTTTAGAGAATTCTCTGGTGTTGGATTTAATTTAAATAAGCAGGAAACTAATTTTTCTCAATCTGTTTGTACTTTCAGCACCCTCCTCAGCCATTTTTGGTGGTTGAGAATATAGGATTAAATTTGGACATATAGATTTCCACAGATAATCCAGGACTTGTCTTTACAAAATGTTGGCTTGACCAGTAGCAGCTGCTTCAAGCATTGTATCGAAACCAGATACTTGAAAAAGGAATTGCAGCAATTTAGAAAAAGCTGTACATTGCCAGCCCCTCCCTGTCTTAATGCAAACCTCATGGATTGTGTCATTGGTTTAAATTATACACTGTTTTCAACAGACTTCATGGTAACCCAAGGAACATTTTAGCAAGACATTGAAAAAGAAAACCCCCACACACACAATGGAGACAGGTAAACTCATGTAGAGAGAAAAACAGCAATGGGGTTATAGAAGGTTTCATAAACCAATGAATAGGCCTATTTGTAAGTAAGTTCTTGTGCAACTGCCAACTGCATTTAGTGCCTGAAGTGATAGAGCAGATCAGGTATGAGGGCATGAAAGCTACAACAGATGCAATACAGGCAGAGTCTGGGCTCGGTGACTGTGCTACAGCTGATCGAGTACTGTAGCATGGAAGCTACAACAGATGCAATACAGGTGGAGTCGGGGCTCGGTAACTGTGCTACAGATTTGTATCAGATTTGTCTGAGTTTGCTGACTCAGAATCTCCCCGAACTCTGTCACCCCAAAGTCAGGAATTCATTTAAGCACACCGGCTTAGTTAAAAGAAGTTTCTTATAAGAAACAAGATTAATATATAATGGAAGACTGATTTTCTGCACTCTGAGAACAATCATAATAGATAACTGAAGTCTATCTTACTGTGAATTCTAATTAAATGTTACTCTATGTAACTGTGTGCTTACAACTTCAATTCAGCCTTTAAATCTTTTCTCTCTTGGCCTTAATGGAAAAAAAGCTGGGTCCAGCATCTTGCTTCTGTTACATTTGCAAAGTTTTCTCAGAAGATCTCACATGCTGTTGGTCAAAAGAACCTCTCGCTCTTTTGTGTCTTAAGCATGCCTTTTAACTCTGTCAGTCTGCTTACTTTTTGGTGTTAATTAACTTAATTTAGCTATTGTCTAGCCCTGACCACCATTTACACAGATGGCCTCTGGCCTTTGAAGTGCTTCAATACAAAGTGCTGGTTAAAGTTCAGGGACTTTGTTTAAATTGTCTCTACGGTATATTGCCTTCTGGCTTTTATGACGACTTGTGAATACAATCCCTGGGAAATACAAATATTGGTGGTATTGTAATCTTCCCCTTGTTACCTGTTCCAATCTGTAACCTGTTGTTGTACTTTCATTCTGGCTTGTACACCATGTTGTTCTACACATAGGGTGAGCCGTGACTCAGGGGGAGCGCGCATGCATTACATGTATAAGATCCCAAGTTCAATCCCCAGCATCTCCGATTCAGGATCTCAGGTAGCACGCCTGGGGTGGGGCTTCTGCTGGGGCTCCTGGAGGGTCTCTGGTAGTATGCCTGGGTGAGGCCTTTGTCAGAGACCCTGGAGAGCTGGATTTGTAACCCTGTTGCCATGACAGATTGTGACAATACTGGGCTAAGATGGACTATCCTTACACTGATCGTTTAGACACCAAACATGGCTTTGCAAGACTAACACAGAGTACCCGTTTATGAACATGCAAGTAACATGTATGTTGGTTTCCTGATTTTTACCACAGTCCTGAAGTATGTAAGTTGCAACAGATGTAGTACAGTGCCAGAGCTTGGGGACTGTGCTAGAGCAGATTGGGACACAGGCAGGGTCCGACTGTAGAACACTGGAAAAACCTATTCATTGAATGTTATGGGGGCAGGAGGCACTTAGGGTTGGAACCCAGGCGTCACGCCAGGTCCCTCCTTATGCCGGTGTCTTTATTGCCTTACAATGTCCACTCTCACAATTAGATACAGGACTCACCATCTCTTGAGATCCTTGGTTCAGTACCAACCCTATGACCTGGGTCCAGTCTTGTAGGCAGCCCTCCTAGCTGCTGGGCTCTGCTAGCCCCTTTTATAGGCTCTCACTAGGCACGATTCCTCTGGCCCAGCTGCTTCTTCTACTGGGTTAGCCTCCTGCCTCCTGCCCTGGTAGCCTCTCTCAGACAGCGCTTTCCCTAGCTCTTGTCTCTCTCCTGACTGAGCCTGGCTCAGCCTCTTAGTACCACGCCCAAGGCCAGGTCGAGGTGTGAAGCAGTCAGGTGTGATCAAGCCTCTACTCATTACTGCACTCAAGCCTCAATTGGTGCCACTTCCCTTAAAGGGCCAATAGCCCAGAGAGCCTGTTCCATAAAACACTGAATAATGAAAGACTTTGTGGAACCAGTGCCTGATAAACTTACCCCAAAATGGATAGACGTAACAGTCTACCTTGCAAAGGACAATAATACAACCGAAATATTGAAATCATGGCGATGCTTTGATATGGGCACAATAGTCTGGTACTTATAAGAATCATTAAGATAATATGAAGCATGACCTCCCCGATATTCCCTATTTACAACTCCCTGACCCCCCCTTTCCTCCCCACACCCCCCAAAATAGTTTAGCTTCCCAGTAAGTTGGTTAAAATACACGTTGTGTGATTAAGTTTAATATGTTTCTATTGGCCGCAATCCAATGCTGCCTGGATCGCCACACGTGCACGCAGCCTAATGTGCAGGCAATGCAGCTCTGGGCGGGATCCACAGCACTGGATCGGGGCCATTGAGTCGTTGTGTAATGACAGTAACATCATTTGTAGCAAAGAAAGCAGAAAAATAATGTTTAAAAATAGAATTACATCTATATCAGTTAATATTGTTAATTGTGTACCTATCCGTGCTAGAATTAGACACGTTTGTAATATTGGTTTGGTAGATGGATCATTTTAGATGTGTTTTTTGTTGTTTGTTTTTCAAAGGGAGCCCCTGCAGGTCGGGCATGATCCAGTTAGGTTTGCTAATGCAAAAAGCATTTTTCACAGACACCTAGAGTTATGGGTGAAAACAGACCTGCACCTTAACTTCACGTTAACGCCTCTTGAACATTTCTTATGCATGTTGCAGGGCTGCATAGGGCACCAATACAGCCCTGCAACATGCATTCGAAATGTTAAAGTGGCATAAAAGCGGAGTTACGTGCATATTTGTTTTCACCCTGTCTATCTAAATACAGTATTTACACCTGGGCTGGGAGACCTTAACGCTGTGTTAAAACAGGACTAGACCATTTTGCGGAGGAATAGGACCATCACACGACAGCCAGGGGCGGGCAAGCAGGCTGCGATTCTGACTGCAGCACGCTGAGTGTGAATGGGAGAAAATGGGTCCCTAGTTGCTACCCTTTCCCTTTGATCTTATCAGGTCTCCGAGCTGGACATCTAGTCCAGCCCCTTGCCCCAAGGCAGGATTCACCAGGCCCAAGCTACCCACACAGAAAAATATACCCAGCAAGAAATAGAGGCTAATAAAAAATCTGCCACAAGCAGAGACTGGGACAAACCAGAGCACGTCAATGGCTGGAACAACAGGAAACAATTTTATATTTAAAAAATCCAGCTGTCTCAAAACAGGTGAGCTGCACCCACACTGCAGGGGAAGGCAAAAAAAACAACCCTCAGAGTCGAATGCCAATCTACCCCGAGGGAAAATTCTTTCAGGACTCCGCTATGGCGATCAGTTTGTTAGTTATTAAAATTGAGACCCCCAACCTTCCCCAAAGGCTCAGGGCAGTTTACAAAAATGAAAGCACAAGAAAAATAGTAAAAAATAAAATACAGAATCCCCTAAAATCCCTCCCCTGACCCCCAAAAACCCACCCACCCTCTATCCTTGCCTACCAAAAAGAAATGTTTTGCACCACCTCCGATAGGCTGAAGCTCGGGCGGATCTTCAGGGGAAGGGAGTTCCGCAGTACTGGGGCAGCTACCAAGAACGCCTCTCTGTGGATCCTTGTTGTACGGACAAGATTAGTCGGTGGTTCCCACAAGAGGGTACGCTCCCAGCCGAACACAGAGTCTCAGCAGAGCATGAAAAGAGAGGGGGTCTTTCAGATATGGGAGGCCCAAGCCATTTATTTAGGGCTTTAAAGATCATAAAGCTATAATGTGCTCACAGCAACCCACCCCTAAAAGGAGCTGGGTCTCCATGTTCTGCATCAGCTGCAGCTTCCAAACAGTCATCAAGGGCAGCTCCATGTGGAGCGCATTGCAGTCATCGAGCCTCGAGGGGATGAAGGCAGGGATAACAGTGGCCAGATCCGAGTCAGAAAGAAGAGGCTGCAGCCTCCTCACCAGATGGAGTTGGCGAAAAGTGCTCTTTGCAACTGCCACAACCTGGTAATCCAGGCACAGCAAGGGGTCCAGAAGCGTCCCCAGGCTGCAAACCCGAGTGACCACAGGAGGCCAGACCCCATCAATAACACGACTCCCAGTTCTCTCCAGGTCACAAGCCCAGCCCACAAAGCCACCACTTCAGTCTGTCAGAATCCAGCCTCAATCGGCTCCCCTCATATCCAGTCCCCGACAGCCGCCTGCTAGACATCTGTTCTTTGCTTTTATGTTAATGGATAATGTTAAGAGTCATCATTAACAAACTGAGCTGTATTGCGGAGACACCCTTTTAATGAAATTGCTGCCAACTAAGTAGTGTATTCCTTGTGCATGCTGCAAGCGATTCTGAATGCGTCAGGGTCACTTGGGACACAGATGTCAGCCTCCCCCACAACTCCATCCGCTGCCACCCCCCCCCCCCCCCAAAAAAAGAAACAGTAAAAGCAAGTTAAGGAACTGATTATTTTTGGGGTCGGGGGCATGGATTATAAAAATACAGCAAATAAAGGTTTGTACTAAGTCGTGTGTGGCAGGGTTTCCCTTGGCAACTCCCTTCAGGATGCGAACCCCAAGTGGCCAGGATCACACTGGCAATTAGCATTGAAGTGTTCATTTATTCACAGTCCCAACATCATCCACATTATTCACATATTTACGTCTGGTTTTTCGCCATACCGAGCCTCTCTATTTCTCCTCACAGCTGTTCCGTCTAGTCAGTTCCCCATCTGCCCACTGACTGAGCCAGGTGGAGGCTTTTCATACCCCTAGACTGGCTTGACCACACCCCACTGGGTGTGTCTGAGGCCCAGTGCTTGGCCTCTTAAAGGGCCAGTACCCTTATGAGCCTCTGCTCTACCCACGTCTCCCCCCTTTTCAGAGACAGGCCTATTGAAAATAGGGCTGGCTTAAACTCCCCAAGCAGAGCAGAGCATTATCCAAACCCCCATTCATAAACAGTACATACATAGATATACAGTCAGTAGTTCACACACACATTGTTTTAACCACGTGCCTCAGTTTCCCTAACAGAATGAGACTTGAATCCATGGGACCCAGAATCCTATTGTGACATAAAGTTGCACCACAACATACATTTGTATCACCCTGGACACAGTTTGACAACTGAGTCCCAGATGCTTATTTAAGCACTCTCATCCCAGCAGCCTGGGTTACCAAAATCACACAGAGTTACAATATTCTATGTCCGTTCTCGTTCCAGTCGCATGACTGCCACTGGCTGACCTTTTAACCCATTTCACAGATTTTGCATGTTACCAGATTCCCTTTTTCTAACGTTGGGACTGATTTATGGCAGACTTCAAAATCCTGAATTCTTTTAGTCTTTCTGCTAGCCTGCCCAGACACCAGGTCTCAGCATTTTAAACTTGACTGGGACTGCTTAGTGACAGACCCACCTGCACGTATAGGTATTCATACCCATTTTGGGCTTCCTTCAACCATTCCCAGTTGCATATTTTGGTCTAGGCTTCCTTTCAGACCATTTCGTTTAACCCACATTTGCATATTTAGACTTCCATACTTTTACTTCAAGGCTTCAGCTTGAGGACTGAATCTCACTAACCAACTAATGAACACAGTCTATCCAATTCATTCATTCTTGGGCAAGGGCTTGATGGCCAATACCAAATTAATACATTCTTCACTCTTTTTTCCATTCTAATCAAATGACCATTTTGTCCACATGGGCAGACAAGCTTTGCTCAGTACCATTTTCAAACACTCAATGTACCCTCTTCTAGGGTTGGGGCTAGGCTCCCCTCCACCCCACCCCCATCCATTCCAGACACTCCCGCTCCGCTCCCATCAGCCCCTTCAGACCATTCATTCACAACTTTCTACAAGCTCTTCAGTTTTCCTCTCCCAGGGGTTTCACAGCGTCTTTCCCTTTCTCCTCTTACCTAGGGATTTAAACTGCTTTTGGGATCCCGGCAGTCGATAACTTGGAGCCCCCTAATATTTCCAGGAGCTGCCTCCTTGCACAGACCCTCCAAAAGTCTCCCCATGCAGGCTTTCTACTCTCTCTGTTCTACTAAGAGTCTCTCTAAGGGTTCGGAGCATCTTCCTGTTGGTCCCTTAATCAACCAAACTCTTTCTCAGCTCACTCTGCCCTTTCCTTCAGCTGTTGTTAACTCTCCAGTCCTAATGGAGCCAAGGCTGTTTGTACCCAGTAATCCCTCTATTTAACCCCTTCTTCACGATCAGTGGTTTGGGTTAATATAGGAGTGCTACAAATCACAGTTGTTTTTGCAGCTACATTTGTCACCCACTGAGACCCACAATCTCACACAGCCTGTGCTTGTATCTCTCTAAACTCTGTCTTGGGCTTATGACCCACCTGTACTCCAGAGGTTCCAGGCTTCTGGGTTGCAGTTCAGGTCCTTCAGCCATCCGGCAACTGAAATCTGTCCTCCCCTTGTTCTCCGGCCTCTGTAAGAGGGGAGTTGAGCTGCTTTCCTGCCAGCCTCCTTGCCCTTGCAGCTGACTCTCTGTTTGGAATCCTTGCTCAATCCTGTTCTCTCTGCTCTGGCCAATCAAGGCAGGTGTAGCCATTTTGTTCAATTGGATTTCCCTGTTACTAGAAGAGGATTTCCCCCTTTGTAGCCCTTAAGGCTTTTGCCAGTTTCCCTTTTTGCTGACTAAGCACATAGGAAAATTCCAGCGAATGTATCCTGGTTTATTACAGTGCTGGCAAAGCTTTAGGCCTGAACTAGCTTCACTTCCTCCGATTGTAGCCCAGCTGCAGACTTAGTTTGTAAGCCTGGGCTGGGAGGTCCCCTTTCTGATCCCTTGTGCTTGAGTCACGGGGCACGGTTTCTGGAGCAGCAACTGTCTCTCCTACAGTCTGCTTATCCCTTGCAGCGCCTCACCAACACCTTTTACTCCACTCTACCCCTTGATTTTAACAGTTTCTCAGTTTGTGACCAGACTTCTCACAGCCCCAGCATTTCAGCGGATAAGTTCCTCTTGAGCCCCCCTGAATCCAGGTACCCCTATTTACTTGGCTCTGACGGTCGTGTGCCCAGTGTCCCCAATGTCCACAGGCAAAACATGCCCCCCTGGTTCCTCCAGTACCTCGGGGGAGGTGGCTGGTTGCAATGCTGGCTCTTGAGGTAGCTGCTGCTCCTCTGCAGCTCCTCCAAGCTGGCCTTGCTACCTCGTCTCTCGCTGCCAAAGCTGAAAACTGAACCAATAGTAGTTCCCAATGACAATAGTGCAGATTCTAATACAGTCCAGCCCCTGGCTTAAGCCTTCTTGGTTCACAAACACCTCTCACTGTGCCAGGAAGAGGCTTTTTACTTCCTAGCTGGCTTAGTCACAGACAGCCCAGGTGTCATGGCCAGCCTTGGCTTAAATTAGGGCCAGCACCTAATGGAGCTTCTGCTCTGCTACATAGTGATATTGGGGGAGGGGGCATTGCTTCTCCTCGTGGAGGACGTCTGCGTGTCAGCAGGGCTCTGGATGTGGCAAGTTTGAGGGGTGGGAGATGAACTTCTTCATCCCCAGGCTACACACCTGAACACCCTGGCATCTGGTTTGTCAACTGAACCTTGCACTTGATTTATGGGAAATATGTTTTTCCCTACGAAAGCCAGGATTCTAGCTCTTACGCTAGGACCTTTCCATACTATGTGCTAGAGTGTTAATATACTACATTGCCCCTGACTATCCCTCCCACACACACATACAATGGTATCACAAGCTGGCAATGAAGCACGCTGCTGCCCAGCACTAGCCCAACTGCCTGTGCTGAATCTTTTGGAAAGTTGAGGTTTGACTAGCAGAAAGTGCTAGAGAAGCTGTATGTCCTAACCTGCTAGGCTGTGCCCACGGTACACCCTCCGACTCCCCTCAAGTCCAAAGTAATCTCTGTTTCCTGCCTCCTCTACCTTCTCCTTTTCACACACCTGCTCCTTGATTATTTGAGAGCTAATGCACATAGTGGTTTCATTGGACACCCAGGCATGGATAACTTCCTCCCTGTGATTCTTTGCAGTGCCTGGGTATCTTGGTTGTTACAAGGATCACGGAAACCCACCACCTCTGACTGGCATCAGTGAGACCTCCAAGAAACTGACTATCCAAACATGCATCAGCTTCTGCCGAAATCAGCAGTTCAAGGTAATTTCTCCAACCTGCAACTCCAAAGCATTTTCTGGTCTTGCTCTAAGGACCCTAGATTCCCTATCATCACAGTATAGGAAACCCAACATCTTTTCTGCTCGTCCTAATCACCTGGACAGAAACCTAAAGAGAGATTCCTGTCTTGAGTTCTGGAGAAAGCATGTATTTCCACCTGCATTCAACTGCCAATCAGCTGCAGCAGTCCAGGATAATTACTGCCATCACTTCTTGGAATCTTGGTCTCCAGAAACCCAGGTTTAATTTTAAAAAGTCAGCCTCTAGCTGTCTTGACTGAGAAGAAACCATCAAATATGTAAAGCTCAGAGAGCCTTGAACAATTCCTCCAAGAAGGACCCCATTCCTCTCAGTGTTGATAATGTGGAGTTCAACCTCTCATTTCTCCTAAAGAAAGAAGGAACCTTTAAAACTCTCTCGGGATGACCTCTCCTTTTGGTGTCGCAACAGGCAGTGATTATTATTATTATTATTATTAAGCATTTCTATAGCGCCAGCAATGTGCCTGGCACTTTACAATTGCAAGAAAGAGACATGGTCCCTGCCCCAGCAGGCTTACAATCTAAGAGTGATCTAAGTGATGACCCCAGCAGAGTCTAAGCCACACCAAGGAGAAGCTCACAGGAAAAACAATTGCAACCCACTGTGAGCATCATTTAAATCTGGTGATTCAAAGGCAGAGCTTGGAGAACTCCTCCCATCGTCTCTCCCCCAGTCCAGCCCAGTCTCAGCTCTTTTGTACATGCTAGTCTTCATTCCTGCCCCTGCTGTTCCCGTGTCAACCCCCCAACTTCCCCTCTCTGGCCTTCTCCCAAAGAGACTCCTTCCCGGGAGCATTGCTAGGTTGGAATGGGCCCTCCTCTGCCCCCACCAGCAGCCGTTCCTGTTCTACCGACGCCCTGGATCCTCCCCCACTGTCCTGACGGCTCTCTCTTTCACAGTTTGCAGGCCTGGAGTCAGGTTATGCATGTTTCTGTGGCAATAACCTTGAATACTGGAGATACGGGGAGGCAGCCAGCAGCACAGAATGCAACAGTGTCTGCTTTGGGGATCATACACAGCCTTGTGGAGGGGATGGCAGGGTCGTCCTTTTTGACAGTAAGTCCTGAAAAGAGCAGCGCTTCTCCAAAAGGACATTTTCCATCTTTACCTTAAATTGATTCGGCACCATAGTAAATGTTCAGTTACTCATTTCTGGGTAGAGAAAACCAGAATTGTGACGACATGAAGAGTCACTACCTAGTCAAAGAGAAAATCCGATGCAGCAGAGATGTGGCAGAGCTCGGGAGGAGTTGCTTGAAGGCCTTGCCCTCTCAATACAAGCTGTGTGCTTTGAATTGCAAGGGATGATCTGTGAAAAGGGTGTCCTGAATAAACAAGAGCCACTGCTTTACGCTAGGGGCAATAAAGACAAAGTAGTAGAATTAGATCTTATCTCGGACCACGACATTAGAACCCCTGCAGTATTTCATGAACAGAAAACGTTCCCATGGCAGTGTTAGTGGCTTGCTTGCTGCTCATGGTCCATTTGCCCCTACGTAGGCTATGGTGCGCGAGAGAAGAGCTTGGGCCCAGTGTAGCTTCCCTTAAGGTAATGGGATTGGTTGCGTCTCCCCTCTTTGCCATGAGCAGCAGAGCAATGACAGAAGGGATAGGACTTGCCGTACTCCCCAGAGATGATGACACAAGTGTCAGCTAGGCCCTTCACCTCTGCACAATGAGAATTAGTCCCTGAGCAGACTTGCTACAGAAGCACGAGCTAACGGAACTGAGAGGAGATTTCTTGTTTGTTGGTCATCTTTTCTCCCTTCTTTTCACAGCACTCATTGGTGCCTGTGGAGGAAACTATACCTCCCCCATGTCTGTGATCTATTCCCCAGACTTCCCTGATACCTACGCTACAGGCAGGGTCTGCTACTGGACCATCCAGGTTCCTGGAGCAGCTCAAATTCATTTCAACTTCATGCTCTTTGACATCAAGGACTCCACAGACATGGTGGAGCTGCTCGATGGCTACACATACCGTGTGCTGGCGCGCTTCGACAACAGGAACCGGCCTCCGATCTCCTTTAACATCTCTCTGGATTTTGTCATCATGTATTTTTTCTCAGACCAGACCAATCAGGCACAAGGATTTGCTGTCTTGTATAGAGGTAAGAAACCAGCATCTCACTTCCTGCACACTCTCATTTCTAGCCTACTCATTTCCTATTCTGCATTTGTTTCAGCCACAACAGAGCAACTCTCTCAGGATAAGACCACACCCAACCAGACCCTTGCAGAGATGATAACTGAGCAAGCAAGTCTTAGTAGCAATGGAGCCCAGTCTTCAAAGATCCTTTATGTCATCACAACCAGCCCAAGCCATCGTTCCCACACCATGCCTGGTAATGTACATGACAAGCATAGACTCAGTCACATGCACATGACGGAAGGTCTCCCATCAGCCTGTCCTCGGTACTCTGTAGCCACGGCCAGTATTGCTACAGGAAGAGGGAATGGCAAAGGAATCCATGCACAAAGCTGGAGAATACGACTTCTCCTTTGCCACTAAGGCTAGGACCAAGAACCAGTGGGCTTCAAGTGCAGGAAGGCAAATTTATAATAATAAAAAATAATAAAAGTTTATTTTATGGCAGGGAGCGCTTTACAACGTAAATCCATAATCAATACAAAATTAATGTGAACCCTATCTCCATTTGAAAACAATTTAAAAGGGCAAGGTAAAGAGGAAGGGAAAACACATTAAGGGGAACAAGCCGTGGATTCTAAAATCTCCTGGAGAATCAATAAGTGCTTTTTGAAGGTGAGGAGGGAGGGGCCTGTCACCGCAAGGCCCAATTGCCCACTGACGTACGGCGCAAGGGCGGAATCCCCAGACAGCAGTGGGTTTCTGAGCCCAGATAACCATCAGGGCAAGACGGGCCTAGACCAGACAGGACCCTGAAAACCAGCAGTACAGTCTTAAAGTGAATCCACCGCTCTAAGGGCAGCCAATGCAGAGCACCAAGGGTTGGCATCATATGCTCACAGCTGCTTAAACCAGTCAGCCACTGCGCTGCCACATTTTGAACGAGCTGCAAGCGATGGTGAAGCAAAGCTGGAATTACAATCATCAAGCCTTGTGGTCACCAGGGCATGGGCACTGGGGAACGATCAGCCTGGGACAAATAAGGGTGTGAAAATTGGGTAGGTGAAAAAAACCTCTCTGAATCACGTCCGTTACCTGATTTTTCCTGGACAGAGCATGGGTGCCCAAATTCTCTCCCTGACCCACCACCTCCAGCTCCTCAACAATAATTCAGGTTAAATATTAGGAAAAAAATGATAATGGTTAGAACAATTCACAAGTTGGAACAAGCAGTCAAACAGATTTATTTTTTTTAGGTACAGGGGATCCTGCCTCTGGGCAGGGGGTTGGACTAGATGGTCTCGGAAGTCATTTCCATGAGTCATTCAACATTTTCCAAAGTTCATGTTTCCAGCTCTTAGAGATGTCTGAAAGCATGTGTCATTAAGCAAAACAGTCTTACTTTCTGTTAAAAATATAAGCAAATTCATGGGCAAGAAATCTGCTTCTTTCTTTCCTGCAGAGTGGCTAGTGTATGGGCTCACAGGTCTTCTCATTCTGACAGTCACAGCCGTCCTGGCAAAGCTCCTTCTGCACTTCACAGTGAAGTAAGTAGGGGACAGAGCTTTCTTGAATGTACAGGAATCACTCTGCTCCAGCTGCTGCTATTATTATTATTAATAAACATTTATATAGTGCAAGCAACGTACCTGGTGCTTTACAAAGTAATTGAATAGACACAGTCCCTGCCCTAGGACTTACAATCTGACAGACCGGGGGCGGGGATGATGAAGGAAGGGGAACAAGGAATGTAACATTCACGAGGATGCAAGGCCCCAGGTACACACACTTGGCTTTGTCACATTGAGAATGATGGCTGGCTGGTCCGTGTGGTGAGGATATGAGTACACAGAGCTCAGGTAACAGATTGTACTGGATGGAGGGTATCAGCAGGAGTCAGCAGAGGGGAGCGCGGAGTCGGGGAGGGCAGAGCAGAATAGATGAGTCTTGAGGAGGGATTTGAAGGTACGAAGGGAGGGGGCAAGGCGGATGTGGGTCGGGAGGCAGTTCCAGGCATGGGGGGCAGCTAGGGAGAAGGGATGAAGGCAGTTAGGGGAGGTGTGGGAGGGCGAGAGGGGGACAGAGGAGGAGTGGAGTTCACAGACTGGAGTACGGAGGGAAATTATCGCAGAGAGGTAGGGGGGAGCAAGGTTGTGAAGAGCTTTATAGGTGAAGACTAGGAGCTTGTGCAGGATTCATTTGGGAAGGGGGAGCCAGTGAAGAGACGAGAGGAGGGGCTGGACATGGTCGAAGCGATGGGCGAGGTGGATGACCCTGGCAGTAGAGTTTTGGATGGAGATAAGTGGAGAAAGGGGAGAGCAGGGGGAGGCCAGTGAGAAGGAGGTTACAGTAATTGAGGCGAGAGATGACCAGGGCATGAACAAGAGTTTTGGCAGAGGAGACACAGAGAAAAGGGCGAATCTTAGCAATGTTATGGAGGGAGAAGCAACAGGATTTGGCAACAGAGTCGATGTAG
>QEPC01002388.1:117615-166078 GCA_003113815.1 Sphenodon punctatus
CCTTGCCTCCTCCCTCCGCTCCTTCAAATCCCTCTTCAAGACCCACCTTTTCCTTGCTGCCTTTCCCAATGCCTGCTAGTCTTTCCCCTTACTCTTACTGTCTGCCCTCCTCTGCAGACTGCTGCTACCAACCTCTTTGTAACCAAGCCAAGCACACGCACCTGAGACTTCGCATCTGCCTGAATGTTTGTTTGTCTTCTCCCCTGTCTCTCCCACTGTCCCCTCTCCCTGTCTCCCCCCCCTTTGTCTTTTAGATTGTAAGCCACCGGCAGGGACCGCGTCTAATTCTATGTTTTGTACAGCACCAGGTCACACGACCAGTGCTATATAAATGTCTATAATAATAATAATAATCTACTGGGATTCTACCAGGACAGTGGGGTGTTGCCCAAAGCCCCCCAGGATTAACAGAGACACACACGCTGTTCAAAATAAGTGGCCTGGAAAAATATAGCTAAGGTGGCCACCTTCGTGAGAGGTGTAACCATGAGACAGTCCTGGCCGGGGGTGTAGGTGCCAGTGCAACCCTCTGGTGATGACCATGAATAGGAGGAGGGAGATGGTGTTGGATGGGACTGTTCAGCTTGGAGATTTTGAAATTGGAGGAGTTAAGCCTTGGGGGCAGGGTATACATCTAGTAGTAATAATAACCAACAAACCAAACTCAGTGAGGGATTCTGAGCATTTAGAAACTCAAGTGTCACTTAGAGCCAAGATCCTGCACTCAGGAGCAGGATGGCTCCCCTGGATAGCAAGCTTCACTTCTCTTCAATGCATCCCCCCATTGCACCTTCTACTGCCAGTTCAGCAAGAGAGCAGCAACACGGAGCTGCCGTGCCTGCAGGCCAATATCAGCAGGCCTGAGTTCTCTCTCCAGTCAGAGGTGATCATGTGTAATGTGAACATTCAAGTGAAAAAAACTCTTGCCAGACAATAGAAAAGCAGGTGACAAGCAACTACCGACTCAGGAAAACTACCCAAAAGCAGCAAACTCCGAGCCAAGACAATGCGACAGCAGTTACTTTTGCTTGAAGGTAGTTTGGGCTGTTACTGCCAATGGTATCAGGGCCAAAGGTTTTCTCTCTCCATTCTCTGTGATCCCAGGGGATTCTATCAGCACAGCTGCCTTCATTCCATGCAGCTTTGGCGGAACAAGCTTGTTTTTGGAAATAGGAGACAAGCTCCCCTCCACAACAGACTGTTCTAAAGTGCCACAGAATCTACTCTTGGACATCGCAGCCAGGTACGTAAGAATTCCCCTCCAGAAGAATCTCTAAAGGGGTTTGGCTTCTTATAGGAAACACCCAAGGTTAGGTTTTTTTCTAAATAGTGGCTCTTCTGTTGGAGATTGTCCTAATAGAGGCTAATTAACGGTGTGCTAAGCAGGGAGATTGTCGATGGGTCCATTTGTTAGATGGCTTTCTTAGAAGCTCACCTGTTAATCCACATTTTAATTGCATCTTTTTGATTATTGGGAAACTGGCAACATGTTACCCATTAGTCTTCTTTCCCATTGGCTAAACCTCAGTGCCCGCAGCCTTTCCTCACAGGACTTCTGTTCCAGACTCGTGGTCATCTTGGGTGGCCTCCTCTGAATCCTTTCATGTTTGTCAACATCCTTCTTGAAATGAGGAGCCACAACTACAAAGCCAGACTATTCAATGCCCTAGGCCAGAAACTAAACCCAAAGGAAACAGGATCTTAGGAGAGAAGGTTGGAAGGAACTCAGAGGGGTTTAGAGGGAGATCAGGGAGTCTTTTGCTGGACTCATTAAGCAGCAGGATCCCCCATTCCTGAGAGATCTTAACTGAACCTATCTCGGCAAATCATTCTACTGCCAGTGCCAAATTGTCCTGATGGCTAGAAAATTCATCCTGATGCTTAGCCAAAATCTTCTCTTCCAGTTTAAACCACAGGTGGGGAATGTTTTTCTTCTTGTGGGCCGCTCTGCAAATTAACCCAAACTCCAAGGCTGGATGGGAACTGGGGAGGGGAGCACCCAGATGATGGACCCAAGCATGCCTTGAGCTCTTCTTGGGGTTAGGGATGGATCAATGAGCCAGATCCAGGAACTAGAAAGTGGCTAAATGAAAAAACAGCTTAAACCAGGGGTCAAATGCAGCCCCTGCACGAGCTTCTCACCCCTGATTTAAACATCAGAGGAGGTAATAATTCTACTCTCTTCAGCTCTGGTCGGAACTCATCTGGAGTACTGTCCCCAGTTTGGGGCACCTCATTTTAAGGACATTAACAAATTGGAGCAGGTTCAGAGGAGGGTAATAATTATGACAAAGAGCCTGGAAAACAAATTTGATGAATAAAGTCTAAGGAACTAGCTATGTTTAGCCTAGTGAAGAGGTGATTAAGGGTAGACATGACAGTAGTCAAACTAAAGGGCTGCCACCAAGAAGCTGGCAAGAACAGTTCTTCATTGCTACAGACTGGGCAGAACCAGAAGCAGTGGGCTCAAGTTAAAGAAAGGGAGATTTCAGTTAAATATCAGGATAAATTTCCTACCCATCAGAGCTGTGCAGCATGGAACAGGCTGCCCAGGAAGGTCATAGGCTCTGTCGGTGGAGGTTTTCAGAAGAAACTGTTGAGGATGCTGTTACTGTCAAACTCCTGCATTCAAGAAGGGTCTCGACTAGATGATCCTCAAGGTCCCTCCCAGCTCTCAGATGCTAAGCCCGTCATTACCTCTTGTCCTAGCCTTAGTGACCACACAGAAGAATTGGGCACTATTTTGGGGGAGTCGTTTATTCATCTGACCATTACAAATAAGGATAAATACAAAACTGTCGAAAGAATAAATGATCACCCTGTAGTAGCCTTTCCAATATTTGAAAACTGTAATCATGTCCTCCCCCCTTTAATAATCTCTTCTCTAGGCTCAGCACTTCCAGTACCTTCAACCTCGCCTCACTGGGCTTTCCTTCCATCCCGTGTATGATCTGTGTGGCCTTTCCAGCTCATCCCTTTCCTTCTGAAAGTGATGTATCCAAAGCCGGACACGGCACTCTAGTTGTACCTGACCAACGCTGAGCACTTGCCTTCTTACAAATGAAGCGTGCAATCCAGTTCCCACTGAAGTCAATGCAAGTTTAGTCATTCACTCTGATGGTAGCTGGATTGCACCCAATACTTCCTGTTAAATGCAACCCAAAATGGTGTCCCTGTCCCCGCCCCCCCTGCCTTTTCACAATGGTTTTGCATTATTTCCTCATACTGAGTTGGTGATCTGTTGTAACCTCCAGATCCTCTTCAGAAGTGTTGCTGCTGCCAACTCCCAGTTTGGATTTGGATTTGTCTCACCTCTATGTTAGACTTTACATTTTTCTTTACTGAATTTCATTTTTTTTTTCAGCCCACCTTTCCATTTATGAAGACTATTCTGGATTCTGATTTTATCCTTCAGAACATTTGCAGTCCTTCCAATCTTTGTGTCTTCAGCAAATGTGCTAAGTATGTGGTCCACCCTTCTTCCAAATCATTGCTGAAAATATTAAGCAGCGCCCAATTGAAGACAGATATTTGGGGAACTCCTCTTGTTCAGTCTGACAATGTCTGGGTACACCTAGTCAGCCAACAGTGAAATCTCTCAATACCATCAAGCCCACATTTCCCTAGCTTTCTTAGGAGTATGTCATGTGGAACTGCGGAAGAACATACACACCATGGTGAAGGCAACTGAGGAAACGGCTGCTCTCGTCAGAACAGTGTGTGTGTAAGCAAGGCCCTTCCCAGTGATTCCTGACAGAGAGAACACACCAGTTGCTAGTTGTAGCAAGAGAATGCTGCAGATGGGATGTAGCACTACAAGCTCCCAACTAAAACCAACAACTTCTCTTATTTGAGTTTCTTTGGGCCTGGTTTCCTTGCAGGAAAAAATGGTGAGGCAAGAGTAACAGAAGAGCTGCTTGTTACTGCTTTTCAGAGCGTAGCAGCAGATGGAGTTTCAAAGAAAAGTATCTGTGAACAGAGGGGAAGCCGTTCTTATCCCCATGGGGACCGGACCTCAAGGGCGGTTTTCCCATTTACATTGCACTGTCCATGGATAATGTGAACAAGTCCACATGCAACTGCATTTATTCACAGTCACAGATAGGTGCCAGAGGCAGAATTCTAAAAATAACGACTGCATACGGAGTATTCTAAGCCCATAATTACCACATTGTTTCTAGCGACAGGTGATTTTCACAGGAACATCAAGCACTTGTCATCTCTGGGGAAGTCAATTCAAACCTGCAAAATCAATGACACTCATGTTTGGTTAAATGCTCCTGCTAACTCTTTACTTTTAACAGGCTTGCTTGTAAATCTTTGATTAGGTTGCGCTTGTTAGCAACATCCTGCTTAAACAGATTCTGACAAGAGAAATGGGTTCTCTCCCGTCCCCAAACTAAGATAATGTGTTTCCTATCAACATTTAGTAGAATCACCACCAAGACTCTGAGTGAAGCTGTAAGTAGGTCAGAGTGAAAACTGGATTTTCTTGTCTTAGAAAATCTTTTTGCACAGCTTAACATATGGATCTAATATGCTGGCTATTAACTGCTGCTGCAAGAGAAATGTTTCAGGTGAAAGGTTGTTCTTGGTTATTCTGCACTAGTGCTTGGGGGCTTCAACCTTAGTTTAGGTAGCTTTCTGCCCATCTATCATCAGTTTCTCATTGAATAAGGAGGCAGAGGTTTGAGGTATTTCCCACTGTCCTGATTTCCAAAGCCTTTACAGGAGTGATCCTAGCATCTGGCAGACTCTCCTCACGCGCTAGGACCTCCCATAACAGAGAGCATCCAAGCCCAAGGGGACGTTCATGACTATGCAACTGGTTTCCAAAAGAAGAGAATGTCCACCATCCATGCTCCCCGCACCCGCCCCAACCACCTCATCTAGGCTTTGCTGCAACAACATGGGGAAAGGGGACATTGCTAACAGCCTCTCGATTCCTGCTATTTCGTTTTTTTGTTTCTAGTATGCCCTTTAAAAAGTCACCTTTGGAGACTCAGTCTGTCAGGGCACTAGGTACTGTAGCCAAAGGAATCACCTGCCTTGACTTTACATGCGGGCATTAATCCCTGCACTATGGCTAGTTCGATACTAACACAGAGTAAAGACACGAGTTCAGGAACTCGCAGCTGATCTGAGTCTGGGATTTTCTTTTGGGGGTAATGACCCCATTTCCCCTCCAGCATGGACTCAGTGCTAGAGTGTTGCTGTGCATTGCTGCATGCATTCACTAGGACTCCATCATGAATCTGCCAAGCCAGAGACTATAATGCAGGCCATCAGCAATGACCCAAACCATCCTGAGGCTGCATTCACACCAGCCTTTTCTCCTGGCTCCTCAGTTTCTTGCATGAAAGTATAATTGAGGGTTTTCACTCTGTCTCCCCTCCCCCACTTTAAATGTGACTACTGACTACCTCCCAAATTGCTGCTGCAAGGCATCTCCTGATGTGGGTGGCCCAGTTTTTTTGTTTGCAGTGCATTGTGGGACGCTGGGTGGGCTCACACCCTTCATACATGGCACGTGCAGGAGGGAATTAGCCCCATTCTTAAAAAAGAGTTGATTAAAATGTGCATTATTCCACCTATAGCATCCAGCAACTGCACCTTTTAAGAAGGCAGGGGGGGAGGAACCCAGGGGAAAGAGAGATTTTCCCAGGCTTCTTGTCCTGTGTGAATGCAGCGTAGGACTGAGTTTCACCAGGTTGGGGAGTGAGAGAACTGCTCTTTTCTGGTTTAGAGAGATGAGATTGTCTTAAGTAAATGGGAACTGTACTTTGTTTTCCTAGGTGGGCTCAAGACTTCCTGCCAACTCTTACATTGTTGGCAAAGCTTCTTTGATATTTAAATGTTTGTGTTTTCCAAAAGACCCACATAAAGGATAAGCAAAACGGACACACTGCAAATGCAGCAGAAATGATTCATTTTGCTAATTGTTTTCAGAGAATGCGATTCCAAGTGTTGCCTCAAAGAAGAGTGTCAGAAGTACGATTACTGGGCATTGTAGAATCCTAGTTTGGAAGGGACCTCAACCGTTAGGGTTAATTGGTCCAAGTCCCCAGCCTACAGCCTCCTTAGGCAGTTTGTTTCATTGCTGATTGGCTCGGACTGCTAGGGAGTGCTATTTAAACATAATCAACAGTCCATTATTTCTAGTGCTGCCCTCTGTAGCCGGGCAGAACAGTTCCTTGCCAGCTTCTTGGGGGCAACCCTTCAGATATTTGAAGACTGCTGTCATAGCTCCCCTTCGTCTTCTCTTCACTAGGCTAAACATACCCAATTCCTTCAACCTTTCCTCCTAAGATTTGCTTTCCAGATTCTTTAGCATCGTTGTTGCCCTCCTCTGAACCCACCCCAATTTGTCACTGCCTGGATAAATTCTGCTTTAATCTTTCCTCTTAGGTCACTTTCAGACCTTCGGGGCACATATTTTGGCTGCAGGAGGGAATGTGCAAGCCAGGATAGGCGCAGGGTTTGGCCGGTCTGAAAGCCCCCCCATCTGGCTTTGCCGGCAAATACCCGCAGCGATACAGAGCAGGAAATCCTGCTCTGTATCTCTGCGTGTTTGCGCCGGCAAAGCCATGCAGGGGGGGAGGGGGGGGCTTTCAGACCGGCCAAACCCCGTGCCTCTCCTAGCTTGCACGTTCCCTCCCGCAGCCAAAATATGCGTCGTGGGGGAGGATCTGAAAGTGGCCTTAGTTACAAATCTTACTGTTTCTATCTCATAAACTCCCTGTAATTGGTACTTCTGCAAAGATGCAGCCATCACAGTGCCCTGGCTTTTTTGCCTCATCAAGGCTACCTTGTATTAGTTGCGGGTGCACTGGTAAATTTATGCCTCAGACTCCTCTCTCCTTCTACACAGACTTCCCTGTGAAGCAGCTTGACAGGACTCCAATCACATTTCCTGGTGCCAGAGTTCATCTGAGGGCACCTCTCTGGGTGTGACATTGTTCACATATCTTGCACTTGCATAGACAAATCAAAACTAATTGCAGAGCAGGCACTTGGTTTGAATTTCATCCCAGTCCTTTGTGATGGGCTTCAAAAGGGTCAGCAGCTCTTCCCCGGCTACCAGGGTCACTTGGTGCTTGCAAAGCAGCATGCAAAGATGCAGCACTCTCTCAGTCTGTGTATAATGAGGATAACAGGGTGCCCTGCAAACTCTGATTTGCAAACTGCTTTCATCTGCTAATTATAACATTTGCTTTTCATGTTCCAACTTTGGGGGGGAAACTTTTATTTAAAAATATCTTAAGATATAAAGAGGGTGACAAACTATATACAGTAATATATATTTATAGGTATTTTATTTTTAAAATATTGGAAAATGCCAGTACATTGTTATCATTTCAAAGCAGGAAACGATATTACTTTACAGTCTGAGAAAAATAAATGTCCTTATAATTGTAACCAAAATGCAATTTCAATTTATTTGGTACCTACATAAGAGCTAATTAAAATTCCTGGCCAAGTTCTGAACTGAGGTGGTGGTGTTGGAACAACAGCTACAGGACAGAATGGCCCAGTGGCTAGAGGAGCATCCTGGGACTCCAGAAATCTGAGTTCCCTTCTTTGCTCTGTCACAGACTCCCTGTGTGACCTTGAACAAGTCATTTAATCTGTGTCACACAGAAGGCAAAGGTAGAAGATTTTAATAGTCTTTCCTGGCCTAAAAAACTACTGATCTGATTTCCACCATGACAGTGACAGCCGGTCCATTCTGTTATTCTAAGGCCCAAACCCTCCAGTTACTTACTCTAGAGTAATCAGTGGAGTTACGCCAGAGGAAGTGGTTTGGTTAGAAGAATATGGTGAGCCTTGATCTAGGAGGCCCATGTGGGCTGCTGCTCAAACGCCAGTGGGGCAGATCCTCTCATCGACTGTCTAGAAAACAAGGCAACAGCTGTGCTCCCCCCAAAGCAACACCAAGCCAAGCAGCCACACTGGTAGAGCAGAACACAGCCATGCAGTGGCAATAGACCATCCCAGTTGCAACTCCCCCCGCCTCACTCCTAGTCCTGAACCAGGGCAGCCTCACACAATGGAAGAGCGGCCTCAATGCCAATAAAACAAGCTTCTTTCCACCCACCCACGCAGTAGCCTGGCAGCAGACACCATACAACCAAACTACCCCAGCAAAGCCAGCTTGCCGACGCCCATCAAGGTGGCCTTTAGTTCGCCTATCCAAAGATGTGGCTCAGGTGCTAGGCTAGCCCACACGCAGGCTACACACTGCGCCCATGCCACTGAACCGCCCCGGGCCGCGGTGAAATTCCACCCAACCTGTTCCATTAAGCCTGACGTCATTTTGAGATTACAGCTTGTCTGGCAAGGAGAATATGCTGAGATTGCAATGAGACATCTGACTTGGTATCAGCTTAATGTTCTGATTTTTCTTTTTTAAAAGAAAAAAGCAAAACAAAACCAACTCCTACCACTATCAAATCTCAAAACTTTCCACTTAAATTGAATAAGTTTTGTTTGACAGATCTCACTAAGTAAATGGCAAATTATCATCAAATGTGGATACTTTCAGTGGGGAATTTACCTGGGGCTCCTCCAGTTATGTTTTCACGGGATCACGCCCACCATGCTCCCTACTAGAACCAACCATTTAAAAAAATATATATATTTTATTTTGTGTTTTTTATGCCGCCCCCTCATGCACAGCATCTCAGGGCAGTTAACAACATTAAAAAACCCAACAATAAAACTAATAAAACCCACCCTTCCCATCTCCCTTGGCAAAGGCCCAGTGGAGCCAGGTCTTATATTGTCTACGGAAAGAGGGGAGGTCTACAGCCAAGCAGACCTCCAACGGGAGGAAGTGCTACAGCCACGGAGCGGCCACCGAGCACACCCTCCTCATGGTCGACACCCAGGAAACCTGGGGACCCTCAAAGAGGGTGCCCCTGGCTGACCATAGAGGCCGATCCAGAATCCATAGGGTGAGGCGGTCCTGCAGGTAGGTGAGGCCCAGGCCATGTAGGGCTTTAAAAGGGCAAAACCAACACCTTGAATTGGGCCCAGAAGACTATTGGCAGCCAGTGCAGAGAACGGAGCACCAGAGTAATATGCTCGTGATGACTCGTCCCCCTAAAGATATGAGCCGCCCCATTCTGCACCAGCTGCAGTCTACGGACCGTCACCACGGGTAGTGTAGAGTGTGTTACAGTAGTCCAGTCTTGGGGTAATAAAAGCATGGATGGTTGTGGCAAGGTCGGAGTCCGAGACATACGACCTAAGTCGATGTACCAGGTGTAATTGGCGAAATGCACCCTTCACCACAGCCACCCCCTGGGCATCCAGGCAGAGCTGTGGATCCAGTAGCAGCCCTAGACTATGGACCTGAGCTACCAGAGGACAGACCCCTATCAATGATGGGGGCCATCATTCCTCCAGCTTTCCCCACAACCATCACCTCCGTCTTGTCAGGATTCAACTTCAAGTCGCTCGTCCTCATCCAGTCCCCCACGGCTGTCAAACATCGGGTAAGCACCAAGACTGCGGGCCTGGGTCTGATGAAAAAGAGAGGTACAGCTCAGTGTCATCAGCATATGGGATAAGATGGAACCTTACACAACTCCACTCGTGAGGCCCCAGGGAGAAGGTGAACAATTACCCAACACCACACGCGGAGTTCTCCCAGCTAGAAAAGAGCGGCACCATTCAAGAACAGTCCTGTCCACTCCGGCCCGGTCCCGCTGCCAAGTCACCAACAACTCATGATCAACCGTATCAAATGCAGCCGAGAGATCAGATAGGGAGAGGTCATCAACCAAGGCCACAAGTGCAGTCTCAGTACCATAACCTGGATGAAATCCAGACTACGAGTGTTCCAGGAAACTAAGGGTACTTGCAGACACACACACACACACACACACAACCCACGTGCACATTTTGGCTGCTGGAGGGAATGCGCACGCTAGGATATGTGTGGGGTTCAGCCAGTCTGAAAGCCCCCCCCCCCAACGGATTTCCTGCTCTGTATCTCTGCGTGTTTGCGCCGGCAAAGTTGCGCAGGGGGGCCCTTTCAGACCGGCTGAACCCCATACATATCCTGGCATACGCATTCCCTCCCGCTGCCAAAATATGGATGGGGGTGGGGGCGGTGTCTGAAAGTGGCCTGATTCGATCCAGATGCTCCTGAAGCTGATGAGCCTCCACCCATTCAATAACCTTCTCTAAAAAGGGGAGGTTAGAGACCGGCTGACAGCTGGCCAAGGCGTCAATGTCCAACTATGGTTTGTTGAGCAGGGGCCGCACCACTGCCTCCTTGAAGCAGCCTGGCACCCTGCCCTCCCTGAGAGAGGCATTGATTATCCAGCCAGCAACGGCCCCACCGTCTCCCAGCTGGCTTTAACTCTCTCTTGCTCAACATGACTGCTGTACTGTATTGCTGCTTCCACCAAATGTCTATTCAGTAACAGCCCCGAGCATTCACAGAGAGCCTTTTCCATCCCTCCATTGCTCTGGGTGGGTTTGTTGTCCCAGGCCACTTGTCACTCTCTCCTTCTCTGGCAGCAGGTGGGGCATCAGCTTCTTCTGCTGTGGGCAGGAATGGTGCAAAGACTTTTGTCCTCCTAGGCAAACCCCTGCGTGCGCGCCCCTTGTGTAACCTGTGCACATATTGTGCACCTCACATGCAACCCACGCGCAAGTTACGCACAACCCCCATGTGCACACAATTAGTGTACCACACACACATGCACAGCCAGCTTCTCGGGCACTGAGGGGTTGGTAGCCCAGCTCCCGCCTGCCTCCTGGCCCCGAGTTTACCAGCTGTGGCAACTGGATCCGGTACGGGAGAGGCACCCCTTCAACTTGCAGGAGAAGTGGCAGCAACAGCTGGACCAGGAGCAAGAGAGATGGCACAGGAAGGTAGATCAGAAGTGAAGCCACCTAGGGGGCACCTCTCCCGCCCCCAATCCAGTGCGGAGCTTATTGCCAAGGCCATCTAGGGCAGCAAATTGAAGGGGGCACTTCTCCTGTGCCATCAAACGCAGAGCTTATCACCAGTGGTGACAGCAGGGCAGCTTGATCAGGAGCAAAAGAGCCGCCCGGGAGCCCCCTTCATATTGGCGCCCTCGGCAACCGCCTGAGCAGCCTAATGGTAGCACCGGCCCTGGCTGTGGGACTTCTACCAGCTTCTTGTTTTCCAATCAGGAGGGCTTTTTCTTCAGCTAAAGTACAGGGAATATACTTAGCCATCTCACACTGCAGCTAAACTGTCCTTAGCTTGGCAGCTCAGTTATTATTAATTATTATTAATAATAATAATTTATATAGCGCCAGCAGTGTTAGCCTGTTTTTAGATGTGCCCACTATCTTGACGTGCCTCCCCGCACTGAAAGTCGCCTGGCCGCCATTGGAAACAGCAGCGTTGGGCAGCTTGTGCATTCTTTTTAAAACTGCTTTTGTCAAACTTTGATTATCAGGGGTGTGAGCTACCCAGCACTACCGTTCCCAGTGGTGGCCAGGTGACTTCTGGGGCGGGGATGTGCGTCTAAACTCCTCCCCCCACCCCGAGGTTGCTAAAAGCGGACTTTGTAGTCCACAAAAATAGAGGCACGTCTAAAAGTGCCCTTAGTGGGTGTTCAAAGTAATGTGTAGTTACAACTGAATGGGAATACTTCCACCCAAACCTAGCCAATGCTCAGAGAGTCTCTGCAGCTTTACATTAAGTGACAGTTTGGGGTAAACTGCCCCGTTATCCTGTGTTAGATGGAGATTCAACACCCGAAAAGGGAAATAAAGGAATAGGAGACCCTCCCTCCCCACTTTTTCTTTTCTTTTTTTGGTTACTTTCTGCATTTAAAAAAAATATATCTTTGCTACCATCAGAATTGAAGTCAATTGAACTCAATTGATTTAAGCCTCCCGATAGGACTGACCTGGCCAACGGGGCAGCCTCAGACTTCTCATTTGCTGCACAAACTCAATTTTTCTTTTGGAAAGGATCAAGCCACACAAAGACTGGCCTTGTCTCAAGCCATTGAGATTACCATGTACTCTCCTCTTCCCATATGTTTTTACAGGTCTTAGAACTTAAAAGATCAACTTATTTTGAGAACTATAAAGCTTTTGTTTCCCTTGCCCAAGGCTTTCTCCCAGTGGAGGATGCATTCTCCATTCTGAAAGAGACTTTATTGTAAGATGAAGTACCTGGTTTCAGGTAACCAGCTGTCTACTAGAGTCACCAAGGCTTGAAGACACCTTTCACCAAGGCTCATCAGCATGTGTGCAGAGGAAGTGCGTTGTCTGGGCACAGATGCATCATTCCTGTACACACGGAAGAACAGACGCTGCACTCTTAGTTGCCCCAGTGTAAACTGAGTGATTCCAGCTCTCTCTCATTCAGTCCTGCAAGCAGGGTCTCACACACACACACACACCCACCCACCCACCCACAAGCTTGGTTCTGGGATGCTTGCCTGATGAACGACTCTCTTTACTTGGGTTCTAGGAATTCTGTTGGCATTTCGGTCCATCTCATTCTGTGCTGACGCTGTAAAGTGAGACCAAGAGGGTGGTAGATGCAGCATGGTGGACGGACTGTTCCTACCCCAAGGAGTCTATAGCGTAAACATGAGGCAATGAATACAAATAGAACAGAGATGAAAGGTAGCGTTGAGTCAGGACAAGGATTAAACCAGTGAAATCACATTTATGCAGTTTCATCTTATCAACACTGCTAGGTCATTTCAAAGGTTTTAGCTGTTTTCTTACACTAATTCACATTCCTTGTCATCAAGTCACTTATGACGGGCTACCAGGATTATGGATGACAGTAATGTTACACACAGAAGAGGAGTTACTCCTCCTTATATGCAGGTACAGGTTGAGAAACAAACATTTCTCCCATCTGTTCAAGCCCGACCTTAGTTTTCACAAGGGTCAGAAGATCATATTTTTGAGAGAGAGAAAGAGGCCTAGCTGGGTTCGTTTGTTGTAAAGTATCTATCTCGCACTCGGAACAACCCCTTTCAACAGCAACAAAATATAATGCAATGAGGACATCTTTCAAAATATACTTGATAAAACTGTATTTTTGTTTTTTCTTTGTTTTCTTTACAGACATTTGTACAGTTTGTTACAAAACAGTAGAGAACTACAACTTCCTTTAAATCAATTTTTGGTCGGCAAATATTGTAAAATCTTTGTGTGCAATTATCATGTATTTACAGGGCCTCATGTTAGTGATTTTCAATGATTATTCCAATGTCACACACTCTCAACATAAGACATGGCTTAAGATAAATATATTAGTAAATAAATATTCTGAGAACATATTTCCATAAATGAAATGTGCCACTATACATATACAGAATATACACAAGTTGTTTTCTAGCCTCTGAAACATTACAAAAATGGTAATGAAGGAGAAAGAGCCCTTTGACCATGTTACAAATCTTTACAGCAAATTTTATACAAAACCATTTTAAGTGCTACAAGATAATTTTATTTAATTAAAACACATTTTAAATAGTGCCTCATGAGCCCAACACAATGGCAACAGTTCATTAAGTAATAGAAAGGCATTTTTCTTTCAAAAATAATATCTATTGTAGCTATCATTACAGTCCTAGGCAGGGGAAGATAGTGCACACGGGGAGAGAATTAGAGACAGTGTAGCTTCACAAAATGGGCTGCAGCAGGGAGCAGTCAGATTAGCAGAAATTCCCAAGTCACATGACTAAAACAGTCCCCTTGTGGCTGGGAATTCACGAGCCCAAACATTCAATAGAACTTGCTCCCCACATTTCACAACAATCCAGGCTGTGTGGTTACAGTGGGGTCAGTATCCCAAGTACCCAAGGGCGGAGTGCCTGGCTGTACAGCTATGACACCATACTTTTCGGAGGGAGCATGTATGCAAAGGTGACAAACACAGAGAACTTCATCCTCTCCCCCCACCCCCAAGGGCCACTGTTCTCATTGGAGAAGCTGCTGCAGCAGCAGCATAACCCACAGGGGATGTGCTTACTGCAAGAGTTCTCAATGCTCCGTCCGAACAAGAACTCATTGCAAGAGACACTGGTCAGGTTCTTTGAAACAGGGTTGCGTTCATACTGACATCCTACATCATAACAATTTTCTCAGATTCACCATGAAAGTTGTCTGCATCCTTTCTCAGTGGGGCATGTGCTGACTGGGCCCACAGCTCTCCTGTGCAGGGCAACGTTTCCAGGAAAATAGACTTGAATTTTAATTCTAAAATACATCTAGGCAAATCCATTCTTGAAAAATTCTTTTAAGATGACCAACGTTTGGGGCATAAACTAGTTAGCAATTTCCCAAAGTGTTAGTAGAGGGAAGGCCCAATCCTAAACCCTGTATGGGGATGTGCGCGCAAACCACATGCAACCTGCACATGCACGCGCACACCAATTTAGGGTCGGCCCCAGAGTGGTGCATGGCCAAGCCGGTGCAGACAGACAGCTGGGCAGCAGAAGTTTGCACTACATACAAGCTATTGTTTCCACAGGAAACGATTGCTATGGAAGTGACGACACGCATTATCTTGTGATAACAAAACATCCTCACTCTAAGAAAAATAAATCTAGATCCACAGAGAAACACATGCGGCAAGGCACGAGGCCAAACCAGGCTGGCTAACCACGCCAACAAGACCGGTAGACCAGTTTTATTTATGGAAGCTGCATCTCCTCCAGCGGAGAGAGGATGAATCCATTCGCCCTGACCCCAAAGCCCCAGCTCTACGCCTCCAGGCAGGTGGTGCTGGTTGATGCAGTGCAAGAGTTACATTAGACACAGTTGCAGTCTCCATAGCAACTAAACCTGCCATCCAAGCTTTTTCCCAACTACCCAGCCAAGCCACCGGCCCCCTTTGGCAAGCACCATGTTTCTGCATGCGAGAATGGTTGCCTCCATGGCCCGGCGGAGGTGATGGATTACTCTGTAGCAAGGCACTAGCCTCTCTGCCCTATAGCTTGCGGAGTAACACTGGAGCGAGCCTTGTTCCACCTCACTCTTCATAAGCCTGGAAGGGAGAAACCCTCAACTTCCTGCCAATTAGCGGCAGCAGCAGAAACACCCTCTTACAAAGAGGGGCAGGCTCCCCCCATGGAAGACACCCCCGACCCCCCTTGCTGGGATGTGCCTCAAGGACAAAAGCATTCTCGACCGTTTGTACCCATCCGAGCTAGCTTTGTTTCAAGGTGCTGGTTTGTTTTCTAAGGCAGGGGTAGTCCTGAGCTTATTGACTCCACTCCCAGGAGAGCAGCATCAACACATGGTGTGGCTTGGTCAGTGCTCAGCGACAGCTGGCACTGGGGTTTATACAAAAATAGATTTAAAAAACACGTTTGTGTCACTACTATCAACATGGCACTAGAGCTCGGAGCTGCCCGAGCTTTATCCACTTCTGCCCGGAGGCTTAAGCCGGGCTGGGTCTAGGGGGACAGGCAGCTTCTCCGTATTACCACTCTCATCCGTTTGCCAAAGCTAAAAAGAGTTTGAAAGAAGTCCAGCAGAATTTGGAGTCTCCAAAACAAGTTCTCCTTGTCTGTCTGGTAGTCTGACCGGTCTAGTCACCCACCTCCACAGGGTGAGAGGCACAGCCTGGAGGGAGAAAACAACAGTTAGAGGATAGAAGTTGCACTGGCAAGAGATGCCTTGAAAAAATGCGGTGGGGGTAATAGAACCCACTTGGCAACTCTGTCCCAGCTGCCTCCCCTCTGCTGGAACCACTCCCTCCTCCTTCTCCTGTCTATCGCACTCCTGGTCGTAGGCAGCACTGTACAGATACACCTAACACCACGGACGGTCCCTGCTCCAAGGAGCTTACAATCTAGTGAAGAGACAGTTAAAAACAATGGGAATTTATGAATCATGAACTACATGATGCAGTTTATTCAGTAATTTATTACAACTAAGATATTTCAGTTAAGGTTATGATATGTATATAGCCTGGGTTCATGAATTCAAGGTAACCTCAAGGAGGTGGGCTTTTCGGCCGGCCTTGACTACGGACTGGGAGAAGGCCTCAGGAAGATTGTTGCAGGTGTATGGGGCAGTGAGGTGAAAGGCACAGAGTCGGGAGTTGGCGATGGAGAAGAAGGGTGCAGATAAGAGCATCTTGCCTGAGGAACAGAGGGCATGAGACGAGGTGTAGGTGGAGATAAGGAAGGAGAAGGAGTGAGGAGCTGAAGAGGGAAGACATTTATAGGTGAGTAGAAGGAATTTGAGCAGTATGTGGAAGCAGACGGAGATAGATGGTTCAGCAGGAGGCCTCAAAAAGCAGGTTGCCGTAGTCTAAGCGGGAGGAGGTGAGAGAATGGAGAAGGGTTTAGGGAGAGATTTTAGCATTGTTATAAAGAAAGGAATGAGAAGTTTAGCAGTATTTTGGATGTGAGCAGAGATGGAGAGAAAGGAATCACAGATGACTCTCAAGGTTGCGGGCTAAGGAGACAGGAAGGATGACTGTTCTCCATGGAGATAGACGGAGAGAAGAGGGGAGAAGTCAGTTTAGGAGGAAAGACTTGCCCATATTGGCATGCGCCCACGCAGGATAGCTGCACATGGTAAGTGTGCAAGCCAGGCCGACCCAAACCCCCATGCCTGCTCCATCTCTTGCTCCACACACCACACCTGTCAAGCCCCTGGGCCGTGGGGTACATGGGCGCAGGGGTTCTGTGTGCGCACGTACTGTGCACACATGCATTGGGCAGGTGGGTGGCGCACACACGGGATAGGATTGTGCCCATAAAGTTGAAGGTGGCGGTGAGAGATCCAGGCAGCAATGTCAGACAGGCAGGCTGAGATCTGGGACTCTCTGGGTGAGAGTTCTGGTGCAGAGAGGAAGATCTGAGAATCATCCGCATAAAGATGGTACTGGAGGCCATAAGGAGATAAGATACCAAGGAAACAGGTGTAGAGGCAGAAGAGAGTCTGGGAGACACCAACCGATAATGGGTTAGCGGTGGAGGAGAAGCCACTAAATGTGCAGTGGAAGAGGGAGGAGGAGACCCAAGATAGGAGAAGTCCTGGAATCCAAAGGAAGAGAGTGTCAAGGCGCAGATGGTGATCATCTTCTCTGGTTTGTGTGTGAGGTTGGGGGCTGCACTCAAATGAGGAAGGATGTGTGGAGAGGCCACGCGCGTGCGTGCGTGCGTTCTCATGTGCACACACAAGTCTCACACCCCTTTGCATTGCTCCCTCTGTTCTCCACCTCCTGCCCTGGCCACCAACCTCCCCCAGGCAACCCCTGTCCTGTTCCCCACTCCTCTGCCCCAGCCTTCTAAATCCTCCATGCTCACCCACTGCCCTGTAGCCACCCCTACCCCAACCACCTCCCCTCACCCTCCCTTCCCCCTGCTGGAGGAGGGGCCCAACCCAACCTACTTCCCATCCTTACTGAGAGTATCCAACACCCAAGCACCTCTTCCCCCTTGGACATTACCTAGGCCAAACTGTTCCCCGCCACCCACACGTACACACCCATCCCCCGCCAAGACGCCCCCTGCTGGCTTGGTTGCTGGCGAGGGAGCTAGCATAGGGGCCTGCAGTCCCAGTGACCAGACTTGCTTTGAACAGTCTCAGCAAAGCCAGCGGCATTCCTCCCGGTGCACTGCCTCTTACCTGTGGCCTGGCCAACAGCTGCTGCCGCTGCTGCTATAGCCACCACCGCCTCCGGAGAGCTGAGGGGGAGACTGGAGAAGAGACCCTGGGCGTCCTCCTCCTGAGGAGGGCAGTTCTGCTGCAGGAATGCCATTGCCCGGTAGCACATCTCCTTCTCCTGTGCCTCCCCGCCGGGAGCTTGGCGGTGCAGGCAAGGGTCCAGATCCAGCGTCCTGTCCCAGCTGGGAAGGACCAGTTCACAGTCTCTGTCCTCCGGAATGATCGAGACCCGCTGGCCCAAGTCACATGCCCCCGTGTAGCAGCCTGGGGAAGGGTTCTCAGGGAGCGCGTACTGCACGTTCACCGCATAGTCCTCCGTGTAGCCGCTACTGCTGCCACCGCAAGCCACCTGTTTCTCTTCATAGAAGCAGCAGGGCAAGCCCTCATATTTCACCCCCTCTGTCCGATGCAAATGGTCTGGGTTAATACTGTACAAGCCCTGGGGGCCGCCTGGCTGTTGGTCCAGCCCTGGGCTACACGCCCCCCAGAGCGCCGGGCCAAAGAAGAGTGCGCTACAGTCTGTTCCCCTGTTCCCAGCCTCCATGGCAGAGGGCGGGAGCTCGAAGCAACAAGCACAGGCTTGTTCCAGACGCCCTGCTACTTCTGGGCCTTTCCAGTTCCTTTGACCATCCAAGGCAGCCCCGGGAGTGGCCTCAAGGCCTCCCCCAGAGATCATGCCATTGGGATCTTTGTGCTCCAGTGAGGAATTACTACTGTAGTTCATCTCCATGCTGCAGTTAGACAGCTGGTCCCCTGAGGGGGAAGCTGCCACAGGTGGACAGTCACCCCCGACCAGGCTGGGACCAGGCGCTATAAGCTCGTCTTGATGGGGCGCCTCCAGGAGAACGACCGCCCCTCGGCCTGCCCCGCTGGCATCGCCCCCCCGGCAGGGGCTCTTGCTGCGGTAAATGTAAGGGTCATAGTCACTGCTCAGAGAGCTACGGAAGGTAGAACAGCTCCCATAGACCCCTTGGTTGCTAACCTCTGTGCAGTCAACCATGGAGTCACTGGAGGAGCAGTGGCACTGGCCAGAGCTGCTGCTGCTGCTACTGCTGCTGTCACTGCCCGGGCAGTCTGCCAGGTAGCCACTGCACACCTAGCGATGACCGTGACAGCAGCTGAAGGGGGAGGTGCTACCACTCCCCAAATGGGCAGAGGGGGCTACATGGACCACAGGAGGGAACAGCAGGCTACTGCCATCAGGGGGGAAGGCACGGGAGGGGCCCTTGGAAGCAACCCCGGCTGGAGGCTGCCCGTCCTGCTCAGGGTAGCTAAGGCCTTGGAAATAGTAATGTTGGTACATGGTCTCATACTGGGGGAAACAAGCTGCTTTGGAGAAGTTGCGGCCATTGAACTTGGGCCTTCGGAAGGGGTGAGCTGGTGAGTAAGAGCGGTGCTCCAAGCTACAGTGGTGCGTGCTCAAAGTGTGGTCCAAGCGGACAGGCTGGTAGCTGCGCAGATAGGCTGGAGACTGGGCTGGGTACATGTTCTGGTCCCCATGATGGTCCACGGTTAGTACCGTGATGGGATTTCCATGGGGGTCCATGCTCGTCCGCGTGGGGTACGCTGTGATCTGGTTGGCCCTGTGCACTCGACCAGGATAGTGCATTGGCAGGATCACCCTCTGCTGCCGGCTGCGCACCGGGTTAGTGCTTTCCACGTACGCTGGGCCTGGAGTTCCCTTCTTTTGTTCTGGATGGGGAGGAAAAGACAGTATTCGAGACCTTTGCTGCAGGTTTAACAGTCCCTTGGAGGCAAACCCAACAGCCCAGAAGCTCTCGCCTTCCCCTTCCTACTCAGCAAAGCTCCCAGGGCTACAAAACAGCTTGGACTTTGCTCGTAGCACAAAGACTTCTCCGCATGGCATGCCTTGCAAATTATTCACGTTAAAACCACCCTGCTGCATGGAAGGGGCATGGCCCAGAACCCCTGATTTCCCTGCTAATTACCCAGACTAGCCAAGTCTATCTGCACAACGGAAGATTGGTAGATGCTGCCCTCTTGTGGCCATATGTACAAGGAGGGGGGACATCACAGGAGAATGATTTATTCCCCCCAGTGACCCTGGCCAATGGCATCCTCAAGTGCATGATACGAACAGCTGCCGCAGCAAGCTTCCTTACCTGTACATGGGGGTTTTGTGAGGTGGGCCCTATTGGACATCCTAGCAGCGATGCTGGTGGCATTTCTGCCCTGGGCACCTTCCAGTCTCTCTATAGGAGGGTTCTCGGAGCTTAGGAGTGCTTTCCCCTCCCTGCCCAAATGTGGAATGTTCCTGGTACTCACCGATAATGTTGTGTCGGCAGTGGGGGCAGGTGTGATGGCGCAGCAGCCAGGGGTCCACACATTTCTTGTGAAATCGGTGCGTGCAGGGAATCACCCGCAGCTCCTGCAATGGCAGAGAGGGAGAAGTTAATGAGATCTTTCCTCTTGAACCCACCTCGCGTGCTTGTGGCTGAGCTAACAGCTGAGTAAACCCCCAATCTCTTGAATCGGCAGTGAGAAGACAGACAGACCTCCTTCCTTTCAGTTCCACGCTCTACTCTCCCGCTCAAACTCTCTTTGGTCACTCTTCCCTCAGAAACCTCCATCTTGATCTGTAAAGGCTACTCAATTGAAAAGCCCCCAAAAGCTGCAAGACAAATGCTAGATCCGGCTCCCAGGCATTTACTTGTTTGGGTGCTTGAAGCATAGGTCTTTACCTCTGCATGTTTGGTTCGCCCAGTGTCCGTGTGGGGGAGCGTCTCATTTAAATGTGGAGCATGACCCACACATCCCCAGCCGCCCCACTCACGGAGCAACTGGCAAAAAGATGGGTTGCTCCATGCATGGAGGTGGGTGGAGATGGGTCCATTGGCGCGCTTCCCCGATGCATGACCCCCGCAGCGGTGCTCCACCAGCCGCACACGGACCGCCTGCCTGCCCCCCACCCCAGCAGCAGTCAGTTTAAAAATGGCCAAAGTGTAGGTTTTGCTCGAATTCCCTGGGTGGGAGATATTTGGCTTTGCCATAATTATTACATCCCTGTCCTTTTTTAAAAAAAACACCAAAAAACAAACATAAAATCCCTCTGCTGAAGGTTCAACCTTTGTCAACCAAACGTAGATTCATGTCTTTGCATTAAAAATAACTTTCTGGAGGCAATCCGAGTTTGCAGCCAGAATGATCCACTGGTCAGCCAAGGTGCATTCCTCTCACTGTCTCTGATATGGGAACAAGAAATTCCACCTCACCAGCCCCAGTCTCCTAGGTGGCCTAGAAACATCAGACGGATCTCACCTCCCCATCCATGTATTTCTCAAGGCAGATGGCACAGTCCGATGTCGAGCTGCTACTGAGGGTATCCAGGGCGCTGCAACTTCCTTCTTGGTGCCCTTTGATTTTGGATTTGAACTTTCTGGTTTCCATCTTTTCCAGTGCCTGAACCGCCAGTCTGGTCATGGAGCTCTACAAGAGAAGACACAAGGTTGCCTAGGAGGGACTGGGCTGAGAGACCAGAAGGATCGCTGTACCAAGCCAGAAACCTCTCCCAACAAAGGTTTACTCCACCCTCTTAGTAAAAGTTTCCCCAAGCTCCACTTGCTCCACTGCCCAACCATGCTTAGAGTAAGGAAGGGTTTCCTGATATTTAACCCATCTCTGCTTTTAAGGAACTTTAAACCCATTCCCTCAGCTGCAAGGAGGAACAACTCTGCTCCATCTTCTGAAAAGCTTTAACCTGCCCCTTCCCCTACACCACCTTAGTCGCCGTCTTCTCTAGACTAAAGGCACCCAGCTCCTTCAGCCTTTCCTCCCAAGACTTGGATTTCAAACCCTTTATTGCATTTGGTCCTCTCCTCCGAATCCTCCCCAGTCTGTCCCTATCCTTAAACAGTGCTGACCACCGACTGGATGTGACCTTCCAGTTGTGGCCTAATCATTTAATTTGCGTTATTTATTTGGTCTGGCATTGGCTTCTTTGCAACAGCCATGTTCCACCAACAGCTAACTGGACAACTTTGACTTCCTGCATTGGGGTTCCTTCCACACGTGCAACACTCTGCGTTTCTTCCTAATGGACATGCTATTTCTAGTTTCGTCACAAGTACCACCCTCCTGGGACAGAGTGGGGTTGTGGGGTCGGGGGGCCCCGATTTTGAGAACTGGGAGCCGCAGGATCCTTTCCATTCCCCCCCCCCCACGCTTGCGGGGGCAGGGCCTGACCATGCCAATTTCTGGGCCGCTTCCCTTAACATCGGGAGCGGCCAATGAGGAATTAGAGCTGCCGGCGGTGTGCGGGAGAAAGGGGAGCCCAGCCAGAAGAGACCTGATGGCAGCGGCACCGTGGAACACCCCCCACCTTTAAAGACAAAGATGGTACTTGGTTGTGGGGTCGGGGGCCCCCAATTTTGAGAACTGGGAGCCGCGGGATCCTTTCCACTCCCCCCCCCACCCTTGCAGGGGCAGGGCCTGACCATGCCAATTTCCGGGCCACTTCCCTTAACATCGGGAGTGGCCGGAGGCCATGCCGGAGGCGCGTGTTCAGGGCGCGTGTCGAAGGGGCACAGTCAAAGGGGCTTGCCCTTTGGCTGTGTCCTTCGGCTGGGTCAGGAGGCGGAGGTGGGAAATTCTGTGAATGTGTCTATTCTGTGGGGGGTAATGTTAAATACTGACGGAGAGGAAGGTGCAGCTGACTCTCCCCAGTGAGAGAGGGGTGGAGTTAGGTGGAATGTCCCTTGGTGGCAGCAAGGGACAGAAGGATTAGTTTGTGGGACCAACTGCTGGACTGTAAAGCGTTGGTAGCAGGAGATTGTCAGTAAGGGATTTGTTGATTCTGTAGAGTTGATTTATTTTGTATTGCTGCCATTTTGTGTACTGGGTCCCCTGCGTGGGAAATAACCCAGGAATGTATTTGCTGTTATGTAAGCCGCCTCGAGTTGGGTTCCGAGAGAGTGCGGGGTATAAATTAAACGCTATGCTAAGCTAATGGACATGCTATTTCTAGTTTCGTCACAAGTACCACCCTACTTGGTCAGAGTAACGATCCCTACGGGCCACAATTGGGTCTCTGACAGCGGCCACTTTCATCTCCTTCTGAGAAATACACAATCATGAAGCAATCCACTCCCTGCTGCAGCAAGAGGTCTCCTCCCCTCCCCGCCTTGGCCAGTAGCTGGGCCTCTCCCACTCCTCCTCTGCAATGTCATTGGGCCTCTGCATCTGAGCTCTCTCATCTCTGCGGGCGGGGCACTTGGAAGGAGCTCCCCAACTGAGGTCAGGCCATCACAGTCCTGGATATGTTCCATACGTCTGTGTCACAGAATTAACGACACGTCTCAAAAAACGCAGTGGATTTTAATTTTCCTCAGTGGCAGCTTTGATCTAGGCTGGCTAAGCATCTGTAAGGGATAGCTTAGGTGTAATTAGTGTGGGCGATGGACTAGACAGGGGCTTGCTTTCCAACACTACAATCCGCTCTCAGAACGTTTGGGCAGCTAGTGGGAAAATCACCACGTGAGGTTGCAGGACGTTTGTTGGATTGTATGTTCTGTATAACTGCTTTCTTCTCCCTCTCTGTTGCAATGACACCTCCGCAACAAGATCCTTTCTTTGCAAGTCTCACCCACCTTCTACCTAAACGGAAACTCTTTCGTTCAAGTTTTTTATTTCTAGGCAGATCTCAAGGCCCTGGAACCCTATTACAGTGACTCTCCTGCTCTGCAGGCAATTAGCCCAACGACCCTTCCCCCAAGACCACGAGCAGCAAGGCAGTGCACAGCCCTTTGAAAAGCTTCCCCATCTTTGCAGAGTGCCGAGCCTTTTTGGAGGGGATCCTTTTCATAGAGCCAGGCGTCAGAGTGCTGGGAATGAAGGCTCTTACCTGGCTATGGCGCTGCTTCAGTTTGATCTTGACAAGCAGAATGAGGCAAACAAGAGAGACCACCACAAAGAAGGCCAAGAAAATCCCCATGTCAAAGTACTCTGTGGGTTGCTTGAAATTGAAGGAGAGAGACAAAGTTGAGCTTTCTTCTCTGTGCAGATCACATTCAAATCTACTGCTGAACAGTCTCCCTTTGAGATTCTCTGTAGCTCTCTCTCCCACAGTCCATGATGCAAAAGGCCAGCAGGCAGGGCCAGCCTTCCCACAGGGCCACCTGGGGGGACTGTGCCAGAATCTGCTGTTTTCTCTACATTTGTGGCCCCTGTTCTCAGCAGGACAGGGCACAGGGCCCCGGCCCCCCACTCCCTCCCAGTAGGCCCCCCAAAAACCACCACTTCTCGGGCCTCCCGGAGGGTAGAGCCACCAATGCCCCAGGCAGGCGGCTCCTGTATCTGCCTATGTGAGCCTGGGTGAGGACTTTGATCAGCTTTACATTGCAAGGCTCTCTAGCAAACAGTAAGGGATGCAATTTACATGCAGTGTTGCAGCAAACAATTGGACACATTATCAGCAGCTCTGAATTCTCGGTGTTGGGGGATTGTACAAACACCGAGTGAATCAGCCCCCAAGAATTCCTGAATGGGATTGGGGTTGTTTACATTCATTTTGAAAGAAAGAAAGTCAAACACACATTTGAGTTCTAAAAAGCTGAGAACTACTCTTTAGCACAAGGAAACGTATCCAGTGCCCATCTCTACAGCGCACTTGGACTAGAACCTGGCATCAAGGATTTGGGGTTTTATTACTCTCAGCTAAACTACCCGTGAAACCGAGAGGCCGACAGACAAACCACTCTGCACTGGAAGGAAGCTCGGTCTTTTCTTTGCTTATCTCGGGCATAAAATGTGGGATTAAGGAACATTCACTAACCCCACTTTCAGAGGATATTTCTGGGACTACAGTCTGGTAGAGTGAACTAGTTTTTTTTTTTTTATTAGAAAGCTTTAATTCATACATCAAAAATCATTGCACTGGAAGGGATTGCAGAGCCTGCATCCCCAACAGATGGCCGATAACCTCCAAGCAAAATGGACCTGTACAATGGGCATAGGGCAAACTGATTTCCATTGGCTGGGGACATTTCCATGCAATCAATGGGAGATCTTAACTAACTCCTTACCAAGAAGCACAACTAGTATGAACCCCCCTTCCAGCAGTGAAGAGGCTTTGCTGTCACTCACCCGTGGGGGCCGGTGCTGGATCCTGGCTCGGGCAACTTTCTGCTTGTTCACAATGTTCATCAGTTTGACAGCGTCCGCCCCCTTCACGTAGACCACGGGCCTTTTCAAAGGGTCTTCGGAGCCCTGGTTCAGCTACAAGAGAAGAAACCCAAATTTCATTCCCAACAAGCGTCTTGCAGGGCAGAATGAGGCAGGAGAGGGAGAGAGGATTCCTGGGCACCAGCGGTGACAAGGCTGCTTGCTCCAGAGGCCTGCGACCTCATTGCTCCATCACACACTGCACCCAGGCCAGACAGGAAGCTCTGCCCCTACAAGGCACCATGACACCCAAGTGCTCCGGGGGGCAGGAGGAACATCTCAACACATCAGGCCAGGGTCAAGCAGGGCTCTAGCTCTCTTACTGTCTCCTTGCAGCTGGGAGTTACAAGAACTTTACAAACAAATTAAAATACAAAAAAACAAGGTTAATTCACTCTTAATTTTGCCTGTGTAACAATAACAACAGACAAATAGTCAAGTGAAGGCTCTTGAAAGCGCCACTCTCTTCCATCATTCAAGAATTAATGGTGCACATTTCAGAGCTCCATAATAAATTAACCTGTGTGCGCGACAAAGAAAGAGCAAGACTAAGTGTCACATCCCAAGAACCACCTCTCGTCCCAGCATAAAATGTGCCGGGTTAATGCAGCAGCTTTCAGGCTGTAATAATAAAGGTTTTATGCTTAGGGTTAGGAATTCTAAACCAAATAAAAAACCAAGCAGAAACCAAATCTCAAGGGCTGCAGAATGGACAAGTTGCCGGTGGTTTTACAGAACATCCATGTTCCTAGGTTCTGCAGAGCTTGTAAACACACCTGCTATTGGGTTATTGGATCACGGGGACTTCACTTCTAATCCAGCAAACACTTTTGACTTGGGGAGGGGGCATAGCTCAAGTGGTTAGAGTGCGTGCTTTGCATGTATAAGGTCCCAGGTTCAATCCCCGGCATCTCCACTTCAGGACCTCTGGTAGCACAGCTGGGGGAGGCCTCTGCCAGGGGCTTGGAGGGGTCTCGGGTAGCACAGCTGGGGGAGGCCTCTGCCGGGGGCTTGGGGGGGTCTCTGGTAGCATGACTGGGGGAGGCCTCTGCTGGGGGCTTGGGGAGGTCTCGAGTAGCACAGCTGGGGGGAGGCCTCTGCCGGGGGCTTGGGGGGGGGGTCCTCTGGTAGCATGACTGGGGGAGGCCTCTGCTGGGGGCTTGGGGAGGTCTCGAGTAGCACAGCTGGGGGGAGGCCTCTGCCGGGGGCTTGGAGGGGACTCAGGTAACCCGGCTGGGGGAGGCCTCTGCCGGGGGCTTGGAGGGGTCTCAGGTAGCACACCGGATGGCCTCTGCCAGAGACCCTGGAAGAGCCGAATTTGAAACCCCTGCTGCCGTGTCAGGTTGTGACAGTACTGGGCTAAGATGGACCATTGGTCAGACCATTGGGCTACGATGGACCATTGGTTAGGCAGTTTAGTTTAGTTTAGCACCATTATATCTTCCAGATGCAGAGAAAAACTCTAGTCAGCTCTAAACTGAGCGATGAGTTAATCGCACACAGAGCAGATGAAACTCAGAACAAGGGATAAAAGCCTTGCAACTTCACTTAACTCCACCGAGATATTAGCTAAACTGTAGCAAACTAGGAATTTTATCAGGGCTGGGGAATTTCAGGCTCAGGAGTCAAATACAACCTGCAGCTAGTTTGTATGCGGCCCCTTTCCAGTGTCTGGATCTGGCCCTTGGATCCAGTTCCTACCCCCAAGCACTGAAAGACCGAGCTCAGGGGAAGGAGGGGGCAGATTATGGCACAGAATGGTCAGTTTTCACAAGGGAGAGCAGTAAATGGTGAGGTGCCCCAGTGTGATGGGGGGGGGGGGAATGAGTCATAGGATACATGTAAAGCACATATGTAACATGTATGTAAAGGAAATGGTTAATGAAATATCTATGCAGTGTAAGCTGGGAACTGAGAACTCTTTGCATGAATGAAATTGAGTAATCAGGAAGCCACGTCTATCACCATCTTCAGACGGATTTGCAAATTCACACAACCATGGCTTAGATGCAAACACACACACACGCACTCTACCTGAAGAGACAGCATGGAAACCAGACAAAGAGCCATCACAAGGAAGGAGAGAAAAGAAAAGACATTCGCATTCTGCCATCTTCAATTGGGAAGAGGAGCCGACAACCAGAAAGGTCTGGGATCAGACAGCACGGCGTAGGGAACTTGATTCTTTGAAACTGAGACTGGACTAAGAGATTCTTTGAACTCTGGTTAGGGTAAGAGAATCGTTAGGAGATCACAGTTCAAGTAGATCTGGGTTATTGGTTTTGTTTATTTGATATACTGCACTCCGAATATAATCTGGCACTGCATCTTTTATTCATGAATTACATATTAAGTTCCTTTTAACTGAGCTTAGAGTGTTTAAGTGAATTCCTAACATTGGCCTGACACACAATTTGTGGAAATTCTGGGTTTTCAAACTCAGACGAACCAGATGTCGTGGTTTCCGTGCTTGGGAAACTTTAAGATTAAAGGTGACCAAAAAGGGTTAATGCATTTGTGGGCTGAATCAGATCTGGAGGAAGCTGATCCAGTGAGTGCTGCAAGTAGGGGAAACTGAGTCACAGACAACTTAGAGTGGGGTACAGAGACCCCAATCCCGTGACACCCAGGGATCTGTACTGGGACAGGTATTGTTTAATGTATTCATTCATGATCCAGAGAAGGGAGTAAAGATTGAGGGGATCAAATTTGCAGAGGACACAAGGTAGTTAAATTCAAGGTAATTAAAACCTGAGCAGACTGTGAGGAACTACAGGGGGCTCTTGCGAGACAGGGTAGCTAACTGGTAGATGTAATTTAATGTGGACAAGTGCAAAGTGATGCATATAGGGAAATATAATGCAACTTTACGTACACAATGCTGGGTTCTAAATTAAAAGTAACCACTCAGGAAAAGGATCTCTGGAGTCCCTGCAGAAAATACACTGAAATCTTCAGCTCAGTGTGCGGTGGCCATCAAAAAAACAAACTGAATGCTAAGGATTATTCATAAAGGGCTAGAGAGTAACACAGAATGTATCATAATGCCACTCTATAAATCTATAGTGTGACCGCACCTTGAATATTGTGTGCAGTTCTGGCTGCCTCTTCTCAAAAAGGGTACAGAAGAACCAGAAAAGGTACAGAGAAGGGCAACAAAGATGCTAATGGGTATGGAATTGCTTCAGTCCAAAGAGAGGCTGGATAGGTTGGGGCTACTCAGATTGGAGGAGAGACAAACAGAGATGACAGGATAGAAATGTGGAATGAGTAAATAGGGAGCTGTTATTTCCCCTCTCACATAGTACCAGAACTAGAGGACATTCCATGAAACTAACAGGCAAAGGAAGTATTTTTTCACTCAACACACCAATTAACTTGTTGCCAGAGGAGGTGGTCAAAGCCAGTCGTAGAGCTGGGTTTAAAAAAGGACTGGATAAGTTCTTGGAGGATAGGTCCGTTACTGACTATTATCCAAGTAGGTTTGGGAGATGTAGCCTCTCACTGTCGGTAGCTGGGCACAAACAGGGAATGGATCATCTCATTATGACCTGTTGGATACTTCTTCCAAGTGACCAAGACTGGCCACTGTTGGAGACCGGGCTGGATGGACCATTGGTCTGACCCAGTCTGGCACTTCTTATCCATGATCTAGTCACGCCTCATTCTGGCAACCTCTATGAGGCCCTTGAAACTTGTACCAGTCTTCAAAGCGGCCCCTCAAAGAGAAACCATTCCCCCCCCAGTGTACTAATGTAGAAAATATTCCAGTCGTGGTTATTCAAAACTCCTTACATCCTCCTCTGGAGCCTCTCCTTTCCAAGGCAATCAGCGATTCCTTTTCCTATTCTGGAGCGCAGGGAGGACCAGACCAGTCTACTCTTGTAGTCTTCCCCTAACAGACCTCACCACAGCTACGTGGGGAGTGGAGCTCTCTAGCACCTGGGCTTATGCCATGAGCAGGGGATGAGCAGCAGTGACACTGCAAGCAAATGGTGGTGGCAGAGGAGGAGAATGGGAAATGAGGGCAGAAAGGAAGATGAGAGACCATCATGAAGAGCCTTGAATGTGAAGACAAGGGTTTTGTGCTGGATGCAAAAGGAGAAGCAGGAGCAGAGATGGAGTTGAACAGGATCAAAGTGACGGGTTTCTACTCAATGCATGCACATCATTACTTGGAAATTTCACACGCTCTGCACTTAGAGCAGAGACTTTCATAGCTAATTGTTTTAAATCCAGTCATGCAAGTTTTCCTCAGACCAAATTTAAGCTTATAAAACATCTTTCGGGATTGCCAGCTTCCAAACCCTCAACCAATTTCCACAGAAAACGAGTCTGGAAAACATCCCCCCACAAAGCAAGGAGCATGTGAAACCAATTGAAAAGAATGGACACCCCCCCACCCCCACCCTTCTGCACGCTGAAGGGCATCTGGATTCAGGCAAAGAAGGGGGAAGATGCAGCAGCCCCTCCTCCACAACCCAAAGGTCAACCAAGAATGACTTTTGGATAATTCCATCATTGCACCATTTCCATAAGGGAAAGGTGCACAGAGAGGCGTTCTCAGAGGCTGCTCCACAGCATTCAATGCTTTTCCCCATGAGGTTTGTCAGAACCAGAAGTTGAACACCTCTGGAAAGAAATATAGAACTTTATTATTGGGTTTAGCAGGCTGGGATGGGTTTTTGTATACGTCTGTATTTGGTTTTTCTCATATTTTACTTCTTAAAGTTATTATTTTTATATTGTGTTCCATTTTATGATGTTACTTATCCTGAAACTTTGGGATAGGGTGAGTTATAAATTTAAAATACCATGTCTTAGAGAAGCAATCCTCTCTTTCCCTGTGTCCCCATCACCCCTGCACTCTCATCAGAGGAAGAAACATTTTTTAAAAAAAATAAAAAAAATCAGAACCAATATCTGCATCCCTCTCTCACGCCTCTCCGTCTGAACAGCTTCTGCTGCTGCCCTTGCGGTCAGTAAACTGAAACTCACTCCTCAAAATTACTCCGCTTTTTTGAGTATCCCAGCACTCGACTCGAGCTTGCAGAGTACCGAGCAACCGAGGAATTGGCCCGACATGGGAGACAGACGGCAGGAGAGGAAGGGAGGCAGAATTTCCCAGCTTGCTCCCAGAGACTTGCATTAAAACAGCTTCTCCGCTCCAGTGTGCCGGCTTCCTAACTTTCCGGTGAGTCTGCTGCTCCCTGGGAATGGCAGGGAATGGGGGTGGGGGTTTGCTACCCTCTGTCCCCCCTTCCCTCCATGTGCGAGTACTGAGCATTTGCCAAGTTACCGAGGATCAGCCAAAAACTCGGGCCCAATCCTCGGAAACACTCAAGAATATTTTTTTAGTACTTGGTTCAGCCCTAGTCAGGAGCATCGTACCCAAGAGACATGGCTTCTTACCTGGTCAATGGCATCTGGGTTTTCAGAAACATCGAAGATAACAGCTGTGGCTCCTCGCTGCACGGCACGCTTTGCCTGGGACAAGAAGAGAGATGGTCACAAAGGAAAATCCCCTCCAGGCGTCCTGCCAAGTCTCATCCCAGAGCCCTGTTGGATGCGGCTTTCGAGTCATGGACAGAAGGCAATTAGGGATCCTGGTGTGGCTATGCCCCTCTACTGCGGGCAGGAGATAAACAGCAGTGGGGCTCCATGGCACCCCCTCAGTCCCACCCTGGGCACTTTAAGCAAGTTGTAGTGGGCAAATATGGCCCCTTTTAGCAATTTAGACAACAAGCCAGTTCTCTGAACTATCCCTCAGCAAGAGAAAGTGAAATCTCCCCTCAGAGCTAGTAGGAGATCCCCCTCCCAATCACAGCCAGCTTGGGCAGAGACTTGGGGGGCTGCTCCCCAACATCACCACAGCCCTAGCTAGCAGGGGAGGAATCTGCAGTGAAAAGAAGCCTGAAGCTCCTGGCTCTCACTTCAAAGGCATCTGGCCTGTTTTGCAGCTGCCGCACAGATGCCTGCAAGCTCGGGTGGGCACAGCTGCTCCAAGGAGGGGAAGTCCCCTTCTCGCAGTGCCACTACCCAAGGCCACCCCAGAGCCATCATGACTGCTGCCCCCTCACTGGATTCCTGTCCAGCACAAGCTCAGTGACAACAGCCGAAAAGATAAAGATCAGAAGGCACCGAACTTAAGCTGCCCACGTGACCTGGACCTGCAAACTCCCGGCACAGAATTTTACATTTATCTCCAAATGTGGGCACAGAGTGAAAAACATCATCAGCTGAGTCCTGCTGCATTTTCTCTTATGAATGACAGGGCTCAAGGAAAAAATGCTGCAGGACCTGGCAGATGACAGTTTTACCCCCACGCCCACGTTCCAAGATAAATTGGATTCCCAGCTGGGACATACTGTGTCGGGAGTTTCGCCGGGCCAGGTAACGCGGGCAAGCAGCCACCGTCTAAACTCAGAGGGGAGCGCTGCATTTCTAGAGGGGCAAAGCAGAGTGTGGAACAGAGAGACTTTCTACTCCCATGTTGTGAACTATCCAAATTTAGTGTCAGGGATCTGCGTTCAATGGAGAACACACAATGAACCCTCTTTATGGTAAAGCCCAGAGCACTGGTGCTTTTTCTATAGGAATTTTGTATTAAAAATTGTGAGAAAGGGGTCACATGGTACCACGGAACAAGATGGCTCCTCAGCTTTCCACATTACTTTTACATCCTGTCAGCATCAAAGTGATTTTATTAACTTTAATTTTAGTTAATATTTGCAGGAGAAGTCTGTGAACTTGATATTGTATATACATAAATGGCAAAATCCAAAAGTAAATCCCTAGTGCATGAAAGAGGAACCCCTAAACAGGGCGGAGATGAGACTTATTAATTATTATTATTATTATTATTATTATAAGCATTTGTACCGTGCCAGCTGTGTACCTGGCGCATTACAGAACAATGAGATAGACGCGGTTCCTGCCTACGGCTCACAATCTAATAGACACGGAGCGGGGAGACAAGGAGAGGGGACCTAGGGAGAGACAAGGGATAAATAACATTCAGCGGATGTGAAGTCTCAGAGGCACGTGCACCCCTTTCACACCGCGCTCCCCCTCCCCCCCACATCTTTTGGCTGCGGGAGGGAATGCACAAGCCAGAATATGCACGGGGTTTGGCCGGTCTGAAAGCAACCCCCCTGCCCCGTGTGCGGCGTCGCCAGCAAACACACGCAGAGATACAGAGCAGGATTTCCGCCTGTAGTGTCTCAAGAGATCCCCTCTCTGAGGCAGTCTGTCAGAGAAACTAGAAATAATTTCTCAGGGTATTTCCAAAATATGGGCTTTCTGCAGACATTAGTGAGATCAAAGTTCGCTGGCAAATGGTGTCGATAAGAACAGTATTGATATTATGGCAATTAAAAAAGAAAATCCTATTCTTAAAATAAAGATCAGCAATTTAGAACAACTGGAAACTCATAGAAATAATTTAAGACTAACTAGGATTCCTGAGGGCTGTGAGGGAGCAAATAAGGATTGGTTTCTACATCATCATCCCAAAAATTCTGAACCAAGCTCTATCATTACCTCCTTGTGAGACTGAACGAACTCACCACATCGGATCAACTCCTAATCACAACAAGCTTAAACCCAGGCCAATTCGATTTAATCTCCTGAGATTCTCTGACAAGGCTAATCTTCTGATATCAGCTAAGAAGACAGGAAATTTTACATATAAAGGACATAAAATATCACTATGTTCTCATTTCTCAAAAGAGTTGAGCAAGAAAGGAGCAGTTTTTAAACAAAATAAGACAAGTGCTTCATGGATCAGATGTCAAATGCCATATGAAATACCCTGCAATCTTTTCTGTGAATTTGGCAGGAAAAGAGAAATGCTTCACATCTCCCTCAGAGGCGGGGGAAGAGCTCATCCCGATCGAACATCAAGGGGGGGAGGGGGGCATTTTTTTGAAGAGAATTTCTTTTCTTTTCCTTAGGTGCTGTCGTAGTGCTAGGTAGGGTCTGTATTCCACGCTTCACTTAATTTGCAAAGCAGAGATACAGCTATATTAATTCACAGATTGCTTTTAAATTAGTTAACAAATGGGTTCATTCTGAAGGTATGTTTAGCAACATATTTCGACGCTGGGTTGATAGCAGTAGGGGAAGAGCGCGGGGGGGCGGAGGGTCCGTCTGGTCCATCTTTATGGGGTGAGTTTCAGGAAGTGACGCCAGCCGATGTGGTGGATGTCCTGGGGTCTGTGAGGGCCACGTGTTGTCAACTAGATCCATGCCCGTCCTGGTTAATAAAAGCTTCCGGGGAGACGTTGGGGACGGTGCTGGCGAGGGTGGTGAATGCGTCCCTTCGGCAGGGGAGGTTGTCGCCTTGCTTAAAAGAGGCTGTGGTGCGCCCCCTGCTGAAAAAACCATCGTTGGACGTAGACGCGCTCGCCAGCTACCGACCTGTCTCTAACCTTCCCTTTTTAGGGAAGGTTATTGAGCGGGCAGTGGCGCTCCAGCTCCAGGGTCATCTAGATAATATCGGGCTCCTTGACCCTTTTCAATCTGGGTTCCGCCCCGGCTATGGCACCGAGACGGCGTTGGTGGCCTTGGTGGACGACCTCCGCCGGGAGATGGATGCGGGATGTTCGACATTTCTCATCCTGCTCGATCTCTCGGCCGCTTTTGACACCGTGGACCATGGGCTGCTGTTGAGACGACTGCGTGACCGGGGGGGTCTGGACGGGACTGTTCTTGAATGGTTCCGTTCATTCCTCTCGGGGAGGAGCCAGCGGGTGGTGTTGGGGGAGGAAACATCGAGCCCCCGCGCCTTACCGTGTGGCGTTCCGCAGGGATCGATCTTGTCTCCATTATTATTTAACATCTATATGCAGCCCTTGGGGGAGGTCGTGAGAGGGTTCGGGGTGCGATGTCACCAGTATGCTGATGATACTCAGCTGTACCTCTCGTTTTCTACCGACCCAGACCCTGCTGTCTCGGTGCTATCCCAATGTTTGGAGGCCGTGGCGGATTGGATGCGGCGGAGCAGACTGAAGCTCAACCCAGATAAGACGGAGGTGATGGTGGTGGGGAGGGCGAAGGGGGTGGTGGCCCCCCTGATTGGGGGGGTTTGCCCCCCTGTAGCTCAGCAGGTCCGGAGTCTGGGGGTCATATTGGACGCAGACCTGCGGCTGGAGCGGCAGGTGGAGGCAGTCGCTAAGGCTGCCTTCCGCCAGCTTTATCTGGTACGTAGGCTGCGTCCGTATGTCTCTGGCCCGGACCTGGCCTCCCTCATCCATGCCTTCGTCACCTCGCGGCTCGACTACTGTAACGCGCTCTACGTGGGGCTTCCCTTGTTCTTGGCCCGGAGGCTGCAGCTGGTGCAGAATGCGGCGGCCCGTCTTCTTACGGGGACGGGTCGCCGGGAGCACATTACACCGGTGCTCCGAGCGCTGCACTGGCTGCCGATAGTGTGCCGGGCCAAGTTCAAGGTCCTAGTAATGATCTATAAAGCCCTATACGGCCTTGGCCCCTCTTACCTTAGGGACCGCCTCATCCTTCGCGCCCCGGAACGACTCCTGCGGTCTGCCGGGGGTGCCCTCCTGGAGGTCCCCCGTGTTAAGCGGGGGGCCACGATGGAGCGGGCATTCTCGGTGGTAGGGCCGCGGCTGTGGAACTCCCTTCCGGAGGAAGCTCGCCTGGCCCCAAGCCTTTTAACATTTCGGCGGAACTGTAAGACCTGGCTGTTTGCCCAGGCCTTTGGGAGGGAGGGGAGGGGGGGTGATTTTTAATCCCCCACCTATATATTTATTTATACCACCCTGTCTTATTAATATGTTTTATATTTGTATTTTAAATATTTTAAACTGTTTTTATTGTTGTTAACCGCCCCGAGCTGCTGTGCAGGATGGGGCGGTATAGAAATCTATTAAATAATAAATAATAATAAATAATAAATATAAATAATAACAGAAAATAATTATAGGTAGTATTTATAATCCTAGTGGTGGAGATGCTACATTTGTGTCACATATTACCAATATGCTAGCATCAAAATCTGACATACCAACTGTTTTAGGTGACATACCAACTGATTGGAACTGCGTATTGGACACGATGCTTGATTCATGTTAACAGACTCTCAGAAACCTGCAAACAAGCCCTCTTATGTATCAATTTCACACAAGACACTCTCCACCCACTATACATGTTACAGGGTGCCCATAGGACAACACTGTAGCCCTGCAACATGTATAGTGGGTGGGTCTAGTGTCGACCCTAACCGGCCGTAGGATTGGTTGATAATATGGAGGTTTCACCACCCAATGGATAGAGACCACCTTTCTCACCAGTTCACCTATTATAGCTAGTTTAGCTGCAGAAATACATAACCTCCTAATTTCTGACCATGCTCCCATTAAAATAGCAACTGACTTAAATCATTGTATTAAAAAATGGAAGTTAGAATTTGAATACTTCATTGCTTACAGTTTCTAAATTCTGTGAGCAGAAGCCGAGAGCCATGCCATGCTTCATGGAAGGTAACAGAACATTCAGAGCCATCTGCTATACTATGAATCCTCAGTTAGGTTTATAAATGGATTTGTTTGTAGTCTGGAATCCTCTATACGTAAATTTGAAACTTGGTGATATATAATGTCAAGCTCTGCCCTCCCTTCCCCCAGCCTCTACTAAGTTTGTAGTCTTCATGTTTATCTATTTTCTAATGCTTAGGTCTTGATGTATTATTCTATTGTTTTTGTTTGTATGTTATTGTTATAATATAAAAACAAATCAATATTAACATTAAAACACAATGGTGAGAAAGTGAGCTTTCATTTAAATCTAGGCCTTGTAGAGAAAACCTTAATGTTGACCCTGGCTTGATAAGGCAGCCCCAATTGAGTGTTAGAAGTGGAAAAGCAAGGCTCCCCTGCTCCCTCAGCGCCAACCTTGCTGCCATGACGCATCTGGCAATCAGACCTCAAGTTGCCCAAGAGATATTTGAGAAACTAGGGACAGACTTCCTTGAGTAAGTGGCAGCCACACACTCTTTGTCACTCACCTACTGCAGTCTCTCTTACGCTATTTAGCCCCATATTCTGAGGATAAATACCAAGTCTGGGATAGAGTGCCTCCAACATGTAATTGATTTGGCCGGGAATGGACCAGAGGGTCTGGCCAGGGACAGGTTGGGGATTCTGCTGGTGTACCGGGCACCCCACTGAACAGCAGCTCTCATCTCGGACCTGGTCTTGAGGTCCCCTAGGCTTGTTGTCTTGGAGAACTTCAATATCCATGCTGAGGCAGGACTTGATTTTCTGCACTGACCTTGAGGCGGAGGGTCCGATGGGGGGGTGTTGTGCACACCCTTGCTATAGTCACACCATTATCTCCTGCAAACCTCCATCCTAGCGCACTTACCTGACCGTAGGGGTGCAAGACCAGTTCAGATGGTCCGCCCCAGGAGACTTATGAAACCAGAGGGGTTCCGGAATGCTCTTGGGGATGTACATGTTGACCTTGATGGCTGCTCCATCAAGGACCTCACAGCCTTGTGGAATGCCTGGCTGGCTGAGGCCATAGATCAGGTGACTCCTAGGTATCTGCTCCTAGCGCGTCAACTCCACAGGTCCTTGTGGTTTACGGAGGACCTGGGATGTCTGAAGTGTGAGGGGAGGCGGTTAGAGCGCCGGTGACGCTGCACCTGCATCCAAGATGATTGGTTGCGGCACAGTGCATTTTTGAAGTCCTATGCCATGGCAGTGAGGGCAGCAAAGAAGTGGTTCTTTGCTGAAGTAATTGCATCTGCTCAGTCACGTCCAGCGGAGCTGTTCCGGGTGGTCCAGCCTGTCTCTGCCTGGAACCGGATTCATCCACCGCCCATTGTGACATGATTTTGAAGTACTTTGCTGACAAAATCGCTCGCATTGAGCACGACTTCGACTCTGCCACTTTAACGGCAGTGGCAGAGCCAGAGGTTAGGAATGCCCTGTCTGGTCATACTTTATGGGATGATTTTCAATTGGTGACACCTGCCGATGCAGCTGATGTGCTGGGATCTATTCGAGCCACAACTTGTGAACTAGATCCATGCCCATCCTGGTTGGTAAAAGCTACCAGGGCGGTGCTGGCGGGGTTATCAACACCTCCCTTTGGGAGGGGTGGGTGCCAGGTTGCCTGAAGGAGGCTGTGGTTCAACCCCTTCTCAAAAAGCCATCACTTGATGTTGAATCCCCGGCCAGCTACCGACCTGTCTCTAACGGGTAGTGGCTTGTCAGCTCCAGGTGCATTTGGACGGCATTAGTTTCCTTGATCCCACACAGTCTGGCTTTCGCCCAGGTTACAGCACGGAGACAGTGCTTGTGGCCTTGCTTGACGACCTCGTTGTAGAATTGGACACGGGTCGTATGATCTTGTTAGTCCTACCAGATCTATCAGCGGCCTTTGACACTGTTAACCGTGAGTTGTTGGTGACTCATCTGCGGGACCTTGTGGGGATGGACGGAACTATTGTACATTGCTCCCGTTTCTACCTCACAGATAGATCCCAGTGGGTGGTGCTAAGGGACTGTACTTCATCCCCTGGAGACCTCCCATGTGGAGTCCTGCAGGGTTCCATTCTGTCCCCTGTCCCTCTCTTGTTTAACGTGTATGTGAAGCCACTTGGGGGGGTCATGCGCAGCTGGGGGGCAGGGTCCTGCTGTCATCAATATGTGGACAACACCCAGCTGTAACTGTCATTTTCATCTGACTCGGGCCCCGCTGTCTCCTTGCTGTCTCAGTGTCTGGCCGCTGTGGGGGATTGGCCGATTGAAGCTCAGTCACAATAAGACAGAGGTGATGGTAGCTGGCAGGACTGGTGACCTGGGTGAGGAGGTCTCCCCAATTATTGGGGATGTCTGTCCTCCTTTGGTTCCACCTGTGCAGAGCCTAGGGGTGCTCCTGGACTCGCAGCCATGCCTGGATTCTCAGGTGTTGGCTGTGGCAAAGAGCTGCCTTTTGCCAATTACATCTGGTGAAAAGGCTCCACCCATGTGTTTCAGACTCCGATCTCACCACCCTCATCCATGCGTTCATCACCTCAAGGCTAGACTATTGCAATGTGATCTACGTGGGGCTGCCCAGGACAACGGTTCGGAAGCTGCAGCAAGTGCAGAATGTGGCGGCCTGTTCCCTTACTGGGACAGGCCACAGGGAGCACATAACACCGGTGCGCCAAGCACTGGCTTCCTATTGTCTTCCGGGCCCAATTCAAGGTGCTGGTATTGACTTTTAAAGCCCTTCACAGTCTAGGCCCGACTTATCTGAGTGATTGCCTCACCCCTTGGGCCCCTGTGGTTGTCCGGGGGTGTCCTCCTGGGAGTCCCTCATTATTGGTGGGTTTGGACAGATAGGAGGGACATTCTCAGTGGCTGCACCATCGCTTTGGAACTCCCTTCCAGTGGATGTTCGCCTCAGCCCAAATCTTCTCGTCTTCTGGCAAAATTATAAGACCTGGCTTTTCTGCCAGGCATTTGGCAGGGGAAGGTGGGATGGGTGTTTTGGGGTAAATTTGGGGGAGGAGGGTTGCACTGTGGGTTTTATTTTGCACGGGATTAGAGTTTTAATGGAGTTTTAATTTGTTTTTTATGTTTTATATTTTTATATTTACACTGTTTTTATTATGAATTTTGTGAGCCACACCAAGTCGCTTGTAGTGAGAGGGGGTGGGGTAAAAATGTACAAATAAATAAGTAAATAAATTCCTGAACGAGCACGGTCAGAATTGACTCTCACCTCCTGCCACCTTCCCTTTCACAGCAATTACACAAAGGTTGAGTCTACAGCAGACAGGGACTGTCCATTACTTACAGATTCCTAAAAGGACTAGAGAAGTCTAAGTTGTGTCCATTGTTCTTGGAGCACTTTTCACACCTCCCCCGCCCCCCCACGTATTTTCGCTGCGAGAGGGAAGGCACAAGCCAGAATCTGCATGGGATTCGGCCAGTCCGGAAGCCCCCCTGCATAGCTTTGCCGGCAAACAGATGCAGAGATACTGAGCTGGACTGGTCTTGTTTGGACAACAAGGGCTCACAGGGAGGCGTTCTCCCTTTACCCCAGAGGTTCATTTGAGCCCAAGTGGCTTCCAGAGGCGATGTAAGACCTTCCTGTTTGAAAAGGCATTTGGCAGGTGGGGACAGAGGGGTTGATGTGTGGGTATGGGGAGGTGGTATGGGGGGGGGTAATGTTTGTATTGTAATGTGCATATATACACATACATATATACATATTTTTGTAGATGTAGATTGATAAACAGAGGTAGATAGAAAGATAAAAAGCTGATGCTGGAGCTAAACGTTTCGGCTTCTGCCTTCGTCAGTAGCAGACTGGGTTTCAAATGGTGCCCGGAGATGATAGTCCAGTAATAATAAGGTTGAACTTTAAAATTCTTGCAAAAGAAATTATTTTTTGAGACACCAATCAGACTCCCATAAGAAACAACATACTAAAAGTTGCAACGTCCAACTCGATGCAAGACGTGTTTTTCGGTCCCTAGTAGTTATCAGAACCAGCTGAAAAGTAACAACCACTTGATATTGTAATATTTCTGCTTAAAAGGGGCCAAATGGGGTCAAATGGGTCCTTTTTTTTTTTAAAAAATAACTTTAAAACATTTAAACATTCAAACATTTCATAGGGTCGTTTTTATGTCTATTATCAGCACAACAGCCATTAAAAACAAAAAGTCTAATACTTCTAAAGCTAATATTTCAAATTTCCTTTGCGGAACCTTTGCGATAACATCATTAACACTTGTTTATTTATTTATTTGTATGTAATTTTACCCCACCCTCATTGCACCCAAGGTGCCTTGTTGATGAAGTCATTCCTGTGGCTGTACTTCGTAGTACCTGAATCTAAGTATTAGACAGTGATGAAAACAAGGAAATCAGTCACTGTCATACTCTTCTCTCTCCGTCACCATTCCGTCGGCAATATTCAAGCAGTCTCTGGCTTTACACATTTTGCACACAATTCTGCACTCTAGTCCACTTTTTCTGCAGCTGCATTTCATGGTGTCACATCTGCCTTTGCAGCTGCACTTCATTATTTTCAGGAGTGGAAGATCTGTCATGACTGGGTACAACATACCATCAAGTTCCTTCCAACCCCACTCAGTAGCATTCATGCTTAAAATGTCATTTCCAGTCCATACCTGGATCTGGTAATACACCCTCAAGCTGTGGTATTTTGTAGCAGCAGATGTTGGAGGGACTTGTTCAGGTCGAACAAATGATGAAGAACTAGCCACTTTCTCAGAGAACACTTGGTGACGATATTGGGTGATTTCAGACGTTACGGGTGCCCAATTCACCACAGTGGATTCCCAGCGGTGGCGAACTGGCTAACCACCCCCTGTGGGCAAGAGAGGCCCCAAACAGATGTGACGGGAGCGGGACCACAGCAGGGAATCAGACCGGCAGACCACAGACCAAGGCAGCGCAACAGACGTTACGCTGAACCCGGGCTGTGGTCAATGCACCCGGAAGGCGCCGGGGCAGCTCATCCCGGCTGCTGCTGCTATCCCTCCACCGCCTCCATGTGCAGCGCGACCACCGTCTCCTCCGCCTGCGCTGCCTTCTCCACCTCCTGCCTTGCTCTCTCACCCTCCGCTCTCCTCTCCCTTCCGCCTTGCTCCATCCTGCCACGTCCCCCTGCTGCTGTGTGCCCTTTAAATCTCCCTCCCCGGCCTGTGTTGTTGCTCGTTGCCTGGCAGCGACGCTGCATGCTTTGTCCCCGGCTGGGAATCATGTTGCTTGATTCCGGCCGGTGGTTGCCGTTCAGTCGTTACTTTTTTTTGTTTCCCAGTGGGAATCGCTTTGACCATGCTTTCGGAGATGGTCCGGGCCAGAGCTCTGGAAGTGTGGTTATTTTTCACTCCTGGTGGGGATTGAGTGCGGTGAACATCTGGCGCTCCCGAAACAGATGTTCAGGGCACTTTGGCCCTGCCGCGGGATTGACTGTGGTTCACTGTGGTTGACTGTGATCTCTAATGTCTGAAAATACCCATTCATCCATTGTTATTTTGGGTGGAGCACCATACAGGATACCTACAGCTCTTTCTCCAGCTGCAACAATGGTAGCCTGAGAAAGATCTTGGCGAAGAAATAGCAATGCTTGTTTTTGAAATTCCCTATTGACCATTAACATGCATACAAGAAGTCCTTTCCCAAGTCCATAAACCCTGGAAGCTGTGTCACAACCAAGGATGGCATGTGCAAATAGTAACAGTTTGGATATTTTTTCACCAAGTTGCTGCTGAACACTTTTAATATTCCAAGCCTTTGGTACCCCTCCTTTCTTTGGCTCTGGAGAGAAATACAATGTCCTGCTTCTATGGTGGCATGAAAACAAAGCAGGACGAACAGATCAGTGTCATCTCCTACAACGATGGTGTCAATTGACTGGACTAGCTTGACAGCTGTTTGAACAATCAAAACATCAGCATCCCCAGTAGCTTGAACTATTGTAAATCCCTTGTCCTTTAGATGTGTTGTCAGTGCACCAATGAATCGTTGTTTATTTGACTTGCATGAAAGGAATTCCTGTTTGTTGATCTTAAGCTTCATTTCGTTAGTAAAGACGATTTCTCGGCCGACTCTTCTAGATCTGCTGGTATGTGCCATGTCCTTCATTGAGGGTCCATTTGTATATCCATCAAACACTATTGTAGCTCCCGGGTAATATCTGTGTACATAGTAAGAATACCGTTCCATGGTGACGGAGTAGGATTCATTCACAGTCCATTGGATCCTATGAAGAAGAGCCCAACCATCGAGCACAAATGTCACTCCACCTGCTGGCCTGCAGACTGTAGTTTTGTCTGTCTGACATACTGTTTGAACAGCATGGAGAAGTTCAGGTTTATTTGGTTTTCTGAAAAGGAAGCTACTGTCAAACAAAGATGCTGGGTGTGAGCACAATTCATATCTGAAGCAATCTTCTTCTGAAATGTTGCTGGATTTGGCAATGAGGAGGAATCTCTGGAACAGAAGTGTTGGGTCCAATCGCTTTATCACCCCTCTAGGTGTTGGTTTTGTAGTTAGTTGTACAAGTTTGTCCTTGCGTTTAAATGAAACATCTTTAGGAGTCTTTCAAATCATTTTGTTTATTATCTTTTCTCCAATTTCTGTAGCTATATCAGCATTAACGCCTGTTGATGCAACCATTCCTGTGGCTCTACTTCGTAGTTGAGGATCACCTTCAAAGGGTGATGATTCTGTTAAGTATTCAAGTACTATCTGAACATCCTTACAGTCTCTTTCCTGTCTGGAGTCCCGGCTTCCCTTAGGTTGGTCACCTGTTACATATATTACTTCAGTCAGCTTCTCCATCAGTAAGCTGACCTCCAAACAAGCTGGACGAGACAGTATCCAAACAGAGCGTTGAATCTCAATCACTCCCCTGCCTTTTGTCAGTCCTCCAGCAGTCTTCAGTCTTCGCATAAGTTCCTGCTCAATAACCAAGTCTGGTGACAGACCTGCCCCAAATCTGTCAGACCTTCTAATGACATGCATTCCATTTTCAAGTTTCGAGAAAACTGATGGATTGGTGATTTCTAATTTTTTCATGTTTTGGATATAAAGGTATACTGATTTGTTGTAATTATTGTGGCCAGCAGCAGTAAAAAAAGGAAGCAACTCACATAAGGTCTGAGGATGCAACTTCCATATACCAGTCCTTTCTGCTCTAATAAATTTCTGCATCAGTCATACCATCTCCATATACTGTAGCCACAATGCTGCCGTACGCGCATCGGCCAAATGATTCTTTCTTATTTGAAAGTAGTTGAACAACGTTCCTGATGTTAGGAGATAAGCAAGCATCACAAACATCCATCTTGCCTGTCATTATTCTGTCATAGACAATCTTCAGGTCCGTAACATCTTCTAGTGACAAATACTGTTCCGAGGCTGCATCTTCTTGTGACAAACACTGGCCAGAGTCCGAGAAGTCTTCAGGTCTGAACATGTCATGCATTAGTAAAGCATGAAGGGTGGAGTCAATTATATTATGTGCTCTGATACAGCGTGAAACTGCTTTCCCCGTTACACAGATCATTCACTCTGCCCGTAGCTTCGACCATGTAACGCCTCTCCTCCTCTCCCTTCACTGGCTCCCCCTTCCTGAACGTATCCTGTTCAAACTCCTGGTTTTCACGTTCAAATCGCTCCATGACCAAGCTCCCCCTTACCTCTCGGACCTAATCGCCCTACGCACTCCTGCGCGCGCTCTCCGCTCTTCCTCTGTCCCCTCCCTCGCTCTCCCTCGTTTCTCCTGCTCGCCCAACCGCCTTCGTCCCTTCTCCCTCGCTGCCCCGCATGCCTGGAACTCCCTCCCTGCCGACATCCGCCTTGCCTCCTCCCTCCGCTCCTTCAAATCCCTCCTCAAGACCCACCTTTTCCATGCTGCCTTTCCCAATGCCCTCTAGTCTTTCCCCTTGCTCTTACTGTCAGCCCTCCTCTGCTGACTGCTGCTACCGACCACCTTGTAACCAAGCCAAGTACACGCACCTGAGACTTCGCATCCGCCTGAATGTTTGTTTGTCTTCTCCCATGTCTCTCCCGCTGTCCCCTCTCCTTGTCTCCCCCTCCTTGTCTTTTAGATTGTAAGCCACAGGCAGGGACCGCATCTGATTGTATGTTCTGTACAGCGCCAGGTTGCAACTGGCGCTTTATAAATGTTTAATAATAATAATAATAATAATAATACAAGATGTGGAACAATATTTTCTGCATAAATAAGTTCCATCACTTCACACAGCCCAGATCCATCCATTATGTGGCCTATATATCCTAAGAAACTCATCAGTGTGTGAAAGTCACCAACCTTCAATACAACATTTGCCACATCGGCACTGAAGAGACTATTTTCATAGCTTTCCACCACCGTGCTTGGTCAAATGCCATGATGGGTGTAAAGTCATATTGATGAGCCTGTGTGCTGATAAACATTGAGGTTGTGTATATACAGCTTTCATCACTTGCAGAGAAGCCAATCATTGGGAGAAAGGCTATACTTGCTTTACCTGGATGATCGCCAACCATTATAGTTTGCATCGTACCATTCCAACCAGGTCGTGGCTGCCTAAGAAACCAAGAAACCAACCAAAGTACATCAAGATTACTGGACTAACTGCCCTTCCGCTACTTGTGAGGTCTTCCAAGTTCCAGTGCTGGCTGCTGAGGCCTCTTGCTAGGCTCTAGGAAGGGGAAATGCAGGAAGTGGAATCTGTTAACTTCCTCTTTGGTTAGATCAGTTCCCCTCCCTTGTCAGAGCCTGAGAAAAGGTCTCAACAGCCGCATTGGGCCTTTGAAGACCATACAGTTGGCTGGAGAGTGGACGGCGGTACGTGAGGTACTTGCCCCATCCATACTGTGGTAAGGCCAGCCTGACAATTGGGGACCCAAAAAAACCCACGTTTTGCATCGAGTTGGACATTGCAACTTTTAGTATGTTGTTTCTTATGGTAGTCTGATTGGTGTCTCAAAAAATCATTCGTTTTGCAAGAATTTTAAAGTTTGCATGCATTTCTTGCTATCTTTACTGGACTATAGGTTACAGAGGAATACTGTGGTCTGAAAATTCCAAGGCTAGCTAGGTAACTCCTGCAGAAGTGGCAAGAAGCAGAAGGCAAACTCTTCTTAACTATTATCTTCCAAACTGAGGCCATGAAGTGTTAAAGTGTTAAGTTTATAGATCCAGATGTTCTCCCTTTATCCAGCATCACAGGGTTTTGGTAGGTGTTCAATGGAGAATATGTCTAAATCTGATAGCTCATGATCTTCTAAATTAAAGTGTTTAGCAACAAGTTGTTGTATTTTTTTGGTCAGGATAGCCGATCTGTGATTCCTAAAATGGATATGCAGATCTGTGGTGGTTTCAGTATTGTTGTTGGAAATGCGTTTGATCCTGAGTGCCAAACTGTAGATGATGTTGATTTTGATGTGTTTAGGATGGCAGGAGTTCCAATTTAAATAGAGGTATGCATCAATGGGTTTGCTATGTAAGTCAGTGACTAACTTTTTTTTGTTCTACAGATAGTAAAAACTTCAAGGAATGGGATTTTATCCTTTCCTTTGTTGTTGTTGCATGTAAATTTGATAGTAGGATGAAAGGAGTTAATGTATTCTTTGAATTTTTCAAAGCTTTCTACACCATGGGTCTAGATCACAAATATATTGTCAATGTAGTTATCTCAAAAGAAGCAAAGAATTAAAAGAACACCTTCTAAAATGTGGATACCCTTCTCACATAATTGATTACAACATACAACCAGCATCTGTTTTGCCCAGGTTACCTCTCCTTCTTAACAGCACATTCCTTTTGTTGTGGACTATCATCCTGCATCGCCTAATTACAAGCTGGCCATCAAAGAAAGCTACCCCTTGATTGCCAATTCAGAACATCTCAAAAAAGTAATCAGCAGATTCCCAGTCATTGCTTTTTGACAACCACCCAATCTACAGAAGCTACTAGTCAGAGACAAACTCACACCAACTGCTGACAATCCTAGCTCGCATCCCTGCTAATCTAACCGATGCATCGCCTGCTCTTCTCTTAGAAAAACAACCACCTTCAAGAGCACAACTACCAACAAGACCTACTTCATCAGGCAGAATCTCACCTGTGAAACCAGCAATGTTATTTACATCATTCAATGCAAACACTCAGGTTGCCACATACAATACGTTGGTAAAACTATCTGCGTACCCGTTTTAGGAATCACAAATCTGCTATCCTGACCAAAAAGACACAACAACCTGTTGCTAAATACTTAATTTAGATCATGAGCATCAGATTTAGAAATATTCCCCATTGAACACCTACCAAACCCTGTGACGCTGGATAAAAGGGAGAACTTCTGGATCTATAGACTTAACACCTCATGGCCTCAATGTGGGAGATAATAGTTAAGACGAGTTTGCCTTCTGCTTTTTGCCACTTTTTCAGGAGTTCCCTAGCTAGCCTTGGAATTTTCAGACCACAGCATTCCTCTAACTGTCTCCTATCTCTGGGCACCATTTGAAGCCCAGTGCGCTACTGACGAAGGCGGAAGCCAAAACGTTTAGCTCCAGCTTCAGCATCCACTTTTTATCTTTCCATCTACCTCTGTTTATCAATGTACATCTACAATAAATTATTATTAAATTATTGATTGACTGCATCCTCCTGAGATCCAGAGCTTCCTTGAGAGTTGTGCTGTTCAGCTGCTTTCCAAGTATCTCTCTACATATGATACATATTGGGTGCAATCTGGCGGCAGGCCTACGCTAGAACTGTGTGGTGTATGCTCAGGTGCAGACACACCTTGCGTGCAGCAAACTGTGTGGGGAAACAGCGCACCCCCTCCAATGCGACACCCCCCCCGAGCCCACACCCCCCATAGTCCATCTCCCGGGCTGGGGTGTGTGTGGTCTCAGGGTGGTCGCATCAGAGGGGGTGCGCCATTTCCACGTGCAGGTTGCACTCACACACACACACATGTACGCACGCGCGTATGTGTGTGTGTTTATAGGTTATGTTTGTATTAGTTTTGTAAGCCCCCTGACCTTTTTATATATATATATTTTTATATATATACTAACTATATATTTTAAACTAAAATTTCTATCCTGCCTCCTCCTGCCTCTGTCAGCTCCCAGGACAGCTTACAATAAAAATAGTAACATAACATAATCATAAATATTAAATAACAATAAGTATAAATTATGGAGCCACGCTAGTGGCTCCATTAGTTAAGGCGGAACTAACATTCTTCATTGAGAGTTCCACTGACTTCAATGGAGCTCTCCGGGACAAAATCCTCTGGCTTGCGATCTGACATTGACAGGGTTTTCTCTTTGATCCTGTCAGTAAGTGAGAATCTGGTCACATAGGACAGTCAGGAATGTTCCAGAGTACGTGCTTCTGTTTACATTATGTGAGAGAGGCGCTCTGGCGGGAAGCAGCCAGGGATAGTTTGGGGGCAGGGGGTGACACGAGAACTGGTGAGAAGGGGGGGTCTGTATGCTTTTCACGGACCTATGTGAGAGAGGCGCTCTGGTGGGAAGTGGCCAGGAATCCGCCGGAGCAACGGGAGGCTTTGAAAGCTCACTGGAGCTGAGCCCATGTTGAGTCCCTGGCTGCTTCCCGGCACAGCGGCTGTCTCCTGTGGGAAGGGGGGACTGGAGCTGAGCTGAGGCTCCAGTCCCCCCTTCCCACAGGAGAGAGGCATTCTGCTGGGAAGTGGCCAGGGACCCAACATGGGCTCAGCTCCAGTGAGCTTTCAAAGCCTCCCGCTGCTCCAGCGGATCCCTGGCCGCTTCCTGCCAGGGCACAGGTGGGCCCCACTGTGCCTCCCTCCCACCCTGATCCCTGTGCCCACCTGCCCCTCTGTACCCCACTGTGCCTCCCTCCCACCCTGATCCCCAGTGTCCACCTGCTGCGGCATTCATTCTCTCCTTAATCAACTTCTGTACATATCTCATGTTCTACCTAACCTCATGTAATTAAAATGAATGTGCTACTAAATCTCTGTCTGAGTAACTTCCATCAAATCACTAATTACTTTTTTGATCTACTTTTTTTAAAACCCAAAGAAATTAGAGAAACAAAAAAACCTACGGATTTACAAACGTTGTTAAGGCAGATTCATACCAAGCAAACTTTAACAAACCTAGAAATTGTGTGTTAAGGCTCCCGCTTTAACTTTCACACCATGTAAGCAGTAAAGATGTTGTATGGTTTCACATACTGTGCTCGCTTACAACTTAGGCTCCTTGCACCCACACTTTGCCTTGGTCTTTCAGCTCCAATCCTCTTCCTCTGCAGGTTGGGGGCAACACTAAAGCTAGGATGGCACACTCCTCCCTGTCCAGTATTACATGGTTACTCTACTTCCAACGTGGCAAGAATTTCCCTTTCATTTACATTCCAGATGTCCATTCTGTGGCACTAGGGCAAATACATCTCCCCACTGCACAGATGACTAACAACATGTAAATATGCCACCATCAAACAACTACATTGACCAGTTATGTTCTTACATTTAAATTCCTTTTATTTGGGATCCCCACCTACTCTGACCCACTACTTATTTGTCTCCCACTCACTGTGACCCACTAACCAGCACTTCACTCTTAGAAGACAGAAAAGTTCTGACTTCACTTTCCACCCCCACCCCCGTTTAATCACTAGCTTCCAACCCCATAACACACAACCCAGAGGTCTGGACTACCCAATAAACGTCACTCACCTCCCCAAAAATTACAAGACTCCTGACCAATATAATGACCATCATCTCTAATAGAGAATGCAACAGAGTGTGTGAGATGACAACCCCCCCGTTCCCCCCCCCCCCAAAATAAAGCACCACCCAGGAGAAGAGATTAAAACACAACGAGGCAATAAAGACCAGAACAACAAGGACGTAGCTATGGTGCTTAATAGCACGTTAGTACTGTTCCCCATAGTCTCCTATCACTCCTCCCAATCATTTACATCACCAAAAATCTCCACATTCTACCAATTTCTTATGGCATTCCTCCTCTTATTCCACCAAGTTCCTTCCTGCTGTACTTCATCCTTATATCCTCCTCCCTGTCATTCCACCATCTCTCCCTGCTGCCTTGGTTATTCCACATCATCT
>QEPC01002388.1:179314-237369 GCA_003113815.1 Sphenodon punctatus
GGATACCGGCCAAACGGGAAAGGTCCAGAGCCAGCGAGGGGGGGGGGATACCGGCCAAACGGGAACAGTCCAGAGCCAGCGAGGGGGGGGGATACCGGCCAAACGGGAACAGTCCAGAGCCAGCGAGGGGGGGGGGTATTGCAGCATCGGTGAACTCCGCTATATGGCAGTCTCATCACTGTCCCAGTGTGGGTGCTGTGGGGGACTGGATGAGGTCAAGTCAACTGAAACTCAATCTCGACAAGGCGGAGGTAGTGCGAGTGAGCGGGGTCGGTGATCTGGGGGAGGGGGAGGGGGAAGGCCCCATTATTGTGGGAGTCTGTTCTCCATTGGTTCATCATGTGAGGAGCCTGGAGGTACTTCTGGATTTGCAGCTGTGCCTGGATCAGCTGGTGATGGTTGTGGTCAGGGGCGCCTTTCACCAACTACATCTGGTGAAGAGGCTCCGCCGATAATCCCGATATGTTTCGGACTGATATTGCATTTGGCACCTGGAGGCTGGATTACCGCAATGCACTCTATGCGGGGCTGCCCATGGTGGCGGTCTGGAAGTTGCAGCTGGTGCAAAATTTATTTATTTATTTTTTATTTTTATTTTTTATTTTATAGATTTTTATCCCGCCCCCTCCTGCAATGCAGTTGGTGGCCCAACTCCTTACTGGGACAGGTCACAGGGAGCATATTAAACCGGTGCTCCAAGCACTGCACTGGCTGCCACTTGTCTTCCGGGCCCGAGTCAAGGTGCTGGTTTAGACCTCTAAAGCCGTTCATGGCCTGGGTCCTGCCTCACCCACTGGGGCGGCCTCTGCAGTCATCTGGGGGTGTCCTCTTGGAGGTCCCACATTTTCGGTGTGTCTAGGCTGACAGGCATGCATTCTCGGCGGCTGACCCATCACTGTGGAATGTGCACACGGCGGAGATCCGCCTCAGCCTGGATCACCTTACTTTCCACCCGCATTGTAAGACCTGGCTTTTCCGCCAGGTGTTTGGCGGGGGGGGCGTAGTTGGGTTTTGAGGTTGCTGGTTTTTTGTACAGACCTGGACTTTGTGGGAAAGGTTGTGTTTTATATATGTATAGATTTTTATTGTGTTTATTATTCTATTGTTATTAATACTGATTTGTTAGCCGCCTTGAGGTATAAGTGAATTAAATAAAGATACATCCTCTGTCCCTGCCATTCTGCTCTACAGTAAAATGCTCCTAACGCTCATGACAGACATACTTTCTCCTCCGGTGTCCAGGCTGACAAGGCCCAACTCTACCCTCTAGACAATTGCCAAGCTCAAAACCTAATCCTGGCGCCCTTTGGACATGGCAACCAACAAAGGGTCCAGAATTTAAAGGGAGACGCTGGGTTCTGCAAAAAGAAAGCTGCTCCCGGCCGGCCGGCCCGCCCGCCATGGTGACAAGTTGGGAAGGACTAGGAGGTCATTTTCTTCATTCTACTCTTTTATTTTAAACTCAATAAAGCCTGGCAAACAGCTCCCACCTGGTGAGGGGGGTTTCTGGCTCTGCCCAGCACTCTGCTCCCCTTTGAAGTAGGCAGTACACCTGGCTAATCCCTAATCGCTCTGGGGACTGGAAACTCCGCTCGCCTAGCTTTTCCCGGCTAGCCCCACTGGCCAGCAAGGCGCTCTCAGAACTGGCCAGGGCCTGCGGAGACGCCTAGAGCATTTACACACACACCTCTTTTGAGACTTGAATACAGTACCATGAACAAAGCCATGCAGAGTACATTCAGTATCAGTCAGAATTGTGATCCCACCTGGGAACTGTCTGACTGTCAGGAGATTATTCTAACTCTGAAATGCTTCTGGAAATTCCTTCATTCCACCCAGCCAAGTCATCTACTATGTTACAAAAACACAACATTTGGTTCCACACCAGCTCCTTGAATCCCTGATCAATTGTCCAAGCAAGTCTCCCCGGACGGAGCATTACGTTGACAGGTCGCTGGAGGAGGTTTAACAGCCCCGATTGTGCAGGAGCTGGTGAAACCCAATGGTCTTCACCTGTCCATAGCCAGGGCCCGTGTACCACTGGGGACGCGTCCCAGAACCCCCCATCTGCTGCGTTTCCAGGGCAGCTCACTCCCTGATGGTGGACAAGACATTCATGGAAACCAGTATTAAATCAATGCCACATTCCATTCCAGCAACGTACCTGTTAGGCCCATTTACCATCAGCCAAACTGCAGTCAAGACAGGGTTTTGCTAGGCCCTAAGCAGGGGCAGAGGAGTCAACTTAGCTTTCCATGAAACTGGCCACCCAACATCAAATGGGTTCCTCAAGCATGAGTCAAATCAATGACACAAGGGCTGAGGACTGGAAGTCCCATTTCAAAAAGTGCTGTTTTCAAACAAGCTTTTCATTCTCAAGGAAATGGCATGAGTCCCCCAGCCCCACTCCCCAAGGCTAGAAGGTGGAGGGAGATGCAGCAGTTGCTTTAAGAACTGGAGACTAAGCAGTGTTTTCTTTGCCTGGGCTTAGGGCCTGATGCTCAGGATATCGGAAGACTGAATGCATGACCCAAGGTATTTCTGGAAACCAACCTCCTATCCTACTTAAAGACAGTGAAATCAAAAGCCTCTGACCTAATTCACTGCCTAATGTGCCTTCCGTGTAAGCAGCAGATTACATAGGGGCTCTCCTGGGAGCAATTATGAGGAAGCAGAAAAGAGTTGGGTAGCAAAGTCCTGAAGCTTCCTCTGCAAGCGGGGGCATACTAGACACATGCATGCTCCGCAGATCCGATTCCAGCATTCCACTCAACTCCACTCTCCGGAACTTTGCTGCAGCTTGGCCTGACCTTCCAGGTTTCCCTGGCAAGAGATCAAAGAGTCAAAGCCACAAACACACCACAGAATGCAGCAGTCTCCCTCCCGCCCGCCCCCCTTGCGCCTCGCAGACTTTGCTGAGGCCTGGGCCCGGGCCTTTTCTATGTCTCCTTTGTGTTCGCCGCAAGTGAGTGCAAGGAAACTCCGTAGCGGCAGCGGTGCAGGCAGCTGCATGCCTGGCACATCCACCATAATGGAAGAGGATTCTTTCAAGCCCCCCAAATACCTTGTGGGGTGCAGTAATTAAAGTGATTAAGCCTTGTAAGTTTCCTACCTGTTGCTGACTCAGAACCCTCCTGCCTACTGGAGATACCACTCTAAGTCACTCTGAAGTGGTTTTTCCTCTCCAAGGAGACAAAAGGAAACCTTGGGAATTAACATGCAGACTATTTGCTACTCCTAAAAAAGAAAAGAGTGTAGCAGCAACAAACTACGCCAAACGGAAATGGACAGGCCAAGGAGGCAGGGAGAGGGCACTGTAAATCCAATCCAGAATCCAACAGCAATACATTCCTCAATTCCCACCCAAAAACCTTTGATAAGGTGAAGTTAAAGATGCTAACACATGGTAGTCGCAGGACCTCTCTTTTCTGGTGTATTATATTTGAAAGATAGTTGCCGTTAGAAGAGGTATAGGTGTGCATCTTAAGCAAGGTACAAAATCTCCTTAGCTCTGCCCAATAAAGAAAGCTTCCCATCTTCCCCTCTGAAACGCACATCACAGAACACTGATCTCATTTAGTGCTGAAACTCAGTCCTCAGTTTTCCTCAGGAAACACCAAGGATCACTGCATTTAGCCTCGATTTTCCGAGTTCTGAGGAAAAGCCCCAGAACTTGGCCAAACCTCGGCCGAGTGCAGGGAAGGGGGCCAGAGGCCAGCGCTAGGGCCCCTGCTCCCCCTTCCCTGGCCCTCGCTGACTGGGGAGCCAATAGGCCAAGCAGGGGGTTGGGGGCCTAGTGGTGGGTTGCTCCTCGGATCCCTGCAGAAGACTCACAAATTCTTTTTTTTTCTACTCGGAACAATCCTAGTCTCAATCTCTTTATCGCATACATTCCCCATGCTAACCACAATACTTTTCCCACACTCATTTTTTTTCTATTTTCACAATTTGAACTGATAGGTTAACCTTTAGAAACATGCTAGCTGTCCAAGACTGAGTCCTACAAGGAGCCACATACTCTCAGCACTTGACAGGAGAAGATCACTTTTAATAGGAAGGATCTTCACTCTGAGCATCTAACCAGGAATCTAAAATCTTTCTGTCTTGCTACAAATAAGGATAGGAATCACCTCAGAATCTGCATGTCCGTGGGTGTAAGAGATAGGGATAGTCCTGTTTAGAAATGAAAGTCTCTGGTTCATTTGATTTTTTCAGTCTAATGCTAGCATTTATTTATTTATTTATTATACTTAATACCCTGCCCCTCTCGCCACAGGTGACCTGGGGCAGCTAACAACAAAATATATCTATGGAACCAATGGAGGGTGAACACTCCCAACAACAGGAGTCTTCCCCTCCCCCAGATCACCAACCTCACCCATCAACATCACCGCAGTTTTATCGGGATTGAGCCTTAATCGGCTTTTTATGAATTTCAATGAACTTTTTATTATGCATTTTAATGGATTTTATATATAAAAATGCATAATAAAAAGTTCATACAATAAAAGCAGTCTGGAAAGTACAAATAAAATACAAAACTCCTTACCCACCCACCCCAAACCCACCCTACCCATCTCCCTCGCCAAAAGCCTGACAGAACAGCCAGGTCTTACAACCCCAGCGGAAGGAGGCTAAGGAAGATAACACTCAGATCCCCATCGGGAGGGCATTCCACAGCCTAGGGGTGACCAGCTAGTCAGTGGGCACCCAACGCGTCTGGGGCACTTCCAAAACCACCACCCCAGACGACCGTAGGGGTCGATCCAAGACCCGTGTGTGTGTGTGAGATGGTCTTGTAGATAAGCGATGGATACAATGCGTTCAACACAGCTTCATTTACTTTAACTCTACTACAACGTTCTTTTAAGGGAAGGTTATTGAACAGGTGGTGGCCCGGTAGCTGCAGGCACATCTGGACCGGACCGGTTTTCTTGATCCCATGCAGTCGGGTTTTCGCCCGGACTGCAGCACCGAGATGGCGTTGTTGGCCTTGGTCAACGACCTCCTAGTAGAGCTGGATAGGGGTCGTATGACCCTACTAGTTCTACTGGATCTATCAGCAGCTTTTGATACCATGAACCATGATATGTTGGTGACCCGCCTGCGGGACCTGGCCAGGGTGGATGGAACCATTTTACAATGGTTCTGTTCTTACCTCACCAGGAGATAACAGTGGGTGGTCCTAGGGGACTGCACTTCATCTCCTAGGGCTCTTTCGTGTGGGGTCCCGCAGGGTTCTATTCTGTCCCCTCTTGTTCATCGTGTATACGAAGCCACTCAGGGAGGTTGTGCGCAGCTGGAGAGTGTGTCGTCATCAATATGCAGACGATGCCCAGCTGTATTTACCTTTTTCATCTGACCCAGGCCCTGCTGTCTCCTTGCTGTCCTGGTGTTTGGCCACTGTGGGGGACTGGAGAAGGTCAAGTCAATTGAGGCTCAATCCTGATAAAACGGAGGTGATATTGATGGGTGAGGCCAGTGAACACTCCTGTTATTTGGGTGGGGGGGTTGCCCTCCATTGGTTCCATCTGTGCAGAGCCTAGGGGTGCTCCACAGCTACACCTTTCGCCAATTAAATCTGGTGAGAAGGTTCTGCCCATGTGTCTCCAACCCTCGCCACCCTCATCCATGCATTTGTCACCTCGAGACTAGACTATTGCAGTGCGCTCTACGTGGGGCTTCCCCTGGTGACGGTTCAGAAGCGGCAGCTGGTGCAGAATGCTGTGGTCTATCTCCTTATGGGGACGGGTCACAGGGAGCACATTACACCACTACTCCGAGCGCTGCACTGACTGCCGATTTTCTTCCGGGCCCGATTCAAGGTGCTTGTTTTAACCTTTAAGGCCCTAAATGGCCTGGGTTCTGCTTATTGGAACACCTCACCCCCTGGGCAGCCCCTGCGCTCATCCGGGAGTGCCTTCCTGGAGGTCCCGCGTTTCCGGCGGGTCCAAACAGACAGGAAGACGTTCTTGATGACTGCACCGTCGCCTTGGATGACGTACCGGTGGAGATCTGCCTGAGCCCAGATCTCCTTACCTTCTGACAAAGTTGTAAGAGCTGGCTCTTCCATGGGATGGGTTAGAGGTGGGTGGGGGTTGGTTTCTGCATGTCTCACTTTTGATTTATTTTTGTATTTGTATGATTATTGTTTTAATCTGTTTGTGAGCCGCTCTGCGTGAGACAGAAGTGGGACGGGATAGATGTGTTTGAAAGAAAGAAAGAAAGTGCTACAGTCTGTTGCTCAGGAGATCCGCATGCGGAGAAGTCTGACCCCAGAGGCGACACCTGGGGCTTGGAAGCTTGCAAGCTGGTTAATAATAACCTTTAAATTGTGCCCTACCTCCCCGCACTATCAACAGTTACAGGTCACCTATCCCTGACCCAGCACAGGTGGGACAAATTTCTTCTTAACTCCAGGTCCCTGACAGAATCAACTGCTGCCACTGCAGCCCTCCCCAGTTCGGCAAAGAGACCAGGCCAGTCCTGCAAGCACGTCAGAGCACTCGCACTGCATTCTGGGAAAGGCTTAGGGGTCGGGGTGTGTGGCCGCTGAGTGGCACATGTCGCGTGAGCAGGGAGGAATTCTAAGACACTCCCGCTATCATAGACCGGCCCTGCAAAGTGCAAACCACTCACACGGGCAGCCGTTCCCCCACCCAACGGCCTGCCCTCTGCCATGACACACAGCCCCAGACACCATGAAAACATGAGGCTACAGCAGCCAGTAACCCCTTCCTGCTCAGGAGCCATGGCAGCTGCTGGCAGTCCCTCCCAGGCCAAGTGGGACACTCAGGGAGCTGCTGTTCTCCATGACGTTGGCTCTTCTCTTGTGCATTGCGAGGGGGGGTTGTTGTGCTTTGAGCAAATGCGGCGGCGTATTTTAGGAGTGTGTCCTTGCAGTAATGAAGGCAGACATTCCTGTCCCAATTTCCAATGAGCCACTTTAGCTGCCGCTCAAAGCTGATCATGCACCAGTTATTGAGGATAATTCCCACCAGGATGCCAGGCAGGCAATAAGGAAATCAATGCCTTCCACCAGGCAGCAACTACCCCCCAAACTGGCAGAGCTTTGGGTTCACCGGAGAGCAGGGGTGTGTGCAGACACCTCAGCACTGGTTTTCGTGCTGCTGTCCCTAGGACATTGCTGCAATAAGGCCCCCCTTTTGATCATGGATTATATGAAAGGGCAATTTGACCCATGATATTTTAGTTCTAGACTAGCCAAGCAAACCATGATCTCGGCCCCAGGTTCGTAGGTAATTGAGAAACAGTGATACACTCTCTCTTCCTAGGGGCTGAGCCTTGCACACAGCAGGGATGGTATACCGACCCCTACTTCTCATTCACAGCGAGTTTTTCTCTGGCACGGCAACTGGCCACAAGCAGACCACGCTGTCTCTAACACAAAGGAAACACTCCCCATAAAAATATAAAAAGCTGCCTTTTCTAATACACACCTCGGCTGCGATGCCTACAAGACGTGGCTGGTGAGTGCCTGGTTCCTTGTATTGCAGTCTGTCTAGTGCATCCACCCAGAGAACTTGGAATGCGTTTGAACGGGGCCCTGTAGGCACTACCACAAAACGATGGTCATTGTTTTTAACAAAGAAAAAAATCCACCAACCCAGAGAAAGCTTCCCTGAGAGTCACTGACCATGCTAAACCGCCCGGACTTTGGGGAGCTTCAGGGTAGAAGAAATGGGCAGAGTTTTCCTTTGTGTCCATTCCCAGCACGGGGAGACTGGGCAAACAGCCTGCCAAGTTTATATTTAAATTGGATCCTGGCAGTTAGCAATAATAGCAAAGTCAGTCCACACGAGTCCATGCTGTTTTCCTAGGAACAGATTACAATTTCTGCCCACAGGGAAAATGCTATCGATCGTGTTCCAGCACTTCTCCACCTTCTCATTTCAGTTGCTAATAAACAAAACTGGTGGATCCCATTTGGAGTGAAATTTTCTATGATTGGTCTCTGTACCAGCAGATTTCACTTTCTTAACTAGGTCAGTGATTTTGCATTATGAGATCGTCCAGTGCTTCCCCCTCACCTTCCATTTCTCATTAAAGAGAAAACACAGTTTGAACTAGTTTGATCAAGTTTAGTGTTAAAGCCACTCACTTCCTGTTGGCACTGGCCCACCTGCACATTGTGTTGCTTTCCCTTGTTGAAAGGCTCCAGTAACAACAACAACAACAACAGGGGCGATGCTGAATTTGGGCATGTGCGGCTTCAGCAGGATTTCAGTGTGGTTTGCGCATACACCAATGTCTCTGTAATGGGGGTGCGGGCTGGTTGCACATGCGCACTCGTCCACAGGGTTTGGGACTGGCCCCCATAACAACAACGTACCCTGGCCTCTGCCAGATCGGATGCCACTCTGAGCACAATAAAACATATATAAACTCAATTTAAAAAGGGAGGGGGGAGGGGAACCAGCAGTGGAGCCTCTAAAAGTACCTGGAAAACAAATGAGTTTTCAGATGCTTTTTGATGGTGAGGAGGAAGGAACTAAGACAAACATCTGGAGCAAGCAGTTCCATACTGAGGGACCCGCCACAGCAAAGGCCTGGTTGCCTGCTGACTTAAGGCACAATCCCCAAGGAGCAGGTGGCATCGGAGTACTGGCTGTAGGTTCGTAGCGCTTCCAGAAGTAGGGTTCCAATACAGCCAGGGACTCTGCTGTTCAGGGCTTTATAAACCAGCCATGCGATTTTTAATTCAATCCTGTAGCTGAAGGAGGCCATCGGTGGTAGTAGGGGACTCCGTAAAAGGCCACCTTCTGTTTGGGATGAACCAGAGAATGGCAATGCTATTTAAAACTAAATAAATGGGATTTCCCCATTTATAATCTTACGTTCATGAGGATTTTCACATTATACTGTTTGCCATGACAGCGGGAAACATCTTTCTAGCAGAGTACTGACTCTGAGGGCCAGTGGCATATTAGAAGCATGTAGCAGGTATACAACAGGACTCCAGTCTTTCCAAGTTCACCCTGACTCCTCAAGTTCCTGTCACACCCTAGCTCTTTTGCCTGAAATGCATCAGACACACCTTTCTGCCTGTCCCTGTAATTAAATGAATTGTTCATCATGGGGGTTGGGAGGCAAAGAAAGAAAAGTCAGCCAGTCACCATCCCAAGGAACTGAGAAAGCCTGGAGGCACTCGAGTCCTCCAACATCTTCAGTAATGATTTGGAGGAGGGAACAGAGAGTAAACTCATCCAATTTGAAGATGACACAAAACTGGGATCAGCTGCAAACACTTTGGAGGACAGGATCAGAATACAAGATGATCTAGATAAACTAGAGATCCAGGCTAAAAAACAAAATGAGATTTAACTTTGTTAAATGAGATTTTGTTAAATCTCATTTAACAAGTGAGATGTGTTAAATAATTGGGAACAAACAAAATGGGAGATAACGAGGTAAGAGCAGCACTGGAGAGAAGGATCTGGAAGTGATGGGGGATTATAAATGAAACCTGAGTCAGCAATGCAACACTGTCACAAAAAAGGCAAATGCCATGAATAGGTACATTGTAGCCAAGACACGTCAGGTGGTACGGTGGCAAAACCCCACCTGGAGCACAGGGAGCTTCATTTACAAAAGGATGTTGACAAACTGGAGGAGATTCTGAGGAGAGCAGCTAAACTGGCTGTGGAATCTCCCTCCTTAGAAGTTTTCAAAGCCTGGCTGGATTTGTGATGCTGTTGGCAGGGATATCCTGCCATGGAAGAGCGCAGAGGTTGAACCACTCGGTCAAATACAGGCCAGTTTAGAAGTGAATGGCAACCTTTACCATTGCATGTGCCACAAGAAGTGAGATTCAAAGTCTCAGACCTGCGCCCAGTTCCGACCACTCAAGACCAGTTCAACAGTCAATTCAGCAAAGAGATTAGGAGTGAGGAGGACCTGAAGCAACGTTTATGTCTGTCCTTAAAGCTGGTAATTAGGAGGCCAGTTTTATGTTTAACCATTTGAGCTTGACAGTCTTGGGCTGCTGGCTTCATAGTTCATGGAATCCTAAAATAAAAGGGTCAGAGGTGACCACAGAGGTCATCAAGTTCAGCCCCCTGCTCCAAGGCAGGATCCCCTCTCCCTACAGCGTCGCAGACAGAGGCTCGTCCATCTAGTCCAGCCCCTGCTCCAAGGCAGGATCCCCTCTCCCTACAGCGTCACAGACAGAGGCTCCTCCATCTAGTCCAGCCCCTGCTCCAAGGCAGGATCCCCTCTCCCTACAGCGTCACAGACAGAGGCTCGTCCATCTCGTCCATCCCCTGCTCCACGGCAGGATCTCCTCTCCCTACAGCGTTGCAGACAGAGGCTTGTCCAGCCGGGTTACCAGTATTAAGAACAAACTTATGGATATATAAGGGTAGATGGAGCTGCCTAACTGAGTCAGACCAATGGTCCATCCGAGCCCAGTATTGTCACAACCTGACACGGCAGCAGAGTTTCAAATCTGGCTCTTCAGGGTCTCTGGCAGAGGCCTCACATGAGACCCTCCTGGATCCCCGGCGGAGGCCTCACTCAGACGTGCTACTAGAGATCCTGAATGGGAGATGCCGGGGATTGAACTTGGGACCTTAATACATGCAAAGCATGCACTCTACCCCCTGACCCATGGCCCACCCCTTAGAAATAAGTATATTTCTATACTTATGAGGGGAGCGAGGAGTCGGGGAGGGCAGAGCATAAGAGGTGGGTCTTGAGGAGGGATTTGAAGATACAAAGGGAGGGGGCGAGGGGAGGGGATACGAAGGGAGTGAGTGGTCAACAGCATTGAAGGCAGCCGAGAGGTCAAGGAGGACAAGAATGGAGTGGAGGCGATGAGATTCAGCCACAAGAAGATCATTGGTGATCTTAGCGAGAGCGGTTTCAGTAGAGTGAAAGGGGCGGAAGCCAGATTGGAGGGGGTCATGGGAGGAGTTGGCGGAGAGGAAGTCGAGGCAGCGGGAGTAGACAACACGTTTGTCATGGAATTGGGGGCTCAGTACCCGACTCTAGGCTGTTGTGACTCAGTTTCCCTGGCTTGCAGCTCTCACTGGATCAGCTCTCTCTCTCGAACTGATTGAGCCTGCAACGGGGGAACCTTCTTGTCACCTTTTCAGGCACAGAGTTTCCCAGCACAGACTCTTTCTCTCTAGGTTCGTCTGGGTTTGTAAACACAGAATTAACCCCAAACTGTGTCCCATCAATGTTAGGATTAGCAATTCCACTGGACCATATGAACTTTAGTAAAAAGTTTAATGAATGAATTACGAATAAGCTGCAGTACAAGATTATACTCGAGAGTGCAGAAATCAAAACCACATAACCAATAACGCATTCCTATCTGTACTCGGATTCTCCTAACTTAGGCTCTTACCCTAATCAAGGGCCAAGGGTATTTCAGTTCATGTCACAGCCTGCGATGGGAAGTTTGGCCGGGTATCAGTCTTTAGAGTTTCCAAAAAGCCTTACTTCATAGTTCGGTTGGTGCAGCCCTTCTCTGGCTGGTAAGATCTGATGATGCAGATGCAGCTCAACAAGCTGATCTCAACCAAGCGAGAGAGACAGAAAGATGGCACCTCTTAAGTACCTTTCCAGGATCCTTTGATTGATTTCCCCCACCCCGACGACACTGTGCTTTCAGTCACGTCCACAGGAGGAGAGCCATTTGCAACTCAATGGTCTCTGGCTAGTCTCTGCAGAGGTGTTTGCGCTTTTTCTGCATACACATTCGGCGTGACTTTGCATTTCTCCATTGCATTAAGTGAGTTTCCAGTTCTCAGTTTTCACTTACATACATGTTTAACCTTTACGTGTACATATTTGTTAGACCTGTAGTCTACAAGTAGCCCAGTATCTCCTTATGACAACATTCAAGAAGCTTGGAAGCAAAAGGAAGGAATGAGACAGGATGGTAGCTAGAAGCGTCAGATGGACCAAAAACAGACTTTTTGAGGATAGGAGAGACAGTGGCATGCTTGAAGGTGGATGGGAAGGAGCCAGTAGAGAGGGAGAGGTTGATGATGTGCAGGAGGGAAGGGGCAACAGTGGGAACAATGGAGGTCAGGAGGGGATGGGGTCAAGGGGGCAAGTGGAAGGGTTGGAGGAGGAGAGCAGGGAGGAGATTTCCTCAAGGGAGGTGGGAGGGAAGGAGGACAGGAGAGAAGGAGGGGGAGGAAGGAGAGGGGAGGGAGTAGGAAGAGGAGAAGAGCAGGAAGCGATGTTGAGGCTGATCTTGTCTATCTTGAAGGTGAAGAAGGAAGCAAGATCCTGAGCAGAAAGAGAAGAGGGAGAAGGAGGACAGGGAGGCTTGAGAAGGGAGTCAAAGGTGGAGAACAGGCCGCGAGGGTCCTGAGAACAGGACTCAATGTGGGAGGCGTAGAAATTCTATCTAGCGAGGGGGACAGCAGAAGTAAGGGAGGAGAGACAGAATTTGAAGTGAAGGAAGTCAGCATGAGAGTGGGATTTGCGCCAAAGGCGTTCAGCAGCACGGGTGCAGGAGCAGAGGTGGCGGATACTGGGGGTGAGCCAAGGAGGGGGGTTGTGGGAGCGGGCAGGGCAGGAGGAGAGGGGGGCAACGGAGTCAAGGGTGGAGGAGAGAGAGGCACTGAAAGCAGAAATGGCAGAATCAGGGGAGGAGGAGGAGGAGAAGACTGAGGGGAGAAGGGGGGAGAGAAAGGAGGCAAAGTCCAGGGAGTTAATGGCCTGCAGGTCACAGAAGGGGTGTGGAGAAGGGGAAGAGGAAGGGGGACAGTGGGAGACATTGAAAGAGGCAAGGAAGTGGTCAGAGATGGGATGAGGATCGAAGGAGAGATCAGAGACAGAGCAGTTGCTAAAGAAGAGGAGGCCAAGTGAATGGCCGTTAGCGTGGATGGGGGAGTTGGTCCAAAGGTGGAGGTTGAAGGAGGAGGCTAGTGAGAGGAAGCGAGAGAGATGGAGGGCTGGGAAGGGACATCAACGTGAATGTTGAAGTCACCAAGGATGAGAGTGGGGGTATCGTCGGAGAGGAAGAAAGTGAGCCAGGACTCAAATTCAGAGAGAAAGGAAAGGAAGAAAGAAAGAAACTTAAACCTTCCTTTCCTTTTTCTCAGGAAATTTTTTCTACCAGTCAGAGCTGTTTGGTGATGGAACAAGCTGCTTAGGGAGGTGGTAGCCGGCTCTCCGTTGCTGGGGGTTTTCAAACCGAGGCTGGACAGCCCCGTCAGGGACGCTGTCGCTGTCATACTCCTGCCTCCAAGCAGGGGGCTGGACAAGTTACTCCTCAAGTCGCTTCCAATCCTTACATTCTAGGATTCTAAGTCTTTGCACCTAGACCTTATGCCAAGCTGAATACTGAACCGTTCTAGTCTGAGACAGCAACGCAGAGCAATAAAGTGGCAACATCTCATCACATTAAGAGGGGAAACCTTTCCTGGATAATTTGACCAGTTGGAAAAACCAAGGAGGGCCACACGCACCTTTGAGAACCGACAGACCGAGTCCGCTCTGGAAAGGATCCCAGAAGCCCCGGCAAAGACCTGATGTACAAACTGCTGGGGAAGGTTGGTTCACAGTCAAGGGCCATTAACACCACTCAGGTGGGACAAAGAAAAGCAGCAGCAGTTGGTCCAATCAAAGAGATCATCTGAACTATTTTGTCTCCATCTTTTACATTTGGGACCAACACCACAATCTCACACACTATAGACATTAACCATGAAGCTTTCTAGCCTAAGGAAGGAAAAGGCACTTCATGTAGTCTCCATTAAATCTCAAATTAACTTTATCATCAGAGTAACTTTCTCAGACAGTCTGAGTTTGGGTGTGCAAATTCCTGCACATGTGTATTGCACAGTCATACCTCCTTCCACAAACATACTATGGAATACTGAGGCCACTGTACCCAGACACTATGGGTGAAGGCAGCAGGGCATTAACAATTTGACCTTCAATTATTTTATAGCTCTTTAGCAATGTTAACACGTTCAGCAATGGCTGAAAAAAGTTATCTGGCATGGGGAGAGTGCAGACAGAAGCACACACCATGCAACTGCCCATGCAACAGTTTCAGCCTGATGCAGAAGGACGGCGTTGTTTAAAATGGGACTGTCCTATTCAAGGGCACACAAAGAGATTAAGTGGTTGAAGAGGAGCACTCTTCCCCCCGCCCCCCACTCATCTGTCTCCCTAGGTAGATTGTTCTCCTGCTCTTGGGGGGCCACAGGATGCTCTCCCTCCATTAGCCATTTATGAACGGTTGGTGAGCTGAGCTGGAGGGTTTGCCAAGACAAGGCTTGCCTGGTCAGCTCTTTCATGTGCTTGCAGTTCTAAACTATTCCATCCACTCCCCGGACTTGTTTGGTTGGGAACTGAAGTACGTTAGCAGCACGCGATGGAGTCCCAGAACTGGAAGTGCTCAACAAGGAGAGGGTTAGTTAATGTCTGTTGCACTATCAAGTCCTGCTCTTCAAAACTGGGCACGTTTCCATTTGCCCATCTCAATTCCTCATCGACTGGGTAATTGTAGAGATCCCTCCCCCCCCAGAATGAAGTAAACAATTACTCAGAGAACGAGCACTAGTCCAGCTAAACACACCTCTTTCCTCTACGCTCCCTCCCCGTGCTAACATGCATCTGCCCCATGTCACACGTTATTATAAGCTTTTATATAGTGCAAGCAATGTACCTGGCGCTTTACAGAGAATGTCCGTTGCACAATCAAGTCCTGGCTCTTCAAAACCGGACACGTTTCCATTTGCTCATCTCAATTCCTCATCAACTAGATAATTTCATTCATCAACTGGTGGCACCAGGGCCTGAAATCTTTCCATGTTCCCAGAAGATGCTGTAGACGCTGAAGGGTTCAGATTTCCCACCTTAATTGTAGCTGGGGAAGTTTCTGCGACCAACTCCCTTGTAAAACACAGTCCTTCTCTTTTAGCACCTCAGGGCCAGGCTGCGTTTCTCTGCCAGGGCTGATTCAAAGCGCTTCCCCTCCCCTCCACCACTGCATTGCCCCACTGAACACACACACTCCTCATCTGGGATATTTGATGGGTCTCAGTCAATTTCAGTCTGGAATACCAGAGAGAGAGAAAATGCTACAGGCATAAAAAACAGGTCGGAATAAGTCACCCGGAGAAGGAAAATGCACCCATGTTTGCAGTTCTTCCTTGGAAGGGAAACTGAACCCATTTCTAAGCCACGCCTGGTTCATTTCACAGCTCAGCTACCCTCCAAACCCTTCCCACTAGTTAGCTGCATTTCCGATATCTCCATTGTTGCACCCTGCACCAGCTGTGAACTTCTGGGTCATGCATCCCCTCCAAACAGCTCAAGCACCAGTTTCTTTCTTCTCAGCAGAGTGCATGGTTATGTACAAACCCAAGCTACCACGACCCTCCAGAGGCCTCAGGCTGGGGTTCCCTCGATGCAAGGCATCAGGGCTTCCAGTCAGTTCATCCTTCTGGCCAGACTTGCCCTGGAAGCTTCAGCCCCCTGGTCTCCTGCAGTTTGTGCCTTCCCCATTAGTCCTCTTGCGCCAAATATTACCTCCGGTTTTTGTGGCTGCTTCTCCACCACAGCTCAGCAGCAGCTTCTTGGCCAACCCAAATGATGTGGTATCTTCTTCCTTCTCTTCGTGCCGGCTCTCAAAAGGGTTGCATCCTAGCTACCACTGCTTAAAGCAGTCTGCTACATAGGCACCAACTCTCTATGAAGTGTTGTACCTACTCAGGCAAAGAACAATTCTTTGGTCTTTCCATGAACTGCATGGCTGGTACCTAGAACAGGCACCTTGTATTCAAAGAGCAGCAGAAAGACCCTGAAAAATCTGTTTAGTCACAAGAGAGTATCATCAAATGGATTGGTATTGCTCTTCAGTTGGAACAAAGCAACCCTCAAAACAGTGACACTTCAAAGCTTTTTTTTTGTAGGATAGAGAATAATCTGCTGTTCTCTCTAAAGTTTTCTTTATTCATAAGACGGTAAGTGCTGTCAGACCCATGGGCCACCCAGCCAAGCATCCAATCTCCCCCACCCACTACCAGGGGCAGCTTTGCTTGCGTCAGAGAAGTTCACAAGAAGTAATAAGGGAGCGGAACATCTTCTGCCTATTGTTCCCAGATCCCAAGTATCAGGTCTCATGACAAACAGCCATTTATGGACCTATCCTCTAGAAATGTATCCATTTCCTTTTTGAGACCAGTGATGTTATTGGGCCTTCACAACGTCCAGTTCCACTGGTAAATTGCACATGGGATGAAGGGCGACTTCCTTTTGTCAGAAATCTGCTGCTGCCAGTTCATTCCATCCTGTCTCCTCTAGTTCTAGTAACAGCAGCTCCCTATTTACTCACTCTCATGATTTTGTCAACTTCTATCCTAAGCTCAGAGCCGTGCACAATATTCAAGATGTGGCTGCTCTGAGGATTTAGCGAGAGGCATTAGGAGGCAGAGTCTATCCCTCTCTTTATCATTTCCAAGTCCAATGGCTTTACTTACTGCTGCCGATGCATGGAGCAGATCCACTCGTGTGAGCAAGGGGCAGGCTGCACACAACAGCACACACGCCTTGCTGACAGCTACTAGTCAGTCACCCGCAGTGACTGGAAGGGGGAAATGACACCTTGGAAGACAGAATTAGAATTTTAAAATCTTGATAAGCTAGCTGGAAATCTAGGCTAAAATTAACAATGAAATTCAACAGAGAAAAACGCAAAATTCTGTTTGGGGAAGAAAAACCAAATAGACAAGAACACGGCAGCCAATAGCGTTCCCGGCACCATTCAAGCTGCTGGTTTTGACCTGGGCCGTACGTATCTAAAGGATTGCCTCCCTCCTCACATACCCTTGCGCGCCCTCTTGCAGGTTTCATCTTGCAACACACCCATACAGGAAGGATACAAAGAGAGGGTTGTCTGAGGCTCCTCCACAGCTTTGGAACTCACTTCCTGGAGGTCCGCCAAAGCCCAAACATCTTCTCAGAGATGTAACCCTTCCTTGTTTGGCCAGACCTTTAACAGGCAGGGTTAGGGTTTGGGATGATTTCTATATATTATATATGTTGTTAGCTGCCTGGAGCCTTCAGGGAAGGGCAGGATATAAATCTAACTAAATGCGGGAATCCCTGGCTTGGCTGCATTAATAGAAGCATTATCTCCAAGTCGGTAGAAGTAATAATTCCATTCTATTCAGCACTGATAAGGCTTCACCGGGAGAACTGGGTCTGGTTTGGGGCGCTTCATTTTAAGGAGGACATTGATCAACTGGAAAACAAATCTTATGAGGAAAGGTTGAAGGAACGGAGTATGTTTAGCCTAGCGAAGAGAAGATTATTTATTAATTTATTTATTAAAAGCATTTAGTATCCTGCCCCTCCTGCCACACGCAGCTCACAACAGGGGAGACATGACAGCAGTCTTCACATAGAATTGGAAGGAACCTCAGAGGTCATCCAATCCAACCGCCTGCTCAATGTAGGAAATCTGCAGCTACAGCATCCTGGACAGATGCCGTCCAGCCTCTGTTTGAAAACCTCCAGCAAAGGAGAAGCCACCCCCCTCCCCCCCCCCCGCCCTAGGCAGTGTCTGTTCCACTGCTGAACAGTTCTTACCGTTGGGATGTTCTTCCTAATGTTGAGCCCATTATTTCTAGTCTTGCCTTCAGGGGCAAGAAAGAACTAGTCTTGGACATCCTCTTAGTGACAGCTCTTCAGGTAGTGGAAAACTGCAATCATGTTTCCCCTTAGTCTACCCTTTTCTAGGCTAAACATACCCACCTCCTTCAACCTTTTCTCATAGGACTTGATTTCCAGACCCCTGACCCTCTTTGCCACCCTCCTCTGAACCCACTCCAATTTGTCGATGTCTTTACATTTATCTCTGTTGAACATTTTGTTCATTTCAGCCCAGTTTTCCAACTTATCAAGATCATTTTGAATTTTATTTTCATTTTCTAAGATGTCAGCTATCCCTTCGAGTTTTGTGTCATCTGCAAATGTAATAAGCAACTGCTCTACTCCCTCATCCAAGTCATTAATAAAGATGTTGAACAGTACCAGGCCCACGACAGAGCCCTGTGGGGGTGGGGGGGCCCTGCTTGATACCTCCCTCCAGATTGGTGGCCGCCCAGACATCTGAAGGGGGCCACCAAGATGCCAAGGAACTGTTTCACATGGCTACAGAGGGTAGAACTAGAAATAATGGGCTCACCAGTACCCTCCATTCAGGACAATCTGTTACCTGAGCTCTGTGTACTCCTAGCCTCACCACACGGACTAGCCAGCCATCGTTCTCGATGTAACCAAGCCAAGCACGTGCACCTGGGATTTCGCACTCCCTGTCTCTCCCTCTGTTCCCCTTCCTTCATCTCACCCCACCCCACTCCCAGTCTCTCAGATTGGAAGCCCTAGAGCAGGGACCGCGTCTATTCCATTACTTTGTGAAGCACCAGGTACATTGCTGGTGCTATATAAATGTTTGCTAATAATTATTATTATTTCGGTTAAATAGCAGGAAAACCTTCCGAACAATAACAGCTGTTCAGCAGTGGAACAGGCTCTGCGTGGCTGGAGGTTTCTGACAAGAGGCTTTTGGGCATGTTGTAGCTCGAGCCATCCTGCATCCAAGCAGAGGGCTGGTAACATGAGCTTTGCGGTCCCAATTCTGAAATTCCATTATTCCAAGATCTTTTTCCTGAGTGGTAACATTTAACTTGGAACCCAGCATTGTGAATGGAGAGCTAGGATTGTTTTTCTTGTGTGTTTTATTTTGCACTTAAAATTGTGCAAAGTATCACATGTAGGAAACAAATAATCCTAACTGTAGGTGAAAGCAGCCAGTGGGCAAAGGAAGTAGAGGTTTGTCTATCAGAAGAGGTGTTCACAATACTACTTTGCAAAGGACTGTGCATTAGCCACAGGTTCCAGGTAATATCCTCTTCACCGCAACAGAAAAGCCTGCATGAAGCCCATCAAATAACAAATTGCTTGTGCATTATAGCACCCAAACCCCAAGTCCACGTGCATCCATCAAACGAGACAAGAACACAAGCAGGAGTTAGGACAATGTGCACATGTGACTAAAAATTGGGTTTCAACAAAAATTTTCAGTGCCAAAATTCTCCTCTAATTCCAGTCGACAGAATTTGAATGATAGGCTACAGACCAATCCTACATCTGAGACAGGCACAAGGGAGGAAGTTATCTTTGTTATTAATAGGTGAAGTTACAAATTAACCAGCTGATGTTTCTGATCTGTTAATGTACAATTTCCTAGTAAGACCAGTGACACTAGTCTCGCGAATCCCAGCCCAGCCAGTGCTAGACAGGAACTTGCTCTCACGCTCTGGTCACTAGGGCATAGGCAACGTGTGGGAGGGAGCATGTGCCTCCCCCAGATTTTCAGAAGCCCTATAGAACCCCTACCCAGTCCCCACTACCAACAGTTGCCAGCCAACTATGCATTACATTATTCAAAATAATAAGTGAACTTTGCTCCTGAGCCTCCGATTCAGTTCTGCCATTCGGAAATGTTTCCTAGACACAGAGACAGATTCTCGATGCCATTTGTGGCAGGTACGGCTATCTGATCAGTGTGACAGTACAGAAATGCAGAGTGTGCTTTCCCCTGTTATTTCGTCAATTTGCAGTGTCCAGAACCAGGGCACGGTTGAGGCCAGAAGCCTGACAGGACCCAAGGAGAGATTTGACAGCTGAAGGAATGGCTTGAATTTCCAGAGTACAGATGGTCAAACATAGAATTCAAAAAAATTAAATGAAATATTTATGTTTAATCAGAATTTCAATGAATACTGAAACATATGAAAATTTAAAATTTAAAAACTAAAATTCAAAATTTTAGATTGTATTTAGCCCTCATACTTTCTGGGGGTATTTTCCTACCTCGGGGTTTTTTTTTCCTCACAAAAACATGCAAGTTAATGGCTCTCCAACTTTAACTTTTTAGGACATTGTCATTTAGACCCAGTTACACAATATACTCAAAGGAAATTTGGTTACCATTAACGGCTTTTTTTGGTTGTTTCTTTGTGAACAAAAAACCCTGCGGCAAATAACTAAACCAGTACATTCCGCCATGGGGTATCCGGGTTTTTCACCTGGGGTTAAAAAACTACCCCATGCCATTTCATGTTCTTTTACACATTCCAGAAATGTCAGTGCCAAGGACGGAGGTAGAAACAAACACCCCAAGACACATTTAATGTCAGTTTTTTCAACACAGCGTATGAGGGTTAAGTTATGTCAGCAATGAAATACTAATCCAGCTCCAATCCAGACTGACAAGAGCTAATGAGGGAGGTATAGAAGACCCCATGCCTCAGGGCAAAAGCCAGTTTCTAAGTATTAAGAATTAGGCCGAGGCCCTCAGCACTGGGACAGATTTTTCAACATGTGTAGTTGAAGATCTTTGACGCACCGGATGCTGCTGCTGTTAGACTACTTGAATCCTTAATTTGATCCAGTCCAGCAGATCCTACATTCTCAAAGCTTTCCAGAACCAGCCATCATCAAACACTCATAATCTAAATGACAATCGCCTCAGACTTGATACAGCTGATTCTAAGGTGTTGATGACAGGACTCCGTGGGATGTCTCTTGAATGGTTCCACGCATTCCTGTCAGGGAGGTTCCAGTAGGTGACCATCATCCTCTCACCTCATCCTCCCGCCTCCTCTCCTGTACAGTCCTGCAGACCTCCATCTTGTCTCCCCTCCTGTCCAATGTGTCTCCAAGGCTGCTGGGTGAGATCGTGCGTAGATTTGGGGTGTGGTGCCATCAACATGTGGACGATACCCAAATCTATTTGTCTTTTTATTTATTTATTTATATAAAATTTATATCCCGCCCCTCCTGCCCACAGGACAGTCCGAGGCGGCGAACAACAGTATAAAAAAGTAAAACAATAAAACAATTAAAAAACATTTAAAATACACAATGGGGGGGGGGGGGAGGCGTCCCCCTTGTCAAAAGCCTGGCAGAACAGCCAGGTCTTACATACATGCTGAAATAGCAGGAGAGTGGAAGCTAGCCGAGCCTCCTCCGGGAGCAAATTCCACAGCACAGGGGCGGCTACCGAAAAAGATCTAACATCAGTGGTCACCCGCCTCGCCCGGGGAACCTCCAAAAAGGCTCCCACAGACGATCTCAAGGGTCGCACGGGCAACATGGGGAGTGAGGCGATCCCGCAGATACGCAGGGCCCAGGCCGTGAAGGGCTTTAAAGGTTAAAACCAGCACCTTGAACCAGACTCGGTGCTTTATAGGCAGCCAGTGCAGAGCCCGGAGCACTGGTGTCATGCGCTCCCTGCGACCAGCCCCCGTAAGGAGACGGGCCGCAGCATTCTGCACCAGCTGCAGCCTCCGGACCAGCTTCTTGGGCAGCCCCACGTAGAGCGCATTGCAGTAATCCAACCTCGAGGTGATGAAGGCATGGATGACAGTGGCGAGGTCGGAGTCTGAGAGATACGGCCGCCAGACAAGATGTAACTGCCGAAAAGCACTCCCCACCACAATCACAACCTGAGATTCCAGGCTGAGCCGCAAATCAAGGAGCACACCCAGACTCCACACTTGAGAGACCATGGGAGGGCGAACCCCCACCAACAAGAGGAGATTCAACCACCCCCAGGTCCCCCAAGCCCTCGCCCACCAACATCACCTCCGTCTTGTCAGGATTCAATTGCAGATGGTTCAACCTCATCCAAGCCCCCACAGCTGACAGGCACTGGGAAAATAAGGAGACTGCATGGCCTGGGTCGATGGAAAAGGAGAGGTAGAGCTGAGTGTCATCAGCATACTGATGACACTGCATGCCCTGAAACCCCCTCACAATCTTGACTAACGGCTGCATAGAGATGTTAAACAAGAGGGGGGACAGAATGTCACTCTGTGGGACTCCACACGTGAGGTCCCGGGGGGAAGATGTACACTCCCCCCAGACCACCCGCTGAGTTCTCCTGGCCAGGAATAAACTAAACCAGTCCAAGACCGTTCTGCCAATCCTGGCACAGTCCCGCAGGCGAGTCACCAACACCTCATGATCGGCTGTGTCGAATGCAGCCGAAAGGTCTAGCAGGACCACTAAGGTCTGACGACCCTGGTACAACGCCAGATGAAGATCGTCAACCAAGGCCACCAATGCCATCTCCGTACCGTACCCAGGCCGAAACCCAGACTGGGAGGGATCAAGGAAACCGCTGTGGTCCATATGTTCCTAGAGCTGCCATGCCACAGCCTGTTCAATAACCTTCCCTAAAAAGGGAAGGTTAGAGACCGGCCGATAACTGGCAGGAGCATCAGCGTCAAGAGATCGTCTCTTGAGCAGTCCAACCCAAGTCCTGCAGTCTCATGCCACTTTCAGACGTGCCCCCCACCCCCCGGGTGCATATTTGGGCTGCGGGGAGGGGAGGGCGAATCGGCCTGTCTGAAAGCTGTGCGTGCTTGTAGCTTTGCCAGCAGAGACGCAGAGCTCGATTTCCTGCTCTGTCTCTCTGCCAGCAAAAACGAGGCAGTGGGGGCTTTCCGACCGGCCGATCCCCCTGCGCATATTCAGGCTGGGCATTTCCACCCCCAGGGGGGCCAGGTCTGAAAGTGGCCTCTGGGCTTACTCAGTGCCTGGCTGTCACTGGGGACTGGATGTGGGTGAGCTGACTGAAGTTGAATCCAGACAAGACTGAAGGGATGTGGTTGGCCGGCCCTGTGACCTTGTGGGGGGCTGGGACCCCATTAAACTATAAGTAAACAATGCTGGATTCTAAATGAGGAGTTACCACTCAGGAGAAGGACACTGGAGTCGTGGACAATACATTGAAATCCTCAGCTCAGTGTGTGACAGTCATTAAAAAAGCAAATAGAGCATTAGGAATTATTCGTAAAGAGATAGAGACTAAAACTGAACATATAATGCCGCTATATAAATCTAAGGTCCAACCACACTTTGAGTATTGCGTGCAGTTCCGGTCACCCCATCTCAAAAAAAATATATAGTAGAACTAGAAAAGGTGCGGAGAAGGGCAACATAGATGATCACGGGTCTGGAACGGCTCCTCTATGAAGAGAGGATGGATAGGTTAGGACTCTTCAGCTTGGAGAAGAGAAGACTGAGGAGATATGACAGAAGTTTATAAAATCATGAGTGGGGTGGAACGAATCAATAAGAAGCAGTTATTTACCTTCTCTGATAGCACTAGAACTAGGTGGCACCCTATGAAACTAACAAGTAACAGATTTAACACAAAGTATTTTTTTACTCTATGCACAATTAAGTTGTGAAATCTGTTGCCAGAGGACAAGGTCAAGGTCAGTCGTGCAGCTGGGTTTAAGAAAGGGTTGGACAAGTTTCTGGAGGATCGGTCCATTAGCAGCTCTTAGCCGGGTAGGTTTGGGGAATGTAACCTCTTACTGTCGGGAGCTGGGAGTGACCAGCAGGGAACGGATCGCCCCATTGGGACCTGTTGGGGACTTCTCCCAGGAGACCGAGAATGGCCACTGTCGGAGACAGGATGTTGGGCTGGATGGACCCTTGGTCTGACCCAGTCTGACACTACTTATGTTCTTATGGGCTACAGCCTTCCCTGGTTATTCAGGTTCACATTGTTGGGGTGCTCCTGGCTCTTGAGCTGCATCTGGAACGTTAGGTCATGGCAGTGGCCAGAAGCGTCTTTCACCGACTCCCTCTGGTGAGAAGGCCGAGGTCCTTTCTCCAAGACTGGGATCTAGCCACCGTCACCCCCAGGCTAGACTACTGCAATGTGCTCTACGTGGGGCTGCTCTTGAAGACTGTTTGGGGGCTGAAGCTTGAGCAGAATGCGGCAGTCCGCCTCTTGATGAGGGAGGGTTGCTGGGAGCACTTGACACTGGTGCTTCAGAGTCTGCACCAGCTGCCAATAGCCTTCAGGGCACAATTCAAGGGACTGGGTTTGATCTACAGAGCCCTAAACAGCCTGGGGTCTATGTATCTAAAGGACAACCTTCCTCCTTATGTCCCTCGGTGGCCTCTAAGATCAGGCGAGAGCAGCCTTTTCCAAGAACCATGGGGTGTTTTCAGACGTGACGGGGCGGCTTCGCCCCGTCCCGAAAACAACCCAGAGATTCCCCGCCGGGATCACCCAGGCACAGCAAAGAGACGTGCCGGGGATCCCGGCGGGGAATCTGAGAGGACGTACAGCCGCACGGCCCCGCCCCCTCCACGCTCCCTTGCCGCCCACCCTCTGGGGAGATGGGCGAGCAGCGAGACCAATGCCACCGCAGCGGGGACTCTGGGCCGTGATCGCCGGACAGACTTTTTTTTTGTTCTGGCCAGGAATCACTTTCACCACGCTTCTGGGGATTTTTGTGCCGGGAAGCGTGGTTGAAATTGACCCCATGTGGGCATTGAGCGTGGCGAACATCTGACGGCCGCCGAATAGACGTGCAGGGCACAGTGACCACATGTGGGTATTCAGCGTGGTTCTCTGTGATCTCGTCGCGTCTGAAAACACCCATCATTGGTCCAGGTCAATACGTCCTAGGCACCGAACTCCCTTCCCCTATGCCCTAGTTTGGGCTTCTTCCAGAGGCCGTGAAAGACCTATTTATTTAGCCAGGGGCATTTAACGGGCAGGGGGAGATCGGGGGGTGGGGGTGTGTAGTATTATTTTATGGGGTTTACTTCCTATTTTATCTTTTTATGATGTGAGCCGCCCTGACCCTCATGGGATAAAAATCTAAATCAATCTGCCCTGCAGCACTTGAGCGTCTCAGCGCTTCTTGAGTACATAGTTACTGCTGTTCCTTTCTCCCCTCATCTTCCTTCCCACCTTATAGGAGAAGATAGCTGCCCGATTAGTTTATTCATATCTAGTTATGCAGAACACTGAATGTAAATCAAAGAGTTGACATTTTAGTTGTAAGTATGGCAAAGTCCATCCCCATGTCTTTCCTGTGGCAATGAGTCCCACAGTCTAGCTGCAACTCTTGTGAATGCCCCATTTTCTGTAGTCATGAGCTGACTCTGGAGGGATCGGATTTGGCAAAGAGCCAGTGCAAAGCGGCGGCACAGTGACCTATTATTTCTATGGCCCCAGCAAGGTACCTGGTGCTGTGTAGTCAGAGACAGGTCCATGCCCCAAGAGGCAAGTTAAAAACTCAACGGGCTGCTGTATTTTGTACTAGCTGGTGCATGACCTCATGCTGAGATAACAAGCAATAGTCCAGAGCATCCAAAGACAGTGCTGTCATTGCCAACCGTGCAGGAGGCACTGCCGCAGTATCCCAACGAATTCAGGAGCCCGTAACTCGAAATGAAGGTATCCCCTGCTGGGAACGACAAGGACGATGAGTAAAGGAGCCTGCCGATGTGGTGGTGCTGGAAGCAACCTTGACTGGTAAAACCCAATAAGCAAGAGGACGGGTTACTCTATTTGGTCAAGCAATATAGAAGCAGAGCTTCTCACCACACCAGGGAGAGTCTTCCTGTGCCCCTCACAAGTTGGGTCTGGCACCTGGCCCTCTCTCAGCGCTGCAAAGGGCACCTTACCGTTCGATAACCATACAGGCAGGTTCAGTCTGGCTCCTTCAGTGGGGAGGAGGGACAACGTTTAACCCAAGATGCCTTCCCCTGCAGGCTGGGTACTGTGTTGCATAAGCAAGCCTTGTACAAGGGTCTGCAATTCCATCCCTCAATGTGTGAACGGACCTTGAGCAAGTAGCATGTGACAGCTTATTAGTAAAAGGATTTCACATTTCCATGGGCCTCACCCTCTACTGTGGCTTCCAGCTATGTCTGTACTCAACAAAAGGCTTTTTAATAGTCACTGGTCATTATAGAGCCATCCACAGCCTTTCACCGTCACAGAAGCAGCTGTTTTGCAGTCAAACTTTGACCACACTCACTGAGCTTCCCTGGGACAAACTGTTCTTGCGAGACAGCAGCCGCTCTTCCCAGGCCATGGAGCACAATCGTTAGTACCTAAATTTAGGCTCATGGCGAGGGGTTTCCAACTTGTGCTTTGTTCGCACTTAAATGAGGCAAATACTCTCTAGCAACAACACGTGTGGCTGAGGAGACGCTGCTCAGTGAGCTGCATAGCCTTTACTCGCTCTGGAGAATACTCCTGATAGGCAGGCCGGCCGGCCGACCAACAAGTTTGCATTCCTGGCTAATAAAATGGCAGCTCAGCTCCATGCCACACATAGTCCTTGGGCCCAATGTGTGGTGGGGCCTAGGCTGCTAGTCTGTTGATCCATTCCAAAAAGGGCTCTCGTTACAAAGGGAAACTAGAAACTTCTTTCCACACAAGCAGAGACATGGCTGTATTGCAAAGGCCTCAGGGTAAGGATTAAAGAAAAACAAAACAGAAACCCTTCCATCTCTAATTAGGGTCTTCATTTGCCAAAGAGCCATTCCACAGCAGGAGGAATTACATTCAGGCCGTTGCTTGGAGAGCGTCTCCCAGCAGGTTGGCTCCTTGGAGCAGGCGTCTCTGAGCCAACAATTTCTGGTTACTTGGGGGCAAGCTGCCTGCATATTGTTTTAACTGGTCTGGCTTTTGCAGCCAGCTTAACTGAGGAACAATCTTCTATTCAAAAGGCAGAGATAAAAGCTTAGTTTGGTTTGAAAACCTCCCCACTTTCGTTCTCCCTTTCCTTTTCTAAACTTGGGAATTACAGATTTGGGAGTTTGTGTTACTTCCCTTGTAGACATCAGTGTTTTTCACCCGAGCCACTTGGTTCGCTGCCAGCAAAAGCTGTTGTCTGGAGTCCAGCCACACATTGGACCCTACCTCAGTCATCATTAACACTGTGGTGCAGGCGGTTGCAATACGTTGCTGGCGACAGGAAATCCTAACTTGCAAGAGGTTAACCGCAGTCCATAAACAGCCAGGCTGCCTCAATAGTCCCTTACAGAGCTCTCTGGGCGTGTACACCCCCCACTCATGGGCTCAGACTCATTTATGTCCTACTATGGCCACCCCTTACAGAACCAGCCTTGAGAGGCATCAGGAAGGCAAGATATTGACTGTGTCACCAACCACACACTGATGCCTAGGGCCAAGATCACTCGTCCGTTGCAAGCATTTTGGCCTAATTGCGGCCAGGCAATAACACAGCTTCAGGGATAGTTTCAAAATCTGATAAGTCTGTGGTGGTTGGGAATCACACAGACTGGCCTGCCTCATTCCTCCTCTTCCCCCTGCCCCATTGACTAGCACCCAGGCACATATGGGCCAGCCCCCTCCCCTCCAGTGAGCACAGGGACGACACATGCAGGCTAAGCCAGGCCAGTCTGTCCCCTCTACCCAGCCAAAGGAGCACAAGGACCAGCCACACCCAAGACAGCACAGTCTTTTCAATGTTATTAAAAGGAGAGGTTTCCATGCTGAATCCCAAGGCTGTCCCTTTGCAAGTGTGCTAAAGCCACCTCTAGGCACCCTCTGATGACAAAGGAGCTTATTAGGGCCAGCTCTGGAGATGGGATTTCAGTAGAAACCCCTAGTCCACGAGTGACTGCACAGCCGGCCGCACTATATTATCCGGTGGGAAGAGCATTAGCTGGATACATGGCATCCATACTCGCACAACCTGAATCAACCCTCAACTTGAAAAACGGAACCATTCATTGAGTACCACCAAATTCCTTGAGCTCCACAAACGTGTGTACCGACACCTCTCTCTCGGTATCTGACTGTCTGTATGGCATGTGGAAGACATTCAGCACTGCAACATCTCACAAGACTTCTCTTAAGTAGAGGGCCAGGACATTAAGCCCATAAGAAATCCCCTCCTCTCTCCAGCCCTCAAGAACGGTAACGTCTTCTAGGGGAATCAACTTTTACCAACGATCCTCAGATCCTCCTACTTCTCATGAAGGAGACATGCCATTTATAGCTGGTCCTTCTCAACTCCCATAATGCTTTCCTTGTCTCAATGCACAAGTTCATGCTTCACTGATCTACAAAGCCCTTTAAAAATAATCTTATTCTCCTTGCCTCATTCAGCTCACCTTACCGCACTTTTGCTTTATTTTCTCCTTCACATGCTATGAGCACCCTCCAACTTCTTGCCATCACATATAGTGGTTTTCCACAATTCCCTCTCTGTCTCTATGCATTTCAAGGATTCTTTCATGCGTCCATGTTGTTTGCAAGATCATGGTTCTGGAAGTCATTCATGGAGTCAAAGGGATAGTTTATTAAATGGCTCTGGCTTACACCATGGCCGTTCACAAATACATAAACAACCACCACCACTCAGTACATCATCACCACAGTATACAAACACACAAATTTATTATTATTATTATAAACATTTATATAGCGCCGGTCATGTACCTGGCGCTGTACAGAATATAGAAATAGACGCGGTCCCTGCCTGTGGCTTACAATCTAAAAGACAAGGAGGGGGAGACAGGGAGGGGGGGACAGTGGGAGAAGACAAACAAACATTCAAGCGGATGCGAAGTCTCAGGTGCGTGTGCTTGGCTTGGTTACAATCAGGTTGGTGGCAGCAGTCTGCAGAGGCGGGCAGACAGTAGGTATATGGGAACGACTATCAGGCATTGGGAAAGGCAGCGAGGAAAAAGTGGGTCTTGAGGAGGGATTTGAAGGAGCGGAGGGAGTGGGCAAGGCGGATGTGGGTAGGGAGGGAGTTCCAGGCATGGGGGGCAGCGAGGGAGAAGGGTCGAAGGCGGTTAGGTGAGCAGGAGAAACGAGGGAGAGTGAGGGAGGAGCAGACAGCGCGTGCAGGAGTGCATATCCAGGTACAACACAAGCAGCCCCAATTCCCTCATCCAAAAGTAAACAAAACAAAGTTTAAAATCTAAATTTCATTCATGCAGTCATTCAGGAGACAAAGGAGGCAGAACTCAATTCCGATTTTATCTCAGTCTGCACAGAAATGGGAAACTCTGACTGGAACGGCAAAGGGCATACAATTGCAGACCAGAATAGATAAAGAGGTGGTCAGAGAGTACATGACTACCTGGAATGAATTCAAGTCTCCATGAAAGAACTGGCAGAACCTCTGTTAACCATACTTGAGAGCGCTTGGGAAATGGGTGAAGTGCCAGAAGACAGTAGATGGCCAACTGTTCTCTCTATCATTAAAAAGGGGGAAACTGAGGATCCAAGGAAATGACAGGCCAAACAGCCTGATGTCAATACAAGGAAAGCTACTAGACCAGTTAGTCTGTAAGCAGCTTGATGCTAATGCAGTGATTGCTTGTAGCCAGCATGGATTTGTCAGGAACAAGTCATGACAGACAACTCCTCTTCATTAGAGTAACTACTTTAGTAGACAAGGGGAACATTGGGGGCATGGTATCTCTAGATTTCAGCAAAGCACACGAGATCCTCATTGACGAGTTTGATTTGCACAGTGTAGGCTGGGATACACAACCATCAGGTGGATCGCTTCATGGCTGGTTGAAGAACCCTACTCATTAATGGCTATCATCAGAGTCCTGACTGCAGGGTCCAGTGCTGGTTCAACATCTTTATTAATGACTTGAATGAAAGAGTGGAGGGAATATTTATCAAGTTTGCAGATGACCCAAAACTGGGAGCAGGAGCTAACCCCTTGGAAGATAGAATTAAGACTTCAAAAATAAAATTCCACATCGGGGATCCCTGGATTGACAGCAGCATATGAAAAAAACAGGAGAGGTAGAAATTGTAGCTCATTACAAACTCAACATGAGTCGCAATGTGATGCAGCTGAAAAACGGCTAATGCACGTCTAGGCTGCATTAACAGAAGTATCACTGTCTCCAAGTCAGCAGAGCTAACAATTCCACTCTATTCTGCCCCAGTCAGACTTCACCTGGAGGAGCAGTGTGTCCTGGAGGGGCGACAAAGATGATCAAGGGTCTGGAAAGCAAGTCTGATAAGGAAAGGTTGAAGGAACTAGGTATGTTTAGCCTGGCAAAGTGAAGATTAAGGGGAGATATGACAGCAGTCTTCAAATATGTAAAGGGCTGCCCCCCAAAAGATGGTCAAGAACGGTTCTACCTGGCTACAGAAGGTAGGACTAAAACTAATGGGCTCCAGTGACAGGAAGGGAGATTTTCAGTCTGATAGCAGGAAAAATTACCCAAGAGTAAGAGCTGGGCAGCAATGGAAGAAGCGGTCTCCGTTGCTGGAGGTTTTCAAGCAGAGGCTGGATGCAGTCACCTGCTGGGGACGCTGTCGCCATCCTGCCTCCAATGACCCTTGAGGTTCCTTCCAACTCTGACATTCTATGATTTATAAAGAATTTGCAAACCACAAAGCAGCAAGTCTCAATATACTGGTCCAGTCCCCATTAGTTACTATAAAAGTGAACTCCTTATCTTCCCCCCTCATCCTTCCTCACTGTCAATAACTATTGATGGAGTCACCATCCTGCCTGTCCCCCAAGCCCGTAGCCTAGGCTTCATCTTTGACTCAGCCCTTTCTTTTAAACCCTACATTGACTCTGTTGCTAAATCCTGTCGCTTCTCCCTCCATAACATTGCTAAGATTCGCCCTTTTCTCTCTGTCTCGTCTGCCAAAACTCTTGTTCATGCTCTGGTCATCTCTCGCCTCAATTACTGTAACCTCCTTCTCACTGGCCTTCCCCGGTCTCACCTTTCTCCCCTCATCTCTGTCCAAAACTCTGCTGCCAGGGTCATCTACCTCGCCAGTCGCTTCGACCATGTGCAGCCCCTCCTCTCTTCGCTTCACTGGCTTCCCCTTCCTGAACGAATCCTGCACAAGCTCCTAGTCTTCACCTATAAAGCTCTTCACAACCTTGCTCCCCCCTACCTCTCTGCACTTATCGCCCTCCATACTCCAGCCCGTGCACTTCGCTCCTCCTCTGTCCCTTCTCTCACCCTTCCACGCCTTCCCTGCTCCCCTAAGCGCCTTCGTCCCTTCTCACTTGCTGCCCCCCATGCCTGGAACTCCCTCCCTGTCCACATCCGCCTTGCCCCCTCCCTTCATACCTTCAAATCTCTCCTTAAAACTCACCTCTTTCGCTCTGCTCTGTCTGACTCTTTATCCTGCTGAGCCACTATTCCTATACCTACGATCGGTTTACCCTTATCCTTGCAACATGGACCTGCCTGCTGTCATTCTCATCGTAACCAAGCCAAGTACGTGCACTTGAGACCTCGCATCTTCATGAATGTTAGACCCCTTGTCTCTCCCTCTGTTCCCCTTCCTAAGTCTCTCCCCCAGCTCCTGTCTCTCAGATTGTAAGCCCTAGGGGCAGGGACCCTGTCTATTTTATTACTTTGTAAAGTGCCAGGTACACTGCTGGCGCTATATAAATGTTTGTTAATAATAATAAATAATAATAATAATAATAATAATAATAATAATAATAATAAAACTTAGTACCTTCTTCAGAGGGGTGGAAAGAATAAGAAATCATCTCATCAACCATTTAAGCCAGCTGTGGGGAACCTCAGGGCTGGGGGCCAAATGGCTGTTGGAACTTTCTGTTTGTTCACATGCCTGTTGGCTTGTTACTACGTAGCCCTTGGGAGCTTGAGACATTTAATTCATCTGTATTTCCAGGCTTACCGCAGGGTCAAGCTCCTTTATGGTATGAAGACTAGGATACCTGGTCAGAAACATGGCTGTGCCCTACACTGAAGATATATGTATCCTCGAATTTATTTTTTGGAAACAGAAGGGCTCCTATAAAATCCATCACTCTCCTTGGGATGAGTTTGGTAGGATACTAGACAAGGTTAGTCAGCCAGTTCCCGCTCTCATATTGAATACCTGTACAGTATGTATCCACTGATTAATGAGTATACTCTGATTTGGGCGATAAACATACCTTGTATTATATTGTTTTGATACATGATCTACGACAATCATTATTTTAGTTTTTTCTATATGATTATTATAATACAGAAAATTGTTTTTAGTACTTCTTGTGTTGTATTTTGGATTGTGATTCCACCCTTGTAGTTGGTAACTTGCATTTGGGGTGGGTTCTATAGTCCTTTTGAGTATGCGGGCCAAATGCAGCCCCCACACTATGTTTTTCTGTGGTCCTTTTCCAGTGTCTGGATCTGCTCCCTGGATATAGTTCCTACCCCAAACACTGGAAACCTGAGCTCAGCGTTAAGGGCCAGAGATGAGGGCACGCACACGAGGATAGGGCACAGAGCCATGATCTGGACACTCCATTACTTGACCACTTCTGCCCCAATTCTACGCAACCCTCAGCGTTTGTACTGATTTTCAGAGTGGCCCCTAGAAGGAACATGGTTTCCCACACCCCAATCTAATAAATCCCCCCTAAGCATCCTTGACAGATGATCTTTGAGAAGAAAAATCTTCAAATGATGGCGACTTTGCAGCTCCTCTTGCTACCCTTCTATTTCTTACACTTCCAATTTTCTCCTAATACTTACCCTATCAAGTCAATGGTTTCCCCAATAGTCACAGAGAACTATGGATTACCAGCTGCTCATAGTAGCTTTGAATATTTTAAAACATGTCCTCCCACTAAGCCTTTCTAAATCAACCTGTCCAATCCTATCAGCCTTCCCTCACAGGACTTGAACGTCTGATTCGAAGGGGAGAACCTTTTCTCTCCCCCCCCATGGGCCACTTGCTCGGCTCAACAGAGAGGAGCTGGGGTGGGAGTGTTTAAGGGGTATGCTCAGGATGGGAGGGGGATGGTCTAGTCCATGGTTCCATCCCCTACTGGTCCATTTTCCCTCATCTCATTCTTTCAGCTAACGAACTGGGTCAATGGGCTTGGCCGAATCCCCCCCCTCCCCCCACATTTGCTTAAGTGGGAGTTCCCCCTCCACAAGAGCTCCCATTACCCAAGTTATGCAGAAGCGGCCATTTCTTTAATCGAGAAGTCGGTGAGATGTACCACACTCTCTTGTGGAGATTGCCGGGCCATCCAGAGTCCCTTCGAGACTGTTTATGCAAAGCTACTCCACTCTTTGGCAACATGGGGACCGAGTGTCCTGGGGTGAAAGCATAGTTAACAGCCAATTCCAACTTATCCTGACCCCCTGCCTCCAGGATCTTTTCCTGATCATCATCATCATCTCTAAAACAAGAATTCACAGCTACTTCTTCATATCTGGCCCTCCTTCCTCCCAAACACCTCACTCTGCATCTTCCACGCAACTCAAATTAACCATGTCTGACACCAAACTTTGTATTCATTCCAACATCTAAAAACCTTCACTCTTAAATTCATAGTTAAGGTGAATTGGTGAAAAATATTTTATTTTTAAAATTTTATTTAATACATTATACCCCGCCCCTCCTGCAAACAGCTCGGGGAAAACAACAATATCACTGCTCTACCACCTAAAAATATGTTGTTATAATACATTCTTTTCAACTAACTCAATAGTACTCAATCTCATACCTTTCATTAACAACTCTGTCTATATCAATATCAATATCTTCTCAACGTCATAACTCGCATTTTTCTTTAAATACCATCAACATTATAAAAACAACAACAAAAATTCCCACCACTTCACCATCTCTACTGATTAATAAACTCATTTTCATTTGAACACCATAACATGTTAATTTTGGTGATGAAAGTGTATAGTTGGTTTGGAAATCCAGAAATGAAATAAGTTGTTATACTGTAATAAACAATTAACTCATTAAGGCATTTGAATGAAAATGAATTTATTAACCAGTAGAGATGGTGAAGTAGTGGGATTTTTTTGTTGTTGATATTATGTTGATGGTATTTAAGGAAGAATGAGAATTATGATGTTGAAGAAGACATTGATATAGACAGTTAATGAAAGGTATGAGATTGACTACTATTGATGTAGTTGAAAAGGATGTATTACAATAGTAAGATATTTTTAGGTTGCAAAGTAATGAAATTGCTATAATTCACCAATTTGCCTTAACTATGAATTTAAAAGCAGAGGGTTTTAGATGTTGGAATTTAATTAGGTTTTTGAATTGTTATAACCAGAATAAAGTCTGGCGACTGAATCTTTTTTTGTTTTGCTCATGGAGTTTGTTCTGAAATTTCATGCCCTGCACAGACACACGCACATGCTCTTCTTTCTCTCCTTCTCTCTCACACACTCACATACTCACTTCTCTGTCACACATAGTCACACTCAGACACACTTAAAGACTCATACACTCCCCTACTTCACACACACACACAAACCTTCCTACCTCCCTCTCTCTCACAGACACTCTCCCTCTCTCACACACACACGCACCTCTTTTACAGAAACACACTCTCACCTCCATCTCTCAGAGACCCACGAAATCACACACTCCTTTTACTCTCATACTCTCCCCCTCTCTCACAGCCATTCACTCACTCCTCTCTCACAGACATTCACACACACACTCACTCACTCAGACATACTCTCAGACTTACACACACACACACACACACACACACACTGCTTTGTCACACTCACACTTCACACACACACCCTGCATATTTTCCCCTGGCAAGTACTGACACAAATAGCCCTCCCCACACACAGCTCACATCTCTGCACACACACGCATTACCTCCCTGCACACCAAACTCTCACACACCACACAGATCACCCCATGTATGGTGCTCGCACACAGTTCACACACCCCTACACACACACCACACAAATCACCCTGCGTGCGCACACACACAGCTCACACACCCTTAATACACAGTTCACCCACTGTGAATGCACACACACAGCTCACACACCCCTGGATACACAGAACCCATGCACACACACAGCTCACACACACCTGGATACCCTGCTGTCTCGTTGCTATCCCAGTGTTTGGAGGCCGTGGCGGAATGGATGTGGCAGAGCAGACTGAAGCTCAACCCCGATAAGACAGAGGTGATGTTGGTGGGGAGAGCAAGGGAGGTGTCAGTCCCTCTGATTGGGGGGGTTCACCCTCCTATAGCTCAGCAGGTTCAGAGTCTGGGGGTGATATTGGACGCAGACCTCCGCCTGGATCGACAGGTGGAGGTAGTGGCGAATGCCACTTTCCGCCAGTTATATCTGGTGCGGAGGCTGCATCCGTATGTCTCCAGCCCGAACCTGGCCTCCCTCATCCATGCCTTCGTCACCTTGAGGCTGGACTACTGCAACGCGCTCTACGTGGGGCTGCCCTTGTTCCTGGTTCGGAGGCTGCAGCTAGTGCAGAATGCGGCGGTTTGGCTCCTGTCGGGGACGGATCGTCAGGAGCACATTACACCTGTGCTCCGGACTCTGCACTGGTTGCCGATAACGTGCCGAGCTAGGTTCAAGGTCTTGGTGTTGATCTATAAGGCCCTTCATAGTCTGGGCTCCTCGTACCTCAGGGACTGCCTCACCCTCCAGAGCGGCTCCTTCGGTCTGCCAGGGATGCCTTCTTGGAGGTCCCCCGTGTTAAGCGGGGGAACACAATGGAGAGGGCATTCTCGGTGGCCACACCGCGCCTTTGGAATTCCCTCCCAGAGGAAGCTCGCCTGGCCCCGAGCCTTTTAACATTCTGGCGAATTTGAACAACCTGGCTGTTCGCCCAGGCCTTTGGGGAGGGGTGGGTGGGTTTATCTCCCTCCACCCTTATTTATTGTATTGATTGTCTTAGTGTTACCCTGGTTTTAATTGTTGTAATTTTATCAGTATTTTTAAAATGTTTTATAATTGTATTTTTATTGATTGATTGATTGATATGCCGCCGCACCCCCCCATGCCTATGGCATCTCGGGGCGGCTTCAAACATAATATAAAAACAATTTTTAAACATAAAAAAATCTACAATATAATAATTAAAACAAATTTAAAACACCCCCCTCAAAAATTAACCCACCCACCCCCTCCCTTCCGAAGGCAATTTTGAGATTGTTAGCCGCCCTGAGCTGTTTTCAGAAGGGGCGGGATATAAATTTGATTAAATAAATACACAGACCCCTTGTGTACGCACACACCACATGCACACACACACACAGTTCACACCCACCCCACACAGATCACTGCCCTGAACACACACACACAGATCCACCTTGCACACACACGCACCCCTCCCTCCCCTCCCAAACTCTGCTGGTGGGAGAGTGAGGAGGGGGGGATTGAGAGCTGCTGCCGCCTCTCCCCGCCAGCCGCAGTTCACCCATGCACCCCAACTCAACCCAGGGTAGGGGGTGGGAGAGAGGCGCTCCCAGCGGCGGCTCTCCAAGCTCAATCCAACTCCCATGCGATGTGGGGCAGGCAGCTCCCAGCCCCCCCCCCCCCCGCCAGGAGGAGCCTGCCCCAAATACAAGCCGGGTACTCCAGCCCCCTCAAGCCTCCTGGATTCAAGTGGCGGAGGTTCCAGCTGACCCTGCTGGGAGTTGAGTCCCTGCCTGGCTCACCTGGGGGATGCGGGGAGGGAAGAAATCTAAGCAGGCGGCCCCAGCACGCAAGCATGTGCAGCCCCAGCATCATGGCCACTGCCCATGAGAGTCACCCATAGAGCCCCAACTCACCCCAGTAGGGGGAGGAAAGCCATGCTGGGAGCCCCTGCCCCAGCTTACTCTGTGCGCCACAGGGGCGGCGGGAGGCACCCAGTGGCAAAGTGGCTCTTTCTTCTCTTCCCCGGCTGCAGCTTCACCTCCAGGCTAGCCAGTGAGAGAAGGAGCCAGAGAGAGGATGGGCAGGTGACAGCCCAGCCAATCGCCCAGAGTGAGAGGGGAGCCAGGGGCGGGGCCCGGCAGGAGGAGGCAGCGCAGGGCCCGGCCCCTGAAACAGCAGGCCGAGCCGTTCAGAGCAGTCTCGCTGCTCTGCCGGTGGCTTCTTCAGGTGGCTGGTTCTTGACACAACCTGACCTTCCCCCATATTCAATCTGGCCCCCATGCACCCTCCCCCAACCCCCCGATTCGAGCTGTCCCCCGCCTTTTACATGGGTGCGTGAACCATTACAACAGCAAAACCACGTTGTCTAAACGACATATCTCTGACGTTACGCCACCCATCTCTAACACGCCTGCCCGACTATAACAAGCTCTCCTACTGAAGATAAGTTTTCAGCTGAGTGAAGGTGGAGAACCTGCCGTCTCCTCCTTTGAGTGAATATGAGAGATGTCTTTACAACATTCAATGACCCAATGGAGCATGCGTGACAAGGATTTCTTCCATTTATTAAAACGGGACCTTTTTTCCTCTCTAACTTTTTATTAACAATACTTTTGTCTACCAAACTTCATCAGCAATTACTTGAGACTGAACTTTATTTTACTATAACATTCACTGCCAGTAAAGACCCCGAACTAAAAAGTTAATGCTTTGCAAACATTTTAAGTCAGAACCCAGAAGTAGAGTGAATGAATAGTCCCACGTTACAGAGAGGCAGATTTGGAATGAAAACTGCATCTCTCCTTAACTAATAGCGGCGCAATTGCACCTCTATAATAAAACTCTCCTTCCTTGGCACCTCCCCATGTTGTTATGCTGAATTCAAATTGAAGCTGCCAAAATTAACTTCCGCACCAAACAATGACCTTCCCCCTTTTCAAATATTTCTACTCAGTCTTCCTTGTGGGACTGCATAAATCAAACAGGGTTCTTAGGAGGAACGATAAGGTGCAGAATGAGATTAGGTTCCCCCCCCCCCCCCCCCCCAATTCCGGCCACGCCAATAAAATCAGACCTTGAGTCTTTTGTCTCTCTCACACACACACACACACACACACACACACACACACACACANTCTCTCTCACACACACACACACACACACACACACACACACACACACAAACACACACACACACACACACACACACACACACACACCTCTCCAACAATGCTTGTACAGTTCTTGGTCTTCCACTCTCATCACTACCAATGCTTCCCATATGCGCTCAATGCCTTGATGGGTGAATAAGTGGATCTCCTGTGAATCTTAAACAGGCTTCCGGTTGGGAGGTTGAATGGGATGGGAGAAGCAAGTCGGCGAGTTCAAGTTCTATTTCTTCTAATAAATTCAGGTGGTGGTCTTAGGGAAAGTGGTTTTACTAGTTTCTTTTTCTTCATCATAACCAAGATAATATTTGCAGAACACTCTGAGCTAGCAAATCACTACCTTGTTAACCATGGGGCAGATGCAAGTGTGAAATACATATATCTATTCTAAACATGGAAAGAACAACAACAATATCTACTAGCCACAAACATTTGTAAAATCAGCAGCCCCAGCTGACTTGCACCCAAGAGTTCATCAAAGTTCTGGGGTCTATTGATCTTGCTTCGGTTAAACAAGTTCTGGAATGCTAGAGTAATGCTAACATGACAATATCCAAAAGGAGCAGATGGAAGAGGTGACCCCCGTAACTAAAAACCAGTCAGTCAGACAGGAAAACCCCAATACCACAAGTGGATTAGTTTACCAAAAAGGACAGCAATATAACTAATACCACTCACATGGTTTTACAGGAGTTAAGCCTTATCAAGCCAACTTGATTTCTTTTTATAGAATTACTTTTAGGTAGTAAAGAAAACTATTGCTATAATGACTTATACCTCATGATATCTTCTAAGTATTGAGTACATGCAATGCACTGTGTGTGGGGCTGCCCTAGATGACTGTGCGGAAGCTGCAACTGGTGCAGAATGTGGCGGCTCGGCTCCTTTTAAGGACGAGTCACCGGGAGCACATGACACCGGTGCTCCAAAGTCTACACTGGCTGCCTAGAGCTTTCTGGGCACACTTCAAGGGGCTGGTTTTGATCTTTAAAGTCCTAAACGGTCTGGGCCCCACCTCTCCGAGAGACGGCCTGTCCATTGTGGCCCCTGCAGTCTGCCAGGAGTGGCCACTTGCATGTTCCATCTGTGACTCTTGTCTGAAGGACGAGGGTGAACAGGACAGCAGTCTTGTGGAACTCCCTTCCCTCAGAGGTACATTTGAGCACAGGCCTAAGCATCTCCAGAAGTGGTGCAGAAGTGTTGGTTTTTTCAAAAAGCATTTGGCAGGTGGGGGATAGGGGTTGGTTGGGAGACTGTGGGTGGGGGATGAGTTAAGGGTTCTGGAGGGGTGGGGGGTCGGGGGGTTTATGCTGTTTTATATGCTGGTTTAATTTGTTTTGTAAATCACCCTGAGTCATTTGGGGAGGGAGGAATAAAATTTGGAAACAAGTAACAAATAAATAAAATCACATTAAATGGATAAAGAACTGGCTGACTGACCAACCAAGTAGTTACTGTAAATGTGGAATTATCATTGAATGGGGATTTCAAATGAAATCGCACAAGGATTAAGCGGTTTCCTGACATGCGGCTCTTCAGTGTTTTTATCAGTGGTTTGAAAGAATAAATAACGGTATACACTGTGCTTTATGGAGAACGATCTGGCTTGCTGGATAAGGAGGGACCATTCAAACAATGCACATTTCAATATGGCCAAAAAGGTAAGATCCTATTGATAGTAAAGAACAATCAACCCGGCGGTGCCATATTGAGAAGACAGTCTCCCGGACAGGGTGTTTAGCTCGACCAATGGCTGTGCCACTGCGCCATCACCACCGGATACAGAAACAGAAGAGCACTAAGCAGAACGAGGCACAAATTCATCAGAACCCAGCCTTGGTAAGATCCTCAGTCATCCTAACCCTTCACCAGAAGAAAGGACTGGGAGGGAACTAAAGTGCTCCTCCTGTTCGCCCAGGCCTTCGGGGAGGGGTGGGTGGGTTTATCTCCCTCCACCCTTATTTATTGTATTGATTGTCTTAGTGTTACCCTGGTTTTAATTGTTGTAATTTTATCAGTATTTGGCAAAGGGAAACACAGCAAATACCAACATTAGAAGCAACACTTCCTCTCCCCCCCCACCCAACAACTCTTTTAATTGCAAAGCTGATTACCCATTCAAATAGACTGTCAATGTCATTCTCAATTAATACTTAAAAGACTTGTATCAAAATGGGGTCAGACATGCAAAAAGTTTAGGAATCACTGCTATACGAGCCTAAAGCAAAGGAGACCAGCCCACGAACAGCCAGGCATAAACCTTACCTGATTTTCTTTTGTTGGAGCAGCCCATCTTGGCTTTAGATTTTAAACATTCTTATTAGAATCAAGTTCCCCGTCCCCTATGGTTTTGAGAACCCACACGTTGGCTGAAGCATTACTCCTCACCCTTGGCCTAGCCTAGGCACGGACCACTGGGGGGGAGTGGGGACCAGCTCTATTCTCGCAGGAATCAGCACACGTAGGAACGCGCTTCTCCTGAGAGAACAGACCTAGTCAGGCACGAGCAATCTCGCGGCATAAAACCAGACTAGCGCGTTCCCAGGAGAATAGAGCCACTACTGCTTTCACCAAAGCTTCCCCCCTCTCAGGTAACGTGTGAAAATGGTCAGGATTATGTGGTCACGGTAAGTCCCAATGAGGAAAAGGTGCAAAATTATATATGGATATCAGCAGCAATTTCCAAAGCAGCCTAAACTGTTGTACTGACTTGCAACGGCTACTGTGCTCCTACAGCCCAAGGCTTTCCAAAGAAAGGCAGCAATTGCTGGGCCCTTCCCGCTCCTGCTGCTCTGAGAGGGACTTTCCTGGGGACGGGCAGGCAAAACTGGAGGCGTGTGCGGGGCTTATTTTCATTTAAAATTCACACACAGGTAGCACTTTCTGCTTCCCAGCGCAGCGAGGCAGTCCCTGCAGCTACAGCCAGAGGCACATTGCTCCGAAGGAGCAAGAGCTTCAAAGCAGCGCGGCTACTGGCGAGAAAGTGAGAGAGAGAGAGTGTGTGTGTGTGTGTGTGTGTGTGTGAGAGAGACAGAGAGAAACCGAGATTGTGAGTGTGTGTGTGTGTGTGTGTGTGTGTGTGTGTGTGTGTGTGTGTGTGTGTGTGTGTGTGTGTGAGAGAGTGTGAGAGATAAAGAGAGAGAGTGTGTGTCTGATAGAGAGAGAGACAGAGTGAGTGTGTGTGTGTGTGAGAGAGAGAGACTGTGTGTGTGAGAGAGAGACAGAGAGAGAAACCGAGATCATGAGCGTGAGCGTGTGAGAGAGAGAAAAACCGAGATCGTGGAGAGAGTGAGTGAGTGAGTGAGTGAGTGTGTGTGAGTGAGAGAGAGAGTGAGAGAGTGAGAGAGAGTGTGTGTGTGCGTGTGTGTGTGTGTGTGTGTGTGTGTGTGTGAGAGAGAGAGAGAGAGAGTGTGTGTGTGTGTGTGTGTGTGAGTGAGAGTGTGTGAGAGAGAAAGTGTGTGAGAGAGAGAGTGTGTGTGAGAGAGAGAGTGTGTGTGAGTGAGAGAGTGTGTGTGTGTGAGAGTGAGAGAGAGAGAGAGAGGCCGAGCCTGCGACAGAGACCGACTTTCATTGTGCTGCCCACATCAGAAGACAGAAATTCTATGAGGGGGAAAAGGTTTCCTTTGAAGCACATGGCACTGAGAGCTTCCCAGTGACCATGGCAACAGGCTCAGTGGGTTCCCAGCCTGAGAACCAAGGAGCAGCAGCCATGATTCAAAACAGCGCCCCCCCAGTCTGAAAGAGGAGAAGAGGGAAGGGGAGAGGCAGAAACCCAGCGGCTCCCTGGTAGCCAATAATGCCGGCCGGGTTCATGGGGTTTCCTTTTCATTTGCAAAGCTTTCTTCTTCTTCCGTTCTTCCTCCTCCGGCTCTATTCAGGAGCTCATCAGATCAGTAAGGCCCAGGGCTTGGCTTTGCCTGAGTGCAGCAGTGCCTCAAACAGGGCTGCAGCGTGATCAAAGGAGATGCTAAATCAAGCCTGCCCCCCGCACCCCCCTTCCCCAACCAGAACCTAGTGCCTTCTCACTGGGGTTGTTTGGGCAGGGAGGGAAGGCAGTGCTCAGTCGTCCTCGAAAGAGATTCCCAGAGATGGAATTCCACATGGAGGCTGCGGCTCTTGTTTAGCGAGCAGTTTGAACTGAGGTGCTTCTACCCAGAGCTAAATCCCTCCAAAACAGGCCATCGGGCTTCTAACCTTCTCCCCATTCCTCTGTTCTGCCCCAAACCACCACTTTACCTGAATTCACCACCAGCTTTAGCCCAACGATCCCCTAACTTTCTTCACAATTAATCACAGTACCATCTTTCTACACGTTTTTTCTCACTTGTATTATTAATTAGTATTATTATTACTATTATTATTATTATTTCTAGTGCCAGCAATGTACCTGTCGCTTCCCACCCCTGTTCCCTTGGGAACCATTTGCAGCTCCTTGCTGGATGACCTTGGCTTGTTCACCAGGGTTCCTCCATCCTGCTGGGGGTCACGGAGCCTTCCACAGCCCTATGGTGATCTCGGCATTGCCCAGAGATAGCTAGCCATATTCATTCCTAAGGGGCTACTGTCTGGAACTCCAATGGCCCTGACGGTTGCACAAGAAGAGAGAACAGAACTTGGCAACAGATTGGATCTGAGGTTTAAAGGAGAGGGAGGAGTCAAAGATGAACCCCACGCTGGATGGTGACCCCAACAATGGAAATTGATACGGGGGGGTGTGTGTGGAGATAAGGAGCTCAGTTTTGCACATGTTAAGTTTAACCTAGGGGTGAGATATTCAAGCAGAGAGATCAGAAACACAACGGCCGTGATCCCAAAGGCAGCGGAGCAACCAGGTGACACATGCACATGTTGAACTTGATGTTTTCTACCAGCCTGGAAACAGGGATTCCAGTTATTTGGCGTGTCCATGGCTGGATCATTACCTTCTGAAGGCCCAGATCCCAGCCCTTCCATACCCTCGTCAGGATGGTGGACCAGTTCAGTTGGTCCATCCCTGAAGACTAATGGATCCAATTGGTTTCCAGAACTCTCTGGGGGATAGGCCTACTGACCTTGATGGCTGCTCTTTCAATGATCTGGTTGTCTTAAGGAATGACACCTTGACCATGGGAATCGACATGGTTGCACCCAAGCAGTGTCTGCTCCCACCACTTCAAAGTGCCAGTCCCCTTGGTTTACGGAGGACCTGAGGCAGTTGACGTGGAAAGGTAGGTGGTTAGAGCGCAGCTGTCGCTCAACTCACACTGAAACTGACCAACTGCGGCATAGATCATTTTTGAAGTACTATGTCATGGCTGTGATAGCAACAAAGCAAGTTTTCTTCTCCACTATCTCAGCATCTGCAAAGTCTCATCTAGCGGAGTTGTTCTGGGCAGTGAGAAGTCTGGTTGAACTGGTCTGTCTCCACTAGGAAATGGAGCCATCTAATGCCTCTGTGACATTTTTATGAATTACTTTGCAGACAAAATTGCCCGTATTCACCACGACTTGGGTGCTACCACTTTGACTGCAGGATCAGTGTTTGGGGTTATTGAAGCTCGGTCTTGTCCCATTTATTTGGATCAGTTTCAATTGGTATCATCCACTGATCTGGGGGATGTGCTTGTGGTGATGAGGGCAACCATTTGTGAATCAGATCCTTGCCTGTCCCAGCTGGTGAAAGCCAGTCAGGAGATAACTGCATCCTCAGGGCAGGATGCAGAGATACAATTTCTAGATGTCATAAATGACTACTTCCTGGAGCAGCTCATCCTGGAACCAACAAGAAAAGGAGCCACTCTGGATCTTGTCCTAAGTGGAGTGCAGGATTTAGTGTGAGGGGTAACAGTGCTGGAGTCGCTGAGCAATAGTGATCATAATATAATCAAATTTCACATACTCACAGGAGGGAAAATGCCAAATAAAACCACTGCGGTAACATATAACTTTAGAAAGGGGAACTATGTAAAAATGAGGAAACTAGTTAGAGGGAAACTTAAAGGAGTTTGTTGCAAGAATTAAATGTCTACAGGAAGCGTGGAGACGTTAAAAACACCATCTCGAAAGCTCAGATTAAATGTATTCTACAAATAAAAAAGGTAGGAGGACCACCAAACATCTGCCTATGTGGCAAAATGGTGAGGTGAAGGAGGCTATTGGAGCCAAAAAGGCATCCTTTTAAAAAATGGAAAGAGTCCCAATGGGGTAAATAGGGAAGGGCATAAGCATTGCCGAAGTAGATGTAAAAAGTTAAGGCGTGCCAAAAAGGAATCTGAGGAGCAAGATGCTAAAACTAATAATAAAGTTTTTTTCAAGTACATCAGAAGCAGGAAGTCTGCTAGAGAGTCAGTTGGTCCCCGATATTTAAAACTTAATCCAGAGGTGATCCTGGAAACTACAGACTGGTAAGCTTGCCATCTGTGCCAGGCAAAATGGTGGAAACTATCATTAAGAACAGAATCGCTGTTGATAAACATGGCTTAATGGGGAAGAGTGAACATGGATTTAGGAAAGGTAAGTCACTAATCTTTTGGAATTCTTTGACAGTATAAATAAGCATGCGGGCAAGGGAGACCTGGTAGATATAGTGTACCTGGATTTCCAGAAAGCATTTGATAAGGTCCCTCATGAGAAACTCTTGAGAAAGTTAAAAACTCATGGGATAGGAAGTCGTGTCTTACTATGGTGCTGTTTAATGTATTCATTAATGATCTGGAAAAGGGTGTAAAGAGTGAGGTGATCAAATTTGCAGATGACACCAAGTTATTCAAAGTAGTTACAACACAAGCAGACCATGAAGAACTGCAACAGGATCTTACAAGACTGGGTCCTGGGCATTTAAATGGCAGATGAGATTTAATGTGGACAAGCGCAAAGTGATGCACATAGGGGGAAATAATCCAGACTATGCGTACACAATGCTGGGGACTAAGCTAGGAGTTACCACTCAGGAAAAGGATCCGGGACTGATTGTGGACAATATACTGAAATCCTCAGCCCAGCGCGCCGCAGCGGTCAAAAAAGCAAACAATGTTAGGAGTTATTTGCAAAGGGATAGAGACTAAAACTGAGGTCATAATGCCTCTGTACAAATCAATGGTGCAACCACACCTGGAATATTCAGTGCACTTCTGGTTGCCCCGTCTCAAAAAAGACATAGCTGAACTAGAAAAGGTGCAGAGAAGAGCAGTGAGAATGATAAAAGGTATGGAACGGTTTCCGTACAAAGAGAGGCTTGACAAGCTGGGTCTCTTCAGCTTAAAGAGAAGAGAAGATTGAGGTAACTTTCAGACCTACCTACCTCCCCATGCATATTTTGATGGCGGGAGGGAATGCGCAAGCCAGGATGTGCGTGGGGTTTGGCCGATCTGAAACCCCACCCCTTCACGGCTTTGCTGGCAAACACTCGCAGTGATACAGAGCTTTCCTGCTCTGCGTGTCTCTGCCGGCAAAGCTGGGCGGGGTTTCAGACCAGCCAAACCCCGTGCATATCCTGGCTTGCGCATTCCCTCCCGCTGCCAAAATATGCTTTGGGGGGTGGGAGGTCTGAAAGGGGACATGCTAGAGGTTTATAAAATCTTGAGTAGTGTGGAATGAGTAGATAGGGAACTTACCCTCTCAAATAGTACTAGAACTAGGGGACACTCCATGAAACTAGCTGCCGGCAGATTTAAAACAAATAAAAGGAAGTACTTTTTCAATCAACACATAATTAACCTATGGAATTTATCACCAGAGGATGTTGTCAAGGCCAGTAGTGTAGCTGGGCTTAAAAAAGGACTGGATAAGTTCTTGGAGAGTAGGTCCATTAATGGCTATTAACCAAGTAGCTTACGGGATGAACTTCTTACTGTCGGGAGCTGGGAGTGAACAACGGGGAATGGATTACCCATGGTGACTGTTGGTTCTTCTCCCATGCGATCAACACTGGCCACTGTCGGAGGACAGGATGCTGGGCTTGATGGACCATTGCTCTGACTCAGTATGGCACGACTTATGTTCTTAGGAGACGTTAGGGCCATTCTGCCTCCACTCTTGTTCAATGAAGCCGCTGGGCAAAATCATTCAGAGATTTGAGGTGAAGTGTCATCAATATGCTGACAACACCCAGCTCTACCTCTCTTTTTCATGCAACACAGGCCCTGCAGTCTCAGTGCCTGCCCGTTGCCTGGCTGCTGTCAGGGATGAGATGAGGATGAGCCAATTGAAACTGAATCCTGACAAGACTGAGGTGATGATGGTTGGCCGGCCTTGTGACTTGGAGGGGATTGGGATTCCTGTTATTGATGGGGTCTGGCTTCCTCTGGTCACTTAGGTTCGACCGTTTGCTGCACCTGGATTGTCAGGTGGCAGCGGTGGCCAGGAGCGCTTTTCAACAAGTTCATCTGGTGAGGAGGCTGCAACCTTTTCTTTCTGACTTTGATCTGACTACCATCATCCCTGCCTCATTGCCTCGAGGCTAGATTACTGCAATGCGCTCTACGTGGGGCTGCCCTTGGTGACTGATCAAAAGCTGCAAATGGTGCAAAACATTGCAGTTCAACTCCTTTCAGGGAGAAGTCTCAGGGAGCACATTACACCAGTGCTCCGAAATCTGCACTGGCTCTGTATAGCTTTCTGGGCACAATTCAAGGGGCTGGTTTTGACCTTTAAATGGTCAAATGGTCTGGGCCCCACCTATCTGAAGGACCGCCTGTCCTACCATGCTCCATTGCGGCCCCTGCAGTCAGCCTGGGAAGTCCTCTTGCAGGTTCCATCTGTTACTCTTGTCCAAAGGACGGGGGGGGGGGGGGGGGAGGAGCAGGGGGGCCTTCTCGTTCACTGCTCCAGTTTTGCGGAACTCCCTTCCCCCAAAAGTTTGTTTGAGTCCAAACCTAATCTTCTTCCAGAGGTGGTGCAAGCCTTTTTTGTTTAAGAGAGCCTTTGGCAGGTGGGGATAGGAGTTGGAGTTGGTTGGCAGGTTGTGGGTGGGGATTGGGTGGAGGAATTGGGGGGCTGGGGAGAGGTTAGGGGAAAGGTTGGTGGAGGGGTCATGGTTTTCATATGTTTTATATGCTGTTGTATTTTGTTTTATAAGCTGCCCTGAGCTGTTTGGGAAGGGCAGGGCAGGCTAAAAATAGGAGAAATAAATGTATTAATGTTGTGTTTCGGGTCCCAGCTGCACTTACACATGCGGTGATGCATGCCGTTTCCTCTGTCCTCTAGGGCACACGGAGTCCTGGCTCTGTGCCGGGGGGGGGGGGGGAGGGAATCACATGATTCCTATCCTCATGCCAGCTCCTCCTACCCTCATTTCATTGGTCAGGTTAAAGCGCTTGCCCGTCACTGTTCTCACGCACAATTCAAAGAACTGAATCTACAAGACAAACAAAGAGTTAGGAAATCCAAGGGATCAGAGAAAGGAGAAGCAATTCCAGTCAAATGGCATCAATCAATACAGACCAAGTTTGATCTCGGTGGCCTACAACTCCTTTCAGAAGCCAAGACCAGATGCCAAACCACAAACAGCTCTTGGGCAGGGCTGATCCTGGAGCCCACCTCCATCTCAGTGGTCACGACCACAGTACATGGCTCCCACCAGCCAGTCACAAAGCAGACGAGGTTAGTAGTGACTATTGGCCATAGGAAGACTTTGATGAGCTGCTTTCCAAAGCCACCTGTTACGCATACTCAACTCTGCACGTGGGGAAATGGATGCAACTGGGCAAGTTCATCAATCTCTTGAGATGGTAGCGGCAGCAGAAGAGAAAAGGAGACCATCAGCGTTTTCCTTTGACCAACTTTCAAAGCCAAAACTTTATTTCATTGTAACAGCCCTTTCTTTCCACAGAGTCTCCCCAAGACGACAGTCTGAAGCTGGCTCCTGGGCTTTGCGTTTTGATAAAGAACAGCTACAAGCTGCAAACTCCACCCTCGCCCCTTAAGTAGTCCCCGAAAGAACCATGCTTGCCAAGGGAAGCTGAATCCCCCTTCTTGCCACACCACTACCCAAAAGCAGGAGTGTAGACACATCAGTGGCCGTGGCCATCGACTGAATACTAGAGAATGATCCATTCTCTGCTATCTGCTCCCAGCTTGCAACAGTTGCCCCCCAAGCTACTTGACTAATAGCCATTCATGACAAGAACATAACCTTTTGTTTAAGCCACACAGCAGCAATGGCTAGACTATGGCATGGCAAGCTTCCAACACACCTTATCCTTGATAAGAAGGGATCAGCTGCTTGGGTAAAAAGAATCTACTTCTCAAGGGTCTTCATTTGCTCTGCCCAGACTGTCAGCAAGATGGGGACCAGCGGATAGCCAACGTGGCAGCAGCCCTGACAATAACCAACGTGGCAGCAGCACTGTGTAAGCGATACCTGCCTACTGGGAACAGATTGGAGCCGGCCTTTGCTTCCCGCCTGCTCAAGGTTTATATTGGTGGACTTCCTTCCATAAGTTTGGGTGATAATGACTCCCTGATAGGTACATTGTTCCCTTCCTGTGTGGCTGCCCACACAACAAGCGTAACAGAGGAAAGTGAAACAATGTAGTGGAGAAAGAGAAGGAAGAATCTTATTGCGTAGATTGGGGTTGTGATGGGCCGGGGAAGATATGGTCCCTCTGGAAGGCCGGTACAGTCTTTGAGGAGGTAGAGGTGTTTAGTACCTGTCCCCCCCACTGCCCCCAGAGTGGAAGGTGAGGTGGCCGAGGTTCGGAGGGCCCATGGCCTAGATATGATGCTGCTGAACGCGAGATCAGTCGTAAATATATCTATTGCCCAGGAGTTGATCCTGAACCAGGCAGTCGACCTCGTGTGCATCGCAGAATCCTGGCTGGACAATGAGTCAGGGCCTATCCTGGCTGACCTTGTTCCAGCTGGATACTCCGTGCAGCACCAAACGAGGCTAGAGGTCCGGGGGGGGGGGGTAGCCATTATTTTTAAGGAGTATTGGTTCATGAGGAAGTACCCGGTGCAAACTCCACCAGGTATTGAGTGCCTTCACCAGATTAGGGCTTCTGTTGGTATATGGGGCACCTTCCTGTACAGCGGCATCCCTGCATGATCTAGTAGAGCTGGTGACAGAGGTGGTTTTGGGATCACCGAGGGCGGTGGTCCTGGGAGACTGCAACAGAGCATGAGTTTATGGTCACCATGGGCCTGTCTCAGTTAGTGGTTGGCCTGACACATGGGTGGGGGGGTACACACCGGATTTGGTATTTTGCACCGGCCTTGAGGAGGGGGATTCATTGGTGGGGAAGGTTTCTTTGGTCCCTTTGTCCTGGATGGATACAGGCCTGTCTCCTGGCACATGTCAGCCCCCAGAAAGGTGCGGGACCTGTTTGATGGTCTGCCCCCGGAGACTTATGGAACCTGATAGTTTCCAGAATGCTCTGGGGGAGATACCTTCCAACCTTGAGAGGTGACCACTCAATGGCCTCATAGCCTTCTGGAACATCTTGTTGGCCGAGGCCACTGACAGGTCGCTCCTGTGTGTCCACTCCTGGAGCATCCGTGACACAGGTTCCCATGATTTATGGAGAATCTGCGTTGGCTGAAGCAGGCAGAGTGGTCGTGACGACAGACGCATACTGATGATGACAGGTTGCGGCATAGAGCTAGTCTGAGAGCCTATGTGGTGGCTGTGTGGGCAGCAAAGAAGGGTTTCTTTGCTGCGATCATAGCATCTACGAAGTGTCATCCAGCTGAGCTTTTCTAGGTGGTGAAGGGGCTGGTCAGTTCAGTCTGTCTCCACCTGGAGATGGAGTCTTCCAGGGCTCGCTGTGGTAAGTTTGACAACTATTTCACTGACAAAATCACTCGCATTCACCACTGCTCCGAAGCTACATTTGATACAGTAGGTGAACCAGAGTTAATGAATTTCCTGCCTTGTCCTGTTTTATGGGATCAGTTTAAGTCTGTGTCGTCCCCTGATGACGAGGATGTTCTGGGGTCTGTCAGGGCCACATGTTATGAATTAGATCCGTGCCCGTCCTGGTTGGTTAAGGTCAGCCGGGAGACACTGGGGCCATTGATGGCTGGAACAGTCATGCCTCCCTTCGAGAGGGCAGGATCCCCGAGTGCCTCAAGGAGGCTTTGGTGCACCCATTGCTCAAAAAAACATATCTTGATGTTGACTCTGTTGCCAGCTATTGGCCAATCTCTAACCTTCCCTTTTTAGGGAAGGTTATTGAATGGGTGGTGGCTTGGCAAGCTTCAGGCACATCTGATTAAGGGTCAGTTTTCTAGACCCCTCAGAGTTTGGCTTTTGACTGGGTTATGGCATGAAGACTGTACTTGTGGCCTTGGTCAACAGTCTCCACTGTGAGCTTGACGGGGATTGTTCAACCCTTTTGGTCGTTAGATCTGTAAGCTGCATTTGATACCTTGGACCATGAGATGCTGATGACTCACTTGCAGGAGCATGCTGGGGGGAATCGTTCTTGAATGATTCTGTTCTTTCCTGGCCAGGACTCAGCATGTGGTAATGGGGGATTGTTTATCATTTCCCTGGGGGCTCACATGCAGTGTTCCACAAGGATCTCTTCTGTCCCCTCTCTTGTTCAACGTGTATATGCAGCCTCTGGGTGAGGTCGTAAGGGGGTTTGGTGTCCTCAATATGCTGATGACACCCAACTGTATCTCTTGTTTTCAGCTGACCCAGGCCCAGCGGTCTCATTGCTTACCCGATGTTTGGCAGGTGTGGGGGATTGGATGAGGATGAGCCATTTGAAACTGAATCCCAACAAGACAGAGGTGATGCTGGTGGAGAGGGCCGAGGGTGTGGAGATTTCCGTCATTGATGGGTTGATCCCTCCCTGGTTCCTCGGGTTCGTAGTCTGGGAGTGGTCCTTGATTCACAGCTCCGCCTGAATGTCCAGGTGGCAGCTGTGGTGACGAGTGCTTTCTGCTAGTTACATCTAGCGTGGCAGCTTCGGCCATACATTTCGGATGCCGACCTTGCCACCATCATCCATGCCTTTATCACCTCAAGACTGGACTATTGTAACGCACTCTACGTGGGGCTGCCCTTGGTGATGGTTTGGAGACGGCAGCTGGTGCAGAATGGGGCAGCCCACCTCCTTACAGGGATGGGGCACCTAAGCATATAACACCGGTGCTTTGCTCGCTGCACCGACTGCCAATAGTCTTGCGGGCCAGTTTCAAAGTGTTGGTTTTAATCTATAAAGCCCTAAACCTACCTGTGGGACCGCCTCACCACTAGATTCTGGATCAGCCAAGGGTGCCCTTCTTGAAGTCCCCTGTGTACAACAGGGGGAAACATTGGAGTGGGCATTCTCGGTCATAGCGCCGCGACTGTGAAACTCCCTCGCAGTAGAGGCTTGTTTGTCCCTGGATCTTCACTGCTTCCGGTGACAGTGTAAGATCCATTTCATTTTGCTGGGTATGGGGAGGGGATTTGGGGTGGGATTCGTTTTTTGGACTGTGACCTTTTTATGTATATTGATTTTATATTTTTATATTTATATTCTTTTGTTATATTTATGCTGCTGTATTGTTTGCTTTTATTGTAAGCTGCCCTGAGTTGCAAGGAGGAGGAGGATGTGGGTTAGAAATTTTAGTATAAATAAATATAAATTAAAAAGTAAATATGAAAAACCTCTGAAAAAAATCAACCTGCAGCTTGATTTTTTTAAAGGAGGGATGCAGTAGAGCTCTCTCCTCAGCAGCTTCCCTGGGTCTTGATCACAAAATAAATCTGGGGACATCATGTGTGCCTAAACTGTTCCACCAGGCATGGCTCTCACTCTGAGCCAGAGACTAACAGTAGCTCAGACCAGCTGCAAAACCTCATGTGTCTCCCTCTGCGGAACATCGCAGACATTTATTTTCTTGTAAGCAGTCACCCTTTCTGTTTGCAGCCGCTATCTGCACGCACAGACCTACCTTCCTCGGCACCCACCAAGCTCCTGTTGCACAGCTAACCTAACCAGCTGACTGCTAAGAAATCTTTTCACATTAGTAACAAGTTGTAAAACCAAGAGTCTGTAGCGTAAGGAGTGTCGTCTCATTCTAATTTTTCCTTGTATGCTATTTACGTAAATTCCACTTGGTTTCGGTTTTTAAATGCTAGTCTCTCTTTTCCATAACTTCATCACCCTTGTTCAGCTTTTACATTTTAAATAATTTGACTTTTCACTGCTTCCTGTCCCTTTACTCAGTCATCTAAAAGTTTATACCAGGAAAGCTTCATCACCCAATACGGAAGTATCTATGATGTGTTTAAGTCACAGGACCACGACCTAATCACAGAGCTGCATTCTTAAAACACTTTGCTCAGGCCTCTACTGTCCATGGAAACATATGCAATTCCGGGAGATGTCCCATCTCCATTAGCAAGTGTCCCTTAGTATCTCCAACTGTCTTGGCAAACATTCTCAGATGCCTGACCAAAAACTCAGTTAGCAACATGCCCCTTTAACGGGTTCAGCTGTGCCAAAGGGCTTGGAAACTTGGAATGCTGATGGAGCCAATGCTTCACAATTGGCTGCCCGTGCACACGAACTTCCCCTGCTTCACGATTGGCTGATGGAGCCAGTAAAGACATTCAGTTGCAACTGTCCCGCCCACCCCCCCTTCAGACCCAAATCCTACAAGTCTGAAATTCTTAGTAACTGTGAAGGCAGGTGCCCTCCAGGTTTCCTTTATCCTCCACCCAACAGAGAGCAGACAAGTTTGCCAAACCTGCTGCTTCACGGAAGCCTGTTAGCCCAGCTAGAATTGGAAAGAATTACTGAATGAAAACATTTTTCTAAGTCTACAGCAAGAGGATACATCCTGCCTGTCAAAACAAACATTTTTCTAGGGTTTTAGAATTCAAATGTTCACATCCCAGTGTGTGCTACATGTTACCAAATCTAGCCATGTATTTTGGGAGGGTCACCTTGCAAAAGCAGGTGATTTACGCCTCAGAGACGCATGCTAGCCTGGAAGAGTCCATCACACTGCATCACTGACAGGCTGGTACAGCTGTTTTTCCTCATTCCTTCCAAATGAAAGGCCTTTTTTCTGTTGCGTAGGGTGTCCTTTCCTTTTGCATATGACCCTTTTATTTCTCCACCCAACACACTGTGATAATCACCCTGCCCTGTTTCCTTCCAAGCCTGCTTCTCCCTATATGGATACCACAAATTTTCGACATTGCATTGACCATTGTTTACCGAGTTCTGAGCACCATCAATACTCAAGGAAGGCTCTTCACCTTTCTGGTTTGCTGCTGGGGAAAGATTCTTCCCTAGCAACCACCAGGTTTTTAGAGAAATGCCCCTTCTCCATTCTCCCTGTAAGTCTAATTTGACAAGTCACCTTTACAAAGGGATTATACACAGGGTAAAAACAAACAAGAGCCCACACCAGGTGGGTGTTTAGGAGCAGTTTGCTGCCCGCCAGACATTAGTCCCAACCCACCCATGGCATAGTCCAGGGAGGAACATGGCAGCCCCCACCCCCCAATGGAGGCAAATCCAGGTCAATGTGCGTCCACTTGGCTGCATCCCATCAACCTTGCATCCAGGTCCGCCAGCACCAGAGAATCATGGGTGACCGCTTCTAGCCCCTCTCCCCACTCTCATCAGCACCTTAAAAGCCCAGCACATGCCACGTTTCAACATGCGTTGTCCCAGCATGTGCCTGATGCGGAGTCTTCAGAACCCATTGCTCAGGAGTAATTTCAATAGCCTTATCGCAGTGGCCATGGATCATAACGATACCCAGGCAACTTCCAGTAGTACACTCTCAATTGTGCCTTCTCAGGACCTATCCACCTACTAGAGATGCATTCCCTGAAGCGTAGAAGAGACTAAAGCCGTCATTGCTTTGTGGGGGGAGTGGAACGTGCAACACAAGCTTGTGAAGTGCTACCACAATGAGGCCATGTTCCAGATCTCGCTCCAGGGGGCAGAGCTGGGGAACCAGTGCCAGCAGTGAACCAAGGATTTTTGGAAGATCAGAACAACAACTTACCTCTGGCCACAGGAAGCAAATGTTCCCCTACTTGACCTGATGGACCAGTTCCGTGTGTGTTGACTGAGCCATTGTGGCATCAAAACCGTTTGGCTGCGCCTTCTCCGGGGGCTAGGAACAGGTTGATATGCGTCCCCCGCTGCAACCACTCCCATTCCAACTGTTCCTGCTCCCCCCACAGAAGCCATGACCACCGCACAGAGATCCCTCCATGTCCATCACGGAGGACACAGACACCGTGACTCTCAAGCTCTACCCCCTCGAGATGAAGAGCCAGTCTTTATTTCAGGCACCACGGGAGGGGCTGGTGGAGGGTACAGAGGACCCGGAGGCCATGTTTATAGAGGAGGCAGACTACTTATTATCTAATTATGGTTTTTATTGTTTACTGTGTTGACAAATGGCCAGGAAAACACAGACAAGCAGCAGGGGGGGGGGGGGGAAATCGACAGGACACAGCAGCATTGGAGGCCAACAGTATGTGCAGGAAGAGTGTAGGAAGGCACCATGGTGGGACTGCAGGCTGCGGGCGGAGGGTGGGGAGTCTATGCCTAGAAATCTTCTTGATCCAACAGCAGCGGGGTGGGTGGACTTGTTGGATCACTCACAGGTTCTGCTTATTAGCAGCCATGAAGGCCCGCAGAGTGATAATCAGCATCCTGAAGTAGTTCAGAACCATGGCTGCAAACAGGCATTTGCCAACTCTTTTGAAAAGTTTATACTGCTGGATGGCTGCCTAGTGAGGATTGGCTGCGCGCCACAGGTGACCAAGTATTTGCTCATGCTGGGCCACCTTCCTGAGTCATACTAGCTCAGAAGAAACAAACAGCTGGGGCAGCTGCTTCTTCCCATGGCTGGTTCTGACGGGGTCTCACGGCAGAGGGTGAGAGTGAGACACTGGGAAAGGGGGGGTTGGTGGGGAAGAACACCTGCCCGTGTATTAGGTTCTACACGCTAAACCTGTGCACAGGGGCTGCCCAGACACACAAGAACTACACACGGGAGCTGCCCGTATTTTAAGTAAGATAGGCTAAACATGTGCGTGAAGGTGCATGGACCACGCCAGATTCCAGCAGGCTACAGTCCCATTTGAAAACACTCAGTCACTTGTTGGAAAGGCCTAACCCTCACCCCAGCACTTCTCCCACTTCCTAGACCGCACCTCCTTTCCTCTCGTCTGTGTTATCCCTTTGATTGGTGACTGCAGCACCAGTCTGAATTCAGATTCCAGCTGTAAGTAGGGTGACTGCAGTTTTGGAAATACCCCACTCTTCACACAAGTGGAATGAGGGCCTTGGCAACTACCCCCCTTTTCATCCCTAGCAGAAGTCACACTAGCGAGAAGGTCTCCCTTGAGGTTGGATGCATTTTCCAAATGTTCCCCCGAGGCCATTTACCCATTTCCTGTAAAAACCTGCAAGGGCCACCTCCAGCGGTGGATAAGTTAATGTTTTCCTGCACCAGGTGCCCTGCTTATGCAGCCAACTCTACACACCAGGGCTAAAGTGAACTCACTCTCTCATCCATAGCATTGCATGCCAAATGTCACAATGTGAGTACAGCATTCCTGGTCAGTCAGCAGCACCCCCTGAAGAGACGGGGACAACCCCTCCAAAACACCAGATGGGTAGGGAGCAGGAATGCCCCTCTCTTCTGGTCGGTCCCATAACAGCACTGGGACTGGGTTTCAGACATTACCTTTGACTAGGTGTAGGCCCACGCCTCGACTGGGGCTCCCTTTTTGACAGGAGCAGCAGAGTTTGGTTTGGCCCATGCCCGTTCTCATGTTTGTGGGTGAATGCGTGCACACGCGCAGACACACGCACGAGAACCTAGGTGGCCACTGGCCAACATAACGTGCGGAAACCAGTAGTCCAGGCAACGGAGCCAGGAGCTCAGGAATGCAGCTTAGCAATGGCACATCATGCTTGTAATGCAGCTCGCTCGCTCTCGTTAGCTTTAGCACTTTATAAGAAATAAACATGAACCATTAAAATGTCAAATGCCAGAGGCTTGGAAAAGAGAAATGACTTACTCCACCAGATACAGCCCACCAATACACTCAAAAATAAGGTTGCAAATTCAAGCACGCAAAAGTTGGGAAGTACTAAGAATTCAGAGCTGCTCATAAAACCTCAACCCTAACGCCACATGTTTACACACTCTTATTTTTATGGTAGCAGACAGGAACTTGCATGGAAATTGCAAGTTAAGGCTCCTGCACTAACGTCCGTGCCATCAAAATAGTGACGACATTGTACAGTCTCACATATTGTGCTCACTTACAACTTGGGCTCTTTGCACCTGCACTTTGCCTTGGGTCTTTCAGTCCCAATCCTCTTTGTCTGCAGGTTGGGAGCAACACTGAAGCTGGGGACAGTGTTATATAAATGTTTAATAAGAATTTAAAGTTGTGTACATATTGAAATGAACAACATGGAATACCCCTTGGAAAGAACAGAGGAAACAGCAATACGAACTTGGAAATAAATCCTATTGTCATTTGCAGATCCCATTAAGTGGCTGAGAAAGAATACAACGGAGCTGCATCTTTGAGAGTTGGGGGGAAGATGGCGTGGAATAAAGAGGAAGGCACCAGGGAGACTGAGTGGAACAACCGGGATAGGCAAGTGGGTGGAATGACAGGAGGAACGCCAAGACCAACAAATAGAATGAGAAGGTTCTGAGCGAAATAACTGATTCAGGAGAGCAATAGGATCCCATGGGGAGCACCACACTCGGATCATTTCATCCAGTTCCCAGAGCTGCCTCCCTGTCATTCCACTCCCTCGAGTCTCCCGCCCCATTATTTCACCTCCTCTCCCATTTCGTCGTTGTTGGTTTTCTGTCATTACACACACACACACCCCTTACTCCTGTTCCCTACATACAGTTCATTGCATTTCCCAAGACTCTTGAGTTCTCTGTGAAGTGAGTGTGAGCCAGTGGGTTAGCGGGGGGGCTGGGCTTCTCCCCAAATATACACCCATCCCAAAACCTCTCTGCTTTTTGCAGATACACACACTTCCCCATCACCACCATCACCCCTGCCTTGCCTGCTCCTCTATGCATTCTCCCATAAGCACTCTCCCAACACTTGGCTCCCCCCTCCTGATGAAAACACTTCTCCCAGTGCCAAACTGCCCCCACTCTTTTCTTAAAAAAAAACAAAACAAAAAAACCCAAATTCTCATCAAGTAGCCTGATTCTCAGTGAGAATTGAGAAAATACTGAGCTGGAGTTTCAACCGTAGCCCAGACAGGAAGACAGGACTTGACTTCTCCTGCGCAGCAACAGGAGAGTGTGGGGAAGCTGCCATGCAGCTGCCCCAGCTGGACACCCACTGGTAAGGGTGTCCTCAGCTACTGGCACTTGGTAAGCCGGGGGGGACTTGTTGCACACTACGCCCCCTGCCACTCCCCAGTATCATTCACATGTTTGGGGGGAAGCTGCACTTCACCAGATCACTGTCCCCAATGATCTCCAACTGCAACCAGGAACACTGCCCTGAACCTCTCATCAGCCAGCATGGGGTAAGCCTTTGGAGCTGTGTTTTCACACAGCTCCAGGACAACCGCCCCCTTGGGCTGCCTGTGAGGAGACCACTCTCCCCTTATTTTATTTATTTATGAATAGATCTCGCACCCTCCAGCCTAAAGGCAGCTCGGGGCAGCATACAGATATCAAAATAGATAAATACATCATCAAAACACAACAAAATCTAAATACTATTACCAAAACAAAAAACTTTACAGTTTTAAAAAGCGTTAAATGCACAACAGTTTTTCAAACTAAAAACTTTCCTCTTCAAAAACATCACAAAATCATTTTGACTACCTTAAACTCCAAAAAACATACAAATTCATTACAATTATAATTCAAAAAACGTTCAACTTCATACATTGCAACAAGACAAATGCCAAAAAACATGGAAATTATTTCAGAATTTGAGGAATAAATATTTTATCCTCATCAACATAAATGTAATATATGTACTTAATTCCTTACCATACCTATTTACTCATTCATTTTTATCAATAACTAAACTCACATTTTTTCATTATTAAACTTTAATTTATCATCATAATTTGACAATGAACAATTTTTTCAGAGTGCATTAACTTTCTAGAGAACAGCATTCTGTACAACGAATTCTATAACGTTCTCTACACTAACATTGTTAACAGTTTATTGTATAAAGTGTATACAATTTCTATACATGTAAAGGACAGAGTTAATGCTAGGGGTGGGAAACCGGTACAATCCGGTATCCGATAATGCCGGTATCGGGCGTACCGGCATTATCGGATTCGGCCCCGGTATTCCGACCCGGTACCGGATTTCTGTGTTCCGGTTTTTTTACATTGCAGCCATTTTTAAATGGCTGCAATGTAAAAAAAATTAAAGCCCCAGCCAAACAGTTTTTTTTTAAAAAAA
>QEPC01002388.1:244057-281643 GCA_003113815.1 Sphenodon punctatus
CCCACAAACAAGGCACAAGCTCCTGCCTCCTTCTCTACACAACCCCTCATACTCAATTTATACTGTCATTAATAATTAATCAATTTAATCAGATTAAATGAGTTAATTAAATAATTAGTTAGAATAATCCATTTGTTGCACTGACCACACATTAAAATAGAGATCCATTTTTTTTTTAAAGGAATTTTAAAATAACTTTTTTGGGAAACGGAATAAAATTAACACACACAAATTTCAAATTCTATTTAAAAAATAAACAAAACAAAAAAAATCAGTCAAGAGTTTTGTCTAACGCTGGCTTGGGGTGTTCTATCATATTTTAAAATGTGATTGTTTTCAGTCAAGTAGTTAACAGGAGAACAATTAATCAGGTACACATTTTAATTGCCTGATGCCCTTAGTTTCTGCCTAGACAGGAAAAAAAGGTTCAAAAACCCATGAGCAAAGAAACCCATATTTTATTTTATTTTGCTAAACGTTCATGATTTTTCAGTTGATCTTGGGATTTCTTTCTTTCTTTTCTACGGTTGACTTCCCCATGACAGACGCACACACACACACAGCCAGGGATGTGGGGCAGTTGTAGAGGTGCAAATGGGGTCAGTGTTATGGGCAGTTTAATAGTCTGTACCACCTCAGAGGCAGCTGCATCTCAGCCCGAGGTGAAGGGTCCGTGTATACACAGCTGCCCTCACCCTGTCCCCAGCTGAATCTCAGCATCAGGCACGGGATTCCAGTACAAACAGTTCCATCCCACCCCAGAGGCAGCTGCCTCTCCCTGCTGACCAAGGGAGGGACAGGGGAGTCTATGGTGATGGGTGGGCGGGGGGAGGGGCCCAAAGTCCATTTCTTGTCCCTGGGCCCATTCCAACCTAGCTACGCCCCTGTTGGGTGTCATCAGCAGATTGACGACACCAAACATCAAAACCTCTCACGACTTCACCCAACAGCTGTATATACACGTTGAACAAGCGAGGGGACAGAATGGAACCCTGCGGTACTCCACACGTGAGGCCCCAGGGGGGATGGTGAAAACTCTCCCAACACTACACGCTGAGTCTTCTCGGCCAGGAAGGAACGGAACCCATCAAAAACAATCCTGCCCACCCTAGCCCGGTCCCACAGGCGAGTCACAAACATCTCATGATGAACCATGTCAAATGCAGCCTACAGCTCTAACAGGATCAAAAGGGTCAACCGGTCCCGGTCCAACTCGCAGCGAAGGTCGTCAGCCAAGGCCACAAGTGCAGCCTCAGTGCCATAACCCGGATGAAAGCTGGACTACAAGAAGTCCAGAAAACTGAGGTTAGAGACCGGCCAATAGCTGGCAGGGGAGTCAATGTCAAGTGATGGTTCTTGAGCAGAGGCCGCACCACCGCCTCCTTGCGGCAGCCCGGCACTCTGTCCTCCCAAAGGGAGGCACTGACCACCCCCACCAGCCACGCCCCACCATCTCGCAGCTGGCTTTGACCAGCCAGGACAGGCATGGGTCCAGTTGACAACAGGTAGCTCTAACCGCCCCAAGGACAGCATCCACATCAGCGGGCAACACCCACTGAAACTGATCCCATAAAACAGGACTAGAACCTCCAGTTCTCCTACCATTCCAAGTGCAGTGTCGAAGACGTGGTGAATACAAACGATTTTATCCATGAAGTGGTAAAGAAATTGGTCACAGCGAGCACCGGAAAATTCCGGTTCCAGGCAGAGGGAGGCTGGACTGACCAGCCCCCTCACCACCCGGAAAGTCTCAGCCAGACGCAACTTTGCGGACACTTTGAGAGGAGCAAAGAACCCCTTCTTTGCTGCTGACACTGCCATGGCAGAGGCTTTTAAACCAAAATCTTTCCCAATCTCCACCACTAATTTCCACAAACACTAAGATGCCCCTTTTCAAGCTTGATGCAAGTAAAGTATCAAAAAGTGTCTACAGGAAAATGTCACCATCTCCCTCCATCATCTCTTCTTCAAGCTGAAGAGCCCCAACCTATCCAGCCTCTCTTCAGACAGAAGCCATTCCTGATTTTTGGACATTTTGTTGCCCTTCTCTGCACCTTTTCCGGTACTACTATATCTACAATATTCCAGGTGCAGTCACAACACAGATTTACACAGAGGCTTTGTTCTCTATCCCTTTCCGAATAACTCCTCACATTCTGTTCACCTTCTGATTGCTGCTCAACAGCGAGCTGATGTTTTCAGTGAAATGTCCACAACACCTCATTTAGAACCCACCATTGTGCATAGATAATTAGGATTGCTTTTCCCTGTGTGCAGCACTTTGCGCTTGTCAACACTGAATTTCATTGGGCATTTTATTGCCAAGTTGTGCAAGATCCTCCTTTAATTCCTCACATTCTGCTTCATTCTTAACTATCCTGAATAACTCTGCATCATCTGCAGATCTGGCCCCCCCTTTGCTCCCCTTTTCCAGGTCAGTAAATGAATATATTAAATTGCTACTGGCCTCAGTACAGACCTTGGGGCACCCTGCTAGTTTCCTTCTCTACACTGTCAAAATTGACCATTTAATCCTACCCTTTGTTTCCTATCCTTTAACCAGTTACTGATCCATGACAAGACAGTCTCTCTTATCCCATGACTACTACATTTCCTCAAGAGCCTCTCATGAATCCAAGTATACCATATCGATCAGATCACCCTTATCCACAGATTAGTGAGGCATGACTTCCCTTTGCAGGTGCCATGTTGGCTCTTCCCCATCACATCCTGTTTGTCAAACATTGCATTTCCCCTTACCTTGCCCAGGACAGTGAGACATGGCTTCGGCTCCAACTCTGGCTGCTCCAGCTTCACCACTCCTACCCAGCCATATTCATACAGGTCCTCTTCATCATTGCTATTACAGAGTCCAAGTGGGTGCATCTGAAATCAAACCAGGGAAGAAGACGACATTGGTAAGTCTTGGTAAAGCCCAGGGCAGGAATTACCATAAGTTCAGAGTGAGTGGGGGACCCCCAGTTAGGGGTGCCAGCGCACAGGATCCATGGATGCATACTGGCGGCACATCTGTTTTGTGTGGGCGCCATTTCCATGAGAGTCCAAAGCCAGCACCACTGGAGAGGCCTACGGCATCAATGCCCCTGTCCTTTCAGCCCTGCTCCCCTGACTGAGAACTTAGCATCTTTCCATCTGGAGGATGTGGTGGACATGGGGATTGGCTTAGGCTGGGCCAGGGCAGGTGGTGTCCTGACCCAAGTATACGTAGGAAGCCCAGGGTGGGGGCATAAATGTGGCCCTAAGAGTTTGTTAAAAGGCAGCTACCTCCTGGCTCTCTTTAGCCTTGCCTGTGTGTTTTCTCTCTCTCTCTCTCTCTCTCTCTCTCTCACGCACGCACAAGTTACAGTAGGTCCTACTCTTGAAGTCAGTTCCCAGCTATCCCAAAGATTGAATTAGTCTGACCGGAGGCTGCTCAGAGGCTTCTACATCTACAAAAAACCTCTTGATGCATATGCCTACAACTCGGAGCATTCAATACTTATTGAACTCTTCTACCTAGGCTTGCAAAATCCATAATCTTGGGACAAGGCACTAGGATGTTCCCATTCCAAGCCTTCTCATGTGTTTTTGCCAAGTGCAACATGGGGTTTTGTCTACTTTAGAAAACCTGTTGAGCAAATATTGGGAAGTCCCTCCAGCCTGCCTGTAGCACAGCATTTCCTCATATACAATTACTCCTAGCAGCCAGCACTAAGCAGCGCACCACTCAGTCTGTTTGAGTCCCAGTTTGTCAGACATCGATTGTAACAACTCCTGCAGTGCTATGGGTCTCCTCTTTCTATTCCACAATCCATTGTGCTCCATGTGGTCTTTTTTCTTTTTCTAATAGAAAAAATGCTTCTTTACAAGGAATATTGGAAACCATTTTAGGCAGAAACCAGAAGCCACAAATATAGGCTTCTTGTTAAAATATAAAGAAACTAGTAGTCTTTATTTCTATTCCTTGAACCATTGCAATCATCATAAAAACATAAGACATGCCATACTGGGTCAAACCACTGGTCCGCCAAGCCCAGTATCTGTCTCCGACAGTGGCCAATCTCTTTCTCTTGGGAGAAGTCCCCAACAGGTCACAATGGGGCAATCTGTGTTCCAGTAAGAGGTTACGTCCCCAAAACCTACTTGGCTAACAACCATTAATGAGCCTATCCGCCAAGAACCTATCCAATCCCTTTTCAAAACCAGCTACACTACCAGCTGTGTGACCACTTCCTCTGGTAGTAAATTCCACAAGTTAACTGTGTGCTGAGTGAAAACAAATACTTTCTCTTATTTGATTTAAATCTGCTGCCAGTTAATTTCATGGCGTGTCCCCTAGTTCTAGTACTCTTACAGAGTGTAACTAACCGTTCACTATTAACTTGTTCCACCCCACTCATGATTTTTTAAACTTCTGTCCTATCCCTTCTGTCTTCTTTTTTCTGAGCTAGAGCCCTGACCTATCCAGCCTCTCTTCATACAGGAGCCGTTCCAGACCCTGAGTCATTTTTGTTGCCCTTCTCTGAACCTTTTCTAGTTCTACGGTGTCTTTTTTGAGATGGAATGACCAGAACTGCACATACTACGCAGTACGCACCATCGATCTATATAGGGGCATTACGAGATTTTCAGTTTTATTTTTGTATCTCTTTCCAAATGATTCCTAACATTCTGTTTGCTTTTTTGATGGCTGCTGCCACACACTGAGCTGGTGATTTCAATCTATCATCATGCATGATACCAAACAGTTGCATAAGTCTAATGGGGTCAGTCCCAGGAGCCCTCTTCCAGGGAATCAGGAACCCTCAGGTCAAGTTGGTTCTTCTAGCAAACGGAAGGATTTTATTTTCCTTGTGCCTGTTCACATGGTCTTTGGGGTCCCTTCAGAGGTTTGCTTAGACACTATATTTGGAACGGGGACTGCGTTGGTCTAGAGTAACAGGCAGAGCAGTCTTTGCTTCAGCTGAGGCTTCATGGGATATTACACACATGCAGAATCAAAAATAAATGACACAAACATTGATGGAATAATAAAATAATGCGTACAGGGGGGACATTGAGATAGAATAACTTTCGACACTTGGTAAACTCGAACCATTCCAACAATTTGTATTTTAATACAAATACTAGGAACAACAAATGTCAGCCATAACTACAGAGTGGGTGAGTGTTCCTGGGAAGCAAAAATTATGTAAAGAATTTGGGGGTCAACCGAGCTTCAACATGATGATGTGGCAAGGCAGGCTAAGGCGTGTTGGGAGGGAAGCAGAGAGGTGGGGTGGGGAGGCTATTTTATCCCTATGCAGCTCATCGGCAGGACTGCTACTGAAATACCACATCTGTGGCTGCTGTTCACACTTGGATTGCGGAGAAACGAGAGGGCACAGAGAAGAGCTACAAGAGGGATGGAAAAGAATACTAGAGTTCGTCCAAGGACCTTGGAGGTCATCTAGTCTAACCCCCCTAGCTGGGCTCTCAGTAAGAGAGAGTCTGCTTATCCCAAGAGGCAACTTAACTAGGTCGTCTAAATGCCTTTTTACAAGGTGAGCACACTGGGTCTTAGGTGGCTCTTTAATCTAGCCAAGGGAGACACAACAACACACAGTGTGTGGATATAAAAGCAGAACAAGTTCACATAAGAAAGAAGGTACCTATTTTTGATAATGAAGGTGCAGCCATTCCATCAGGCATTTCCCATTATTTTCAGACTAGCCCCCTTCCCAACCAGCACAAACTCGCTCTCTTCACCTCGGCACGGCTTTCTCTCTCCATTCCTATGCAAAAACTCTGCTCCGCCTCTTCCATCACCCTCACAGGCTGCCCCTAGGCCTGGAACTCCCTTCCCCCAGCACATACTCCTCTCTCTCCTTCCCTCCCAAAACCGACCTCTTCGGTCCGGCTTTCCATAGCCCCCAGGCTGCTTGCTGGCCCCCTACTCTCTTGTAAGAAGGCAAGCATGTGCTGCTGCGACTCCTCAGCTTCATGGCCATGTCCCTGCTGCATCACCCAACGTCCCATCACTGCTGTCCATCCTTGACTGCAGGGACCAGTTTCTAACGATTGTTCAGTGCTGCACATATTGGAGGAGGAGGTTTTAGCTGCACACAGCATGCATGAGTGCAATAGAAGAATTAGAGGAAATTCAGTTGACCTGTGTGATACAAAAGATCAGACTAAATTCTCTCTGACCTTTCAATGTATGAGGGAGGTATGTATACACCTACACAAATACCTGACCACACGCACCTGTACGGTCACCTTAGTTCGCATGGCACTTTCACACAAGATAGCCAGAGAAATGACTACTGCTAACAACAGGTCAGCCTTTGATCCCAACCTATGTCCATGCATGGAACTCCCTCCCTCCAGCCTTCCAATCCCTCATATTGGCCTGCCGTCCTTCCTCCGAAGTGTTTCAGTAGAATGCTGTTCGAGTTCAATCTGCCGGGTTCTTGCATGCAGGTGGTTTGCCACTATCGAGTGGGCTGTACGGAACATGACTCACTTGGCTCAGTCCTTTAGAGAGTGATTCCCAAGTTGTTCACCTGTGTGATCCCACTTTGAGATCTGCATATAAATTCTTTGACCCGAGGCAGCAATAAAGACATTCACGAGTCGATGAAATCCCAGTCGAGATTATGACTCCACCCACAGATGGTACAAGCTCACTTGGACTCCTAACCCAACAGAATTGCACATCAACGGCCTTGGGTAACAAACGCTCTTCCTTAGCAAGGAAGGATACATCAAGTAGTATTAAATTATGTATTTATTCATTCAAACGTATACCCCACTCTCTCTCTATGCCTCAGATTAAGACAATATGGCTTAGAAATATCCAATATTGGCTCTGCCCAAGCAGGTGTTGTCTTCCCCCTTTATGCCTCAGCTTTCTTAAGTTAGCCCTGGCCTCCCTGGAAGCGTCTTGTTAGCACTAGTCTCCGATGGATGGAGCCCCAGAGCACTAAGCAAGCATCTCTTGCCGAAGACGACAGCACAAACCTCTCCCCTAGTGTTTGCCAACAGGGCTGCTTCCTCAAAGCTCATTATCAATGAAGGAAAGGAAAAATGAGAACGAGGAATTTCCTACAACCCACCCCAGCTTCTCAAAAAAGAGGATTTATTTACTGGCCAGCCAGTCAAGATCTTACCAGTACAGGTAAATATCTAAAGCCTAACTGGAGTAAGGATTATTGGCAGTGCCCCCCACAAATCTGCTTTACTCTGGCCTTTTGCGAATTACCTGCCCCCAGTCACATATTCTCAAGGGCCCCTGGAACCACTCCAAGTAGCGAGTGAGCGGTACCCCAAGTTCAGAACTACCCTCCCCAATGTCCACTCTCCAGCTAGGCATTCTCAGTCCCCCCCCCCTCTGAATACCTTCTGCTCCCCAGTTTGAGAACCAAGGGGCAGTGATCCAGTACAACACAAACCCTCCCATCATCACCCTGTTGAGTCTGTCACCTGAGCAAAGTTCAATCCAACCTCTGTTGTGTAAAATTCCAACACTCCTACCATTTGGAAGACTCCCCACTGTCCCCCTCCCAGCCGCCCTTTATTTGCCAAGAAGGAATGTTTGCTCTTAACCCACGAACTGTTACCCAGAAATGTTCAATCGTGTTAGGTGAAAAACCTCATTTCCACTGGCCTGAGGTAACAAAGCTTCATCTTGCGACACCCAATCAGTGGGATGATGGTCACAGCAGTAAACGTTTCCGGGGGGATGAAACTGAAGGTAGATTAGTAGCTATGTAAGAATACGGCCGTTGTTTAGGGGAGGCAAGACAAGCTAGGGTTGCTCAGCATCTCTTAAAGCATTCGAGCAAGGCAAAGACCCTCTGTCGCATCACTCTGTAGGCCAAGATGCATCCCCAGGACACAGAAATGCTGTTCTGCAAAGTCTAGAAAGCATGTGGAAGGAACTCGAACTGGCTCTTGGGCTATTAGGAATGGGACATTAAAGGCAAACATTCACTAAATGCTCAGCTCAGAGTCAAAGAGGCCTTTTACACCAAGATGTGTGAGCATCCCACAGGGAATGGAAGCAGAGTCATTGCGCAGCTTCCAGGGGCAGACCTATTAGATCGGTCTGCCCCCAGAGACTTATGGACCCGGATCGGTTCCGGAATGCTCTGGGGGAGTTTCCCCTGGACCTTGACACCCGCTCTGTCGATGATCTCGTAGCCTTCTGGAACACCTTGTTGGCCGAGACCATAGACAGGGTGGCTCCCAGGCGTCCGCTGCCCTCTCGAGTCTCCCGCAGGTCTCCTTGGTTTACTGAGGGTCTGCGGTGTTTGAAGCGGGAGAGCAGGCGGTTAGAGCGACGGTGGCGCCGGACTCGCGACCAGTATGATCGATCGCAGCATAAGAGCAGTTTAAAGGCTTATGCTGTGGCGGTGCAGGCAGCAAAGAAGCAGTTCTTTGCTGCTCTTATTGCATCTGCAAAGTCACGTCCAGCGGAGCTTTTCCGGGTGGTGAAAGGCTTGGTCAGTCCTGCCTGTCTCCGCCTGGACCTGGAGCAATCCAGTGACCGCTGTGACCGGTTTATCGAGTACTTTGTAGATAAGATCGCTCGCATCTGCCACGATTTCGGCACCACAGTTATTGCAGAGGATCATCTTGGGGCTATGGATGCCCCGTCCTGTCCTGTTTTGTGGGATCGGTTTCAGATGGTGTCGCCTGCCGATGTGGATTCCTTGTTGGGATCTGTTCGTGCCACTACTTGTGAGCAAGATCCATGCCCGTCCTGGCTGGTGAAAGCCAGCCAGGAGACGTTACGGCCGTTGTTGGCTGGGGTGGTTGGTGCCTCCCTTCGGGAGGGCAGGGTGCCTGACTGCCTAAAAGAGGCTGTGGTTAGACCCCTGCTCAAGAAACCATCTCTTGACGCTGATGCTCCTGCCAGTTATCGGCCGGTCTCTAATCTTCCCTTTTTAGGGAAGATTATTGAACGGGCTGTGGCACGACAGCTCCAGGAGCATCTGGACCACATCGGTTTCCTTGATCCCTCCCAGTCTGGGTTTCGGCCTGGGTATGGTACGGAGACGGCATTGGTGGCCTTGGTTGACGATCTCCGTCTGGCGTTGGACCAGGGTCGTCAGACCTTACTGGTCCTGCTAGACCTTTCGGCTGCATTCGACACAGTCGATCATGAGGTGTTGGTGACTCGCCTGCGGGACCGTGCTGGAATTGGTGGAACGGTCTTGGACTGGTTTCGTTCATTCCTGGCCGGGAGAACTCACCGGGTGGTCTTGGGGGAGTGTACGTCTTCCCCCCGGGACCTCACGTGTGGAGTCCCGCAGGGTGCCATTCTGTCCCCCCTCTTGTTTAACATCTATATGCAGCCGTTAGGGGAGATCGTGAGGGGGTTTCAGGGCATGCAGTGTCATCAGTATGCTGATGACACTCAGCTCTACCTCTCCTTTTCCACCGACCCAGGCCATGCAGTCTCCTTATTTTCCCAGTGCCTGTCAGCTGTGGGGGCTTGGATGAGGTTGAGCCATCTGCAACTGAATCCTGACAAGACGGAGGTGATGTTGGTGGGCGAGGGCTTGGGGAGCCTGGGGGTGGTTGAATCTCCTCTTGTTGGGGGGGTTCGCCCCCCCATGGTGTCTCAAGTGCGGAGTCTGGGTGTGCTCCTTGATTCGCGGCTCAGCTTGGAATCTCAGGTTGTGGCCGTGGCGGGGAGTGCGTTTCGGCAGTTACATCTTGTCCGGCGGCTTCGGCCGTATCTCTCAGACTCCGACCTCGCCACTGTCATCCATGCCTTCATCACCTCGAGGCTGGATTACTGCAACGCGCTCTACGTGGGGCTGCCCGAGAAGCTGGTCCGGAGGTTGCAGCTGGTGCAGAATGCCGCGGCCCGTCTCCTGACGGGGGCGGGTCGCAGGGAGCACATGACACCAGTGCTCCGGGCTCTGCACTGGCTGCCTATAAAGCACCGGGCCAGGTTCAAGGTGCTGGTTTTAACCTTTAAAGCCCTTCACGGCCTGGGCCCTGCTTATCTGCGGGACCGCCTCACTCCCCATGTGCCCGTGCGACCCTTGAGATCGTCCGTGGGAGCCTTTTTGGAGGTTCCCCGGGCGAGGCGGGTGGCCACTGATGTTAGATCTTTTTTGGTGGTTGCCCCCGTGCTGTGTAATTCACTCCTGGAGGAGGCTCGGCTGGCTCCCACTCTCCTACTGTTTCGGCGTATATGTAAGACCTGGCTGTTCCGCCAGGCTTTTGGCAAGGGGTAGGGGTGGGGGCGGGGATGGGGGCTTTCCCCACATATTGGGGTAATTTTAAATTGTAATTGTAAATTGTTTTAAAATTTTATATTGTTTTAATGTGTTATTGAATGTTGTTCGGCGCCCCGGGCTGCCCTGTGGGCAGGAGGGGCGGGATATAAATTTTGAATAAATAAATAAAATAAAATAACCACCTCAGGGTGGCACAATGGCATTTTGCAGCTAATCCCATCTTTTGAGTAGATCATGCACGAATTCACTAACATTCTTCCCGGTTTGCTTGCCTTCAGCTCTGCTGATAGCATCATGTCATGCGTGTTAACTTTGGCAGGGGGTGCTCCACGATTGCTAGCAGCCTCCTCCCCAGGGAGCTCCCAAGACTTCCACACAATTCTGCAATTATCTGCGAAGTCATTCTGTGCACAAACCAGGAGGGATGACTGAGCATGATGGCCAAGAGCCAGTGGACGCTGCAGTGGAAGCGACTTCTGAATCCTCTTTGGGAGCCACGGAGGCTAATTCCCAGAACCCACCTGTCATGGGATTGGGGGCTCACTACCCCACTCTAGGCTGTTGTGACTCAGTTTCCCCGACTTGCAGCTCTCACTGGATCAGCTCTCTCTCTAGAACTGATTCAGCCTGCGACGGGGGAACCTTCTCTTCACCTCTTCAGCCACAGAGTTTCCCAGCACAGACTCTTTCTCTCTAGGTTCGTCTGTGATTGTAAACACAGAATTAACCCCAAACTGTGTCCCACCTATGTTATGATTAGCAATTCCACTGGACCATACGAAGTTCAGTAAAAAGAAGTTTAATTAATAAATCATGAATAAGCTGCAGTACAAGATTATACTCGAGTGTGCAGAAATCAAAATAACATAACTAATAATGCATTCCTTTCTGTACCTGGATTCACCTGACTTAGGCTTACCCTAATCAAGGTCCAAGGACATTTCAGTTCATGTCACAGCCAGCGATGGAAAGCTTGGCCAGGTACCAGTCTTAGTTTCCAAAAGGTCTTTGGTGCAGCCCTTCTCTGGCTGGTAAGATATGATGATGCAGATGAAGCTCAACAAGCTGATCTCAACCAACTGAGATAGATCCTTTTTTGTCTTGTCTCCCCCCTTAAGTACCTTTCCAGGGTCCTTTGTTTGATTTTCCCACCAATTAACTCTGTGCTGTCAGTCACGTCCACAGAAAGAAATCCATTTGCAACTCAATGGTTTGTGTGTCTGCAGAGGTGTTTAGGCTTTTTCTGAATACACACTCGGCATGATTTTGCATTTCTCCATTACGTGAAGTGAGTTTCCAGTTCTCCGCTTTCACATTACATATATGTTTAACCTTTACATATTTGTTAGCCCTGTAGTCTACATGTAGCCCAGTGTCTCCTTATGACACCACCACTACTCAGGAGCCTGAAAAAAGCCATAAGAAGCTGGATGGCATACCAATCTATGCCAGTAGCTTCCTGTCTTTGACCCAGGCAGAGCCTGGAGTGTGCCACTTATTGGGACAACTTTCATTCCAGGACTCCAGAAGCAAACATTTCCACCTCCTATAAAAAGAACGGAAGCCAGGACAGAACCAGAGAGTTAAAATGACTGAGAAGGCTTTGCCTAAGGCACACATCACCCAACACCATGGGAGAAGGGAATACTGGAACAGACCGATGGTCTCATTCAGCCCAGCATCCTGTCTCCGACAGTGGCCATTCGCAGTCGCTTGGGAGAAACATCCAACAGGTCACAACGGAGCAATCCGTTCCTTATTGTCACTCCCAGCTCCCGACAGCAAGGTTACCTTCCCGAACCTACCCGGCTAAGAGCTGCTAACGGACCGATCCTCCAGAAACTTGTCCAATCCTTTCTTAAACCCAGTTATAGGACTGACCGTGACCACATCCTCTGGCAACAAATTCCACAGCTTGTGTGTGGAGTGAGAAAATAATTATTTGTTTTAAATCTGCTGCTTGCTAGTTTCATGGAGCGTCCCCCAGTTCTAGTACTGTTTGAGAAGGTAAATAACTGTTCCCTATTAATGTGTTCCACCCCACTCGTGATTTTATAAATTCTATCCTATCCCCTCTCCATCGTCTCTTCCCCAACTTATCCAGACTTTCCTCATATGGAAGCTGTTCTCTATCATCTTTGTTGCCCTTCTCTGAACCTTTTGTAGTTCAGCTGTGTCTTTTTGGAGATGGGGCGGCCAATACTTCAGGTGTGCTCGCACCATAGATCGATATTTGTTTTATTCTTTCTCCCTTTCCAAATAATTCCTAACATTGTTTGCTTTTTTGACGGCCGCCACACACTGAGCTGAAATTTTCAATGTCTTGCTCACAACGACTAAGGTTCTTGTCTGAGTGGTAACTCCTAATTTCGAACCGAGCTTGGTGTACACGGCGTTCGGGTTGTTTTTCGCTACGGGCGTCACTTTGCACTTGTCAACATTAAATGATAAGGGGCTTCAGTAACAGAAAAGCAAAGTCCTTTGTGCTTGGCCAGCCAAAGCTGTGCAGCTTCTAAAGAGAGCGCCAGAAAGGGGACAATTCTCAGAATAAATGGCCAGGTCTCTCAGACGGGAAATAATTCCACTTGTAAACAAAATAACTTGATATTAAGGGAGAAAAAGCTCTTGAAAAGTTGAAATCCTCGTCATCAGAATGAGCACGCAAGCCTTTTGCCCTTTGCCTCCCTTCTAGCTTGTGGCAGCGAATCCCACTATTTAATTAATTCCTAGCACCAGTTTCAGAATTGCTAGTTTGCAGTTCCAGCAGCTTTTCCTTTGCGCTTGTGTTGGGCTCAGAAAAGGGGGTGCCCGCCCATGCCCGCCTGCCCTTTTCCGCAGTATTAACTCCAGCATCAGCTTCCGAAGGGGGGAGGGATGCAGTCTAGTCAGCGGCTGATCCATTCAGTCCTCCTCGGAGCTCGCAGTTTCGGTAGCACACACAGAAAACTGTCCAGGAATGATCTCTGCTGCACCTGACTGTGTACACAAGAACCTTATCACAAACATTTCAATCCTGGTCTCCCCAGCCATTAGTAAACAATAACCCACGCACCCCCTTCCTGGATGGCACAAAGCCCTTGTAGAGCCTAGTGAAGTGAGGGAGCTACTGTTTGCTTTACAGAGCCTACATGGCTTCCCCACATCCCACTCTGAACCTCTCTTTTTACTGTGACCCCATGTATTCCAGGGACGGGGAGATGCATTAGAGTCTAGCCTGGAGGTGCCCACAATGACACCCGGGCCCTTTGGGAGAGCCGTTCAAATTGCTCCCTCTAAAGAGCCGCTCTCGTGGGAAAGCTGAACCTTAAAAACTCGGGACCAGACTCATAGGAAGCCTTTAACTTGAGAGACAAACAAGGAGAAGACAAAGGATCCCCCTCAAGTCAAAGCTGCCTCCAGGCACTCCCACCTGGGCAGCCCCCCAAAGGGCTCCGCTTACAGAGAGGTTTGTTTCTCCAATACGAAGAAAAATCAAGTTTGCAAACTTGTTCAAACCCGCCTGGTTTGGCTAGAATAGTTACTTTGTTTGGTTAATGGAAAACGAATCTATGGGAACTTCTAAGGCAATAGAAAGAGAGAGACAATGTTAAACATCTAGCTATTGCCCCTGTGTCCAGTCCATCAATCAAGGTTTGAAACCATAGCCCATCTCTTTAAGAAGCTTCCAGTACAAAATCCTTGAAATATACTGGGGCACTTTCCACATGTCTGAAAGGGCAAAATTGAAACCGCCGGGGGGGCTTTTATCCAAGGTTACAATATCCGTACACACAGTCGAGGGTTTAAAATAACTTCAAAAAGGGCAGCACAATTTTAAGTGGGTTACTGTTACAAAGCAGACAAACACCGAAACAATGGGAGAGAACATTTTACCCTGTAACATTATCTCCTCCAAATATCCTGGTGATTAAAAGGGAAAACTTCCTCCCTTTTGTCCTTCCACTGTCTGCCAGGGTAAGATGACCCCCCTGACCAGGGACGTCCCCTTAAAGACACAGTTGTACAGTTAGGAGCTTTATTTCCTAGCCCCCTTCCACGCCAACTGACTCCACCCACCCACTTCCCAAAGCCTGGAGGAGAGCAAGCTATTCTTGGAATGGGATGAGAGGACAGAGAAGCCAAGCCTTCAAGGTAGCTGAAGTCACAAAACAAGACTCAGGGTCCATCTTCGACAAACTGGAGAGAGTTCAGTCCCGCCCACATGGCTAGAGTATCCTCTCGGAAATCCATTCTCATTCTGCTCAACTTGGTTCCTTCTCCCCTCTTCTACATTTTGCTCAACTCTTTTCCTAGGGTCAGTAAAGAATCCAGATTGCTAAAAATGTATCCAGCTAAGAAGCAAAGTATGGTCCATGTGGAGAAATACTAGAAACTGTCCAGAAAAGTGTTAAACATGGGGGGGGGGGGGGGGGGGGGGGGGGGGAGAGACACTACACACTCTAGTTACATGGGGGGACAGGGAGATGTCTAAAGGGAGCTCTCACTCATTCAACAAGCAGCTGGACAGACTGGGAAGCAGAAGCCAACAGCTGGGTCAAATCAGATATAACACACAGAGAAAAAGGTAGGACGAGCGGATGGAATGCTGAACCCAACTCTCCGCCCCTCCTAACACTGGCTGGAGAGCAGGCAGCCTGGAGAGGGAGCCAGAGACTCCAACCAAGACATACCCAGCCAGAATGCTAATATCACTGAAAGAGACCAACGGTTTGGGGACCTGGGAGAGGACAAGTCTTGCAACATGGAGCTCACTCTTAAAGTTACAGTCCTCAGGACAAGGATTTTGGATACGCCTTTGAAGTGCATACTCTCTCCGGTGTGAAGGGCAGCCTGAAGGCTGTAAAAGTCACTTGAGATTTAAGAATGTGCTCCTCAGAGGCTTCACTGAGAAATGTGATGAGCAAAGCTTGCTGGCATTTGAAAGAGCCGTCAGAGCCTCTGCGGACAGGAGACCTCTGGGTCCTCTCCTGGGAGACAGAGCTCAGAATCACAAACAGGGTTAATATGGCTCCAGATTACACCCAGGACAGGCGCTCCATCAGAAGAGAAAACCAGAGGCAGAAGGAAGGTCCAACTATTTCTAAACAGTAACAGTTTGCCTAGGACAATGGGCGGGAGTGGCAGCCAGAGCCAAAAGATAAGGGAAGGGGAAGAAAAGAGAACTCTGGTGATGCTTGGAGCAAGAACACAACAGAGGAACATAGTCAGTGTCAGACGGGGTCGGAAGCATGGTCCACCCAGCCCAGCATCCTGTCTCCAACAGTGTCACAGCACTGCACAACAGGTCACAATTTAATGATCCATTCCCTGCTCTGCAACCCCAGCTCCCGACAGTCTGCTAACTATTTATTTACCATTTTTCTACCCCGCTCCCTCCTGCTCACAGAGCAGCTCGGGGCAGCTTACAAAACGCATAGATAAAAAAAATTAAAACACTCGCATATCATTAAACATTAAAATACTAAAAATAAAATAAAAGGGCAGAACTCCCCCTCCCCCACCCACCCGTCTCCCTCTCCGAAGGCCCAGCGGAACAGCCAGGTCTTACACTATCTTCGGAAAGAGGGCAGGTCCGGGGCCAGGCGGGCCTCCATCGGAAGGGAGTTCCACAGCTGCAGAACAGCCACCGAGAACGCCTCCCTATGGTTGTCACCCAGGCAACCCGGGCATCCCCAGCCGAGCGCAGGGGCCGCAATGCAATCCGGGGCCTGAGGCGGTCCCGCAGGTAAGCCGGGCCTAGGCCGCTTAGTAGCCATCCTCCAAGAATGTATTCAATCCTTGTCTGAGCCCTGCTACACTCCTGGCCTTTGCAGCATCCTTGGTTCCAATCGGTAACAAATTGTAGCTGCAGCATTTTACTGACCAGGAGATGCATGCGCCTGCCCCCCAGTCAGCGAGACTCGGCTAATAAAGAGGGGTTAAAAATCATTCCGTCTGCATGAGAGAGAGAGAGAGAGAGAGAGAGAGAGAATGTAAAGCAAATACCGACGGGCAAAGGTGGGGAAGCTTTTGCCTCGCTGGGGTCACTTTGAAAACTAGTACACGTTCCAAAGGTTGTATAGAAGTTAGGGACAAAGTGCGCTCAGTAGGAGGAGAGTTCAAAGCATGAATCTGCCCTGGATCGGTTTTCCCTTTCCTGTGTGAATGCTCCCTTACCCCCGAGGAGCTCAGTCTTCCAATGTTCCGGGGCAGAAACTGGATTGGGGCAGCGACCAGAGCCAGGAAGTATGTGGGCTACATTTGGTCCGTGGGCCCAAGGTTCTCCACCCCTGCTGGTGAGGAAGTCTTCTCCTGGCTCCTGCAGCCTGCGTTCCCCCAGCTCCCCCCCCCCCCCCGGATTGCTGCAAGTGGTGAAAGGCTGCTGTGAAAGTTAAGTGGGTGCCTCCTTATCTGTTACCCCCCCCCCCCCCCCGGGCTCTTCCCCTTCGCACATTTCACTGGATGATCCAAGCTGCTCCATTTCCCCTGCCACCTTGGTGCTGGCAATGCCACGGACACACCAGAACCACCAGCAGAAGCCAGGCTCCTGTGAGCACCTGTGCACCTTCCAAATCCCACAGCAAGAACTCGACAAATACAAAAATAAAGAAATAAGTTCTAAACACTGCTCCTTCCATCCTATCCTGCCATTTTCCTCTTCTTTCCCCAAACATTATCAAGCCAGGCATTTGGCTGGAGGGAATAGGGTTTGTGATGCTGTTTTAAATGGGGAATTTTATATTTTTATATAGTTTCGGTTTGGAAATTGGTTTTATCTTATGTATGTTTTTAAGTTTTCTCTGTGAGCCTTAAGGGAAGGCCAGGCTATAAAGGGAAACAAACCAACAGTCCCTCCTCCCATCTCCTCTTGTCTTCTACCGGCCTCCTCCACTCACCTTGCGCCCCCCCTCTCACCTGCTGCTTGGATCACGGCCAGCCCCTCTGCGCCCCCCCTTCCCATCCACCTCATTCTCTTAGTGACCTCGCTCCTCCACAGCTTTCTGTCCTTCTCATTCCTCCTCAGCCACCATCACCTGCCCCCCTTAATCTCATGCAGCCTAAATCATCTCTGCATCTTCTCCCAGGCTGCCTCTCCCCCCAATACCTGGAATGCCCTCGTTCTGCTCCCTCCTGAAAAGCTACCTCTTGCCCCAGGCGTCCCTGGCCCACCCCGGTCCTCATTCATTCAGGCTAAGTAAGCTAAGCATGTGCACCTGCAGCCTCTCTCTAGGTGGCTCCCTGCAAGGCAGGGACCCGTTTCGACAATGGTGGTTCATTGCCAGGTAAGGACATAGTCAGTGCCACAAATGATGGTAGGGGCCAATCAGGGACATGGGGAGTAAGGCGGTCCCGCAGGTAGGTGGAGCCCAGGGCGTGAAGGGCTTTAGAGGTCAATACCAGCCCCAGAAAACTATCGGCAGCCAGTGCAGGGCCCACTGCAAACAAGGCTTAAGAATCGGGCGTCACCCTCTCTTCAGCAGGCCACTGGAGAATGAAAGGAACGGGGATCAGCACAGGAAGGGGAAGCTTTGGTTGTGGTTGCAGCAGATGGCATTCAAGCCAGGAACTCTGAATGGAAAGAAGAATTCTACTCAAAAAGAGGAGACAACCTCAAATGGTTTTAAAAACAAGAATTCATATTTGAAAGAATAAAAAGCAATTCAGAGCCAGTGCGACAATTTCTAGAAATTACATGACAATAAATCATTTCCTTTTTTTACTTCCAGTCCAGCCTGGCTGTGCATTCCCAGCCGATTCAGTAACACTAGAAAAGGGTTAGAACTCCTGCAATCAACACTTCATCTCCCGACCCTTACAAAGAGAACAGCCAAAAGGCACCCTCTTATTTTGAACTCAAACGGCGTCTGGAAACTCCACAACCTGAACTATCAATAGGGCGATGCCTTGACACCAAGTGAAGGAGATGGCCAGAGTCATAGTTCAGGTCTGTTGCTTCAGTCAACAACAGCGTAACCCAGAAACATCCCAGTCCAAAATTTCGCCTGTCCAGACTCAAAAGAGGACCCGCCTCAAATACACCTAAAGACAGACAACTCCCAACCTGGCAAAGAGAGATTAGAGGCCCCATTTTCAAGAAGGATCCTCCGGCTTCTACCATTGTTCCTACAGCAAGACAGTCCACTCTTTCCCAGATACAAGGCACACTCTGAAGTCACGCACCGTTCCAACCAAGTCTCTTCACTACCCCTGTGCTCCATTCTCTAGCTCTAGACTGACATACACATCTGGGCAGAGTCCCTTGAATGCCTGCAATACAAGTATTTGCTCAAATGTACTTGAATACATTCCAGGGCAGAGTTTGAATAACCATTAGGGCCAGTCTAAAGTCTGCATATCCCCACAACTGGCCTGGCCACTAGCTACTTAGACAAATAAACCCTGTTCTGCTTTGAACTGAACTCCAGGATTATAGATCATATTATGGGCTTGTGCATGTCATTCATGTTCCTAGAGACATCCAGAACACATCGAATCAGAGTGGGAAGCAAGACTGAGCTCAGACTGGCAGGAAGTTTCTCTCGATATCTAACCAGTCTCCCTTCCAGTAATTTGGGCCGTTTCTAGTCCTGCCCTCCTTAACAATAAAAAACGGTTCCTCATCACCTTCTTGGTGGCAACCCTTTAGATATTTGCAGACTGCAGTAGTGTCTTCCCTTAACCTTCTCTTCACTATGCTAAACATCCCCCAGTTCCTTCAACTTTTCCTGAAAAGACTTGCCTTCCAGACCAATCATCATCGTTGTTGCCCCACCCTGACGCCACTCTAACTTGTCAATGTCCTCCTTAAGAAAATCAGGTGCACAATACTCCCGATGAGGTCTGATCAGTGCTGAACAGAGTGGAGTTATTACTTCTGCCGATTTGGAAACACTGCTTCTGTTAATGCAGTCTAAAATTGACAATATTTTTTTGCAGCTGTACCCTATTGCTGACTTGTGTTCAGTTTGTGATTCAACCCCAATCCTAGACCCTTTTTCACTGCAGTGAGCAGGAGGTTGAACTAGACAAGGTACCTTCCAACTAGGATTCTATGTGCCGCTGACATGCCAGGTACCCCCACACCATCTTAGACGTGTGCATTTGCAGAACTTTATATTTGTCTTGGATGAATTTCATTTTGTTAATTTCATACCAGATTTCCAACCTATCAAGATTTTTTTGATCTACAATTCTATCTTCCAAGGTGTTAGCTACTCCTCCCACTTCTGTGCCATTAAGTATTCCCCCCATAACCCTTCATCCAAGTCATTAATAAAGATGTTGAACAGCACCAGGCCCAGGACAGAACCCTGTGGGACCCCACTCGATACCACTCTCCAGTTTGATGGGGAGCCATTGATGGTCACTCTGTGTACGGTTCTTCAGCCAGCATGAATTCACTTTGTTATCGATGACAACCTGATGTGAATTTTGAGAAATGCTTACCAACAGCATCCTCCTCCTCTACTAAACTAGTTACTCTCTCAAAAGAGGAGACAAGACTAGTCTGGCATGACCTGTTCCTGACAAATCCATGCCGATGACAAGCAATAACTGCATTGTCATCAAGATGCTTACTGGATGACTGATTTACAATCTGTTCTAGTATCTTCCCAGTTATTGAAGTCAGGCTGTCTGGCATTTCATTTTTCAGATCCTCTTTTCCCCCCTTTTTGATGTTAGAGACAATCTTTGCCCACCACAAGTCTTCTGGCACCTCATCCGTGTTCCACGAGTTCTCAAAGATAATTGATAGAGGTTCTGAGAATACTTCAACAAGTTCTTTCAGTAACCTGGAGTGTAATTCATCTGGCCCTGAAGAAGTGAATTCATTTAAAGTAGACAGGTATTCTCTGACCACTTTATCTGTTTTGGCTTGAAATTTCCCCCCGTCTTTGTTCATACACCTTTTGCCAGGCCAGACACAGTGTCCCTTTTTTGTGAAGACTAATGCAAAATACGAGTTGAGAAGCTCTGGTTTCTCTTTTGTCTCCTACTAACAATTCATCACCTTCACTAAACAGTGGACCCAGTGCAGCCAACCTGTGACTGCAGTACCCTTTGGAGGGGACAGGATGCCTGCTCCCCTCCACCGGGGAGGGATGTGTCCCCCTATTTAAAAAGCCCATTCCTGGCAAGTTCGCTCATGTATTGCCAAGTTTGCTTGCTGCTAGGAGATCGGTAGAGGTCATATGTCCAGACCGGTCAGCCACCATCAGGACCACTGGCCAAGAGACATCCAAGGAACTCTGCCCTTCCCTCTCAGAGACCTCCCCGAGGGCGGCATTCGTCACTTTCTCCTCCTGTAAGATGTGGAAAGACATGATGCTGCCAGTGGTAGCACATGGATGGCAGAAGAGCAACAATTCTTCTTTAAAGGACGTGCTGCACGGCCTCCCTTGCCCCCTCCTCCTCGCCCCCAAGGCTGGAGCTTGGTTGAGAGCAAGATGGTGGTACTCTGTCCCGGCAAAGACGATGTGCCATGACCACAAATCTGAAAGCCCTCTCCTGCCCCCACTAGACACACAGGGCTCCACCTTTACTCACACCACAAGCGAAGATGGGGTGAGGGCAACAGACTAGCTCAGTCCCAGATGGTAGCACTTCCAGCAGGGGAAGCACTCCTGGCTCATCTTTGAGTTCAGGGCAGGCCGAAAGCTGCCTGACTTCAATGTTTGTAATTCGCTTCAGAAACCTGTGCCTTGGTCTTGGAAAAGGTCAGCTCCAGGGCTGCAGCACTGCAAGGGAAAAGGATCTCCAGAGACAATTGTATTTTATTGGAAGTCCAGTTTCCTGAAAACGCAGAAGCAGCTCAATGCCCAGATAATCCAGAGAGATAAACATGCCAAGAATCACTAACAGTAAAGAGAGTCAGGGCACCGAGGTCTCGCCCTAGCAGGGAATCTCTCTCCAGGAACCTACAGGATACTCTCAGCACATATTTGAAGGAGTCAGTCCAAGTTCAAGGTTCATCTTCATTACACAGGCCACATTTCCTTTACAAAAGGCGGCCTCGTCAAATTTGAAACAGGTCTGCAGGGATCCTAATTCCCTTGCTGTCTCTTGCTTACCAGCCCCCCATGTTAAGAAAACCTGGTGCCATTCTTGGTTTCCTAGGGCAGCATTACATGGCCAAGTCTAGCTTAGCCAACCAGCTTCCTGTTTCAGGAGAGCTGGAGCAGGTGGCTGAAGTACCGCCAGAATAGGATTGCTTGGGCCCGGCTGCTGGATTACATTTCCACAGAAGCAAGGAGGACTAGTTAACTGTGTGTCGGTGAAGCAGCATCTGGCATATGGTGCACATACATTATTAATATTATATTATTATTATTATTATTATTATTATTATTATTATTATAAGCATTTGTATAGCGCCAGCGATGTACCTGGCGCTTTACAGAACGATAAGATAGACGCGGTCCCTGCCTATGGCTTACAATCTAATAGACACGGAGGGGGAAGACAAGGGAAAAATAACTTTCAGCGGATGCAAGTCTCAGGTGCACGTGCTTGGCTTGGTTGCAGTTGGCAGGAGTCTGCGGGGAGGGCAGACAGTTCTAACAGGCGTCGGGAAAGGCAGCGAGGAAGAGATGGGTTTTGAGGAGAGATTTGAAGGTGCAGAGGGAGGGGGCGAGGCGGATGTGGCCAGGGAGGGAGTTCCAGGCATGGGAGGCAGCAAGGGAGAAGGGACGAAGGCGGTGAGGGGAGACGAGGAAGAGCGAGGGAGAGGGCAGAGGAGGAGCGGAGAGTGCGTGCAGGAGTGTGTAAGGAGACTAGGGCTGAGAGGTAAGGGGGAGCCAGGTTGTGAAGGGATTTGTAAGTGAATACCAGGTGTTTGTGAAGGATGCGTTCAGGAAGGGGGAGCCAGTGAAGCGAGGAGAGGAGAGGCTGCATGCTGTCTCTTATACACATCTAGATGTGTATAAGAGACAGTTGAGTGGATGACCCTAGCAGCGGAGTTTTGGATGGCGATAAGGGGGGGGGGACAGGTGAGAGTGGGGGAGGCCAGTAAGGAGGAGGTTGCAGTAGTCAAGGCGAGAGATGACCATGGTCTGAACAAGGGTTTTGGCTGAGGAGACAGAGAGAAAGGGGCGTATCCGAGCAATGCTGTAGAGGACGAAGCGACAGGATTTGGCAACAGAGTCAACGTAATGTTTAAAGGAAAGGTGAGTATCGAAGACGAAGCCCAAGTTACAGGCTTGGGGAACAGGACGGATAGTGACCCCATCAATAAGGATGGACAGTGAGGAAGGGAAGGGGGGAAAGATAAGTTCAGTCTTAGCCATGTTGAGCTTGAGCTGACGTTGGGACATCCAGGCGGAGATATCAGAGAGACAGTTGATGAGGCGAGCTTGGACAGACGGGGAGAGAGAGGGGGTGGAGAGATAGAGTTGAGTGTCGTCAGTGTAGGGGTGGTATTGGAAGCTGTGGGAGGCAATGAGTTTGTCAAGGGGCAGGGTGTAGATAGGGAAGAGGATCCGAGGTCCACTGCATTTTCTCCATTGCCACTAATGGGGGTGTGCAGGCAAGTGTGCAGCGGGGGGGGGGGCATCCATGTAAACAGCCTGACGGCAGGTGGGGGGATGGGTGTCCACCCATGGAAACACCACAGGCGCTGGGTGGGGGTGTGTACGTGCGCTCCTGGCACACCCCCACCCCCACCCAGCACCCACCCACGGAGCCATCCAGGAAAACAGGCGACTCCATGGGTGGGGACCGGTGGAGATGGGTGTGCACCCGTGGAAAAGGGTGCACAACCATCCCCCCCCCCCCACGTCCGTTCAAAAAGGGCCATTGAGGAAAGTGGCCACTTTTCCCCCAGGGGACAAAAAAACATTAAATTCGGACACTGAGTTTTCACTAAGTTTGGACAACCGCCTCCTTCCTTCCACCTCACTTGAAGTTGTTCTCATGGGGAAAGTCTCTAGTCCTCAGGGTATTGGACTAAAGAGCCAGAATAGTTTCCTGGATGGAGTTGGAATTTCATTACAAATTTGGGGTGGTAGACAGGAAGTCACTTTTGCTACATCAGTTTCCCTGGACGATCCACAAATGTGGAATTAAATCGAGTCTACCAGTGATGCTCAGGAGTCATGTGCACTGATTGGTGCAAAGTATCCTCTGCTAGAGTAGGTCAACAAGCCTTCCACATCCGCCCCACAATTCATTGCTGCCAGCTCCTGGATGGCAGTGATTTGCTGTTATTGCTGGGGGGGCGTGTGTGCAAAGCTTAGTCTACTATAGCGCTGGGATCGTGCATTACCTGCTGGCCACAACAGCCCAGGTGCTTTGCTAGCCTTTTGATCATCGGTCTGGCAGCACACCACAGTTAATAGGTCTGGTTGCAGAGAAGGAAGCATCCTTTCATGATTAGGGTTTGCTCAATCGTGGAGAGATCCAGGGTCTGTGTAGGTCACAGCCATGTCCTTAGCACTGGCCAATTGCTATACTGGATTGTTCAACACGAGGCAAAGGGAGGCATCCCACCCTAATCCAGCTATCACCCCTGGACCCCATCATGGTTCCTGCATCCCTTACAGGTACTTCCCGCCACCCTTCCCAGTCTCTATATTTTAATGGGAACGGGAAATTACTCGTCGCATCAGAGTGGCTCATTTACAAAGGATGTATCCGACCTGAGGACAAGCTTCAATGGGAAAGCACCAGTGTGTTTTCTAAGCCCAGCCCAGTCCCACTGTGCTTGCCTGTACACACTAATCGGGCCCTTCTCCCCCAGATTAACACTGGCAATGGCAGTAGATGTGCATGTTGAGTGGTTGCTGGATTGGTGGAGACTAGTACAATGGGTTCTTGGATCTAGAGTCTCGACGTCTACGCTGACGGTGGCATAAAGGAAGTCAGTGCTGGCGTGGGAACATTCAGGGGTTATTCTAACAGATTGGGGGAAGTTGTTGAAGCTTTGGTGGAATTCTATGAGAGTCTGATTGTCTGCCCAGATGATAAATGTTGTTCATGTAGCCAAGGTGTAAGAAAGGCAAAGACCAGCATTCACTGTGCTGTCTCCACTGCGGACAGTAGGTAAACACGGGTCCCGGAAAAAGGTTAGGTGGTACATTTTCCCTTGGAGTCTTCAAGCCTGTATCTCTTTTATCATTGTATTGGCTTCCCCTCAGCATACTGAAATGCTCACCAAACAGGCTCTAACACGCACCCTCCCCGGGAGGCTGATTCTCAGACCCCAAGCGAGCACCATTTGGCTTGGTGACCCCCCTCCCCATGGCACATGCTAATTACTGACCCATTTTCTGCTCCTCTAGGCAATAAGCAGGCCCTCCAGGATGCTCTGCACGTTGGGTAAATCCTGCCTAGACAACAGGCGGACATGCACTTACCTAGATAAATAACAAACATCCACTTTTCTTTGAGTCCTAGTGATGGGAATAGGGGCCTCTTGGACTGTGTCCCTCTCACCCTTCTATACACAAGTGGAAGACACACGGATGCTTCTTTCCAGTCCAACCTGTGCTCAGCCAGACACGGATAGATTGAGAGCATGTGTCAGCAGCTGGAGGAGTTTGGGGAGAATGTCCCCTCCAGTCCTGCTGCGTCCAACATTCGAGCCAACGTGCGCACACAACTCACCGTGTTTGTTCATTTGGCAAGACAGCTAGGAAGCGGTTGAGAGCAAAAGGGGGGATTTTCAGAGAGGGAAAAGGGCTACACACCCCAGAAATGGCAACAAAAAGGCTGAGGCTCAGAGTTTTGCATCACCTCCTCCCCTTCGGGAACTGGACGCTACTGCCCTGCCAGTGCCAGTTCTGTGACATGAAATCACTTCAAATCCCTCCCTCCCACAGATGGCCCTAGAACAGATTCCTCCCCCCGCCCCCAAAAAACCTTCTCCGTGTCCCATCAGCCCAATCAATTGCAGGCACTTTCAATCTTTGCAAACAAGAGCAAAGTAACTCTCAGAGGTTTCCCTCGGTATCTGCACTCCTCTGGACACAGAGCGACATTCAAATAGTTGTACAAGGAGCAGCCACCATGAAACTTAATATTGTGGGGCCTAGATATCCCAGCAACTCCCTTTTGTTGGCTCTTGATCATGGCTGCGTGGTTTGGCCCAGTCACCAGCTGTGAACTCACCAAGAGCAAACCCCAAGTCCTCCCGACGTGCTCTGGCATTCCTCATTCCCCCAGCCAAGGGGATGGGACGGACGGTTTCCACATCAGGACTGAGAGCGCAACACGAAGATCAGTTCGGCGAGAATGGCACGGGCAGCACGTGGACTCAGTGATGAGCCAACTGGCAGGGGAGGGGTTACCATAGCGCCCAGATTTTCCAGGCAGGTTTTTAAAATCTGCCCCCCCCCCCAAAGGTCGGGATTTTGCCGGTACTGTTGCAGCCCCTTCCCCATCCCTTGCCCCCCGGCACTTGTTGCTCATCCCTGAGCCAGTCTCCTTCCTCTGACCGCGCTCAGGAGAGCAGGCAGTGCCAGACTGGCAGAAGCCCTGCTAAGTTTCCAGAGGTAGGACTACCCTTTGCAAAACCCATGCTGGCTCTCCCCCACCTTTGCTTGTTGTTCGTTAGCACGCCCTCTACCGTACTGCATAGAGCTCATCAGCCTGTCATTGCCAGAGTCACCGCGGAAGCCTTTTGAAAGAAAAACAAGCTAGCACTAGGTTTGCTGCTGCCTTCTAGTTCTCCGATACAGATGTAAGAAGTGCCATTTACTGGGTCAATTCAATGGTCTCTCCAGCCCAGCATCCTGTCTCTGACAGAGGCCAGTCTCAGTTGCCTCATGGGAGTACACAGCAGGTAACAATGGAGTCATCCATTTCCTGCCATCCTTCCCCAGCTTCTGACAGTCAAGAGTCTTGTACCCCTGACCAACCCAACTAGGAGCCCTTAATGGACCTGGCTTTCAAAAATGTATCCAGTCCCTTTTTGAAGCCTGCTACACTACTGGTGTGGACAATGTCCTCTGACAATGGGTAAGGGTCCACAGATTTATTGTATGTTGGGCGAAAAAGTACTTCCTTTTGTTTTAAATCTGCTCCCTGATAACTTCATGGAGTGATCCTGGCTTCCACTGTTTTTAGAAAGGGTACCTAGGAGCTCCACACCTTTCATGATTTTATAAACTTCTCTCCTGAGGATCCGGTGGCTGTGCAATTTCACATTGGAATTCACCCAAGAATTCTGGTCCTGATAACTTTAATGCAATATCAGTTTGACACAGCTCTAAATTCAGATTTATCACCTAAAAGAATTGCTCTGGTAGGTTATCTTCCAAACTTCTTCTGTAGTGAAGACTGAAAGCCAGTGTGGTGCAGTGGAGAAGGTGCTGAACTTGTACTTGTACTTGGGAAGCCTGGGTTCAACTCCCACCTGAGCCATGGACTCACTGGGTGGGGCCTTGGGCAAGTCACAACCTCTCAGGCTCAGTTCAAGCCTGTCTCTCTCCCTGTGTTCTTCTCACCCTTGTCCAGCTTAGACTAAGACTCCTGGGCAGGTACCTGTCTCCATTAATAACAATTTCAAAGTACCAGGTACACTGCTTGTGCTATATAAATATAATCATCATCATGGTGCAGGAAAGCTATCTGAATTCTTTGCAATGGCCTTCTTTTACACCTTGATGACTCAAGTGTCTCTGGAAGGCTTCCTACTTAGGATGCACTTAAGTTTCTTATTGAACTTTGCATCTTTATCAAGCTGCTTCTCAAATTATTTCTTGGCCTGGCTTATTATACAGTGGAGAGAGAGTTGGTGGTTGCCGTGTCGGTCCGTAATGTAAAAGGAGGAGACAGTGCAGCACAGGTAATCTCTCTGACTGGACGGACCAACTGTAGTTGGCATGAGATCAGTCCTAATTAAACAAATGCAAGACAAGGGGCAGAACCGCCCCTTGTCTGGCCTTCAGCCCCCCACCCTGCCCCCCTCAGAAGCCGACTCCCTGCTACCCAGAACACCTCAAACTTGCCAGTGTTGATGGCGATGCTCCTTGTTTTAGGACTGGAGTTCTGCTTCTTAAATGATCTCTTTTTGGTCAGAAGGATCTTGTGTGTCAGAGTTTTGATACAAGAGAGAGTGGAGTTTCTTTGTAACAGCAGCAGGGCGAGTCTCTCCTGAAGCATCAATCCCACAAAACAACTCCCATTTGCCCAGTCTTTGAGGGACCAGACTACAGTCCAACAGAAAATCCTCTAGTCACCACCATCAAGGCAGCATTGCTAATTGCAAATTCAAGGAAGAGGCAGTCATCCTCCAAAACCTCACCCCCCAGGTCCTGTTTTCCTCAGGAGAAAGCTTGATGAAGGAACTTAGAAACATCTTCCTACTTGAATTTATCATCCCTATATTTCAAGATCTCTGTCATTTATATATCACACCTCCCCCACCCCCAAATGGTGCTCTGGATACTTCACAGTATTAGTACAATGCTATGAAGCCTCTAAAAATCATGTAAAATCCAGTTTAAAAAGGAGATGAAATACATCAAGGGTAACCAGCAGTGGAGCCTCTAAAATCACCTAAACAAGGTTTGGACTTAACCTGCAGGTGCAAAGCCATCCTCCCCAAAGCAATGTTCGACGTCAATTCAGTTTAAGCTACTTCCTCTCCTGCAAGGACCTTGCAGCACGGCTGAGGACTGTTTAGTTTCTGCCCCAAGCTCAAGGACAAAGATCAAAGACTTTTATTCTTGCTTTTTTAAGGCTCTGTTGCTAATGATCATGGTTGTATGGTTGGATCAAGCCACAGCCACTGCAGGGAACATTTGCCAAGCTACGAAACATGGGCTGCAGAGTAAAGGGAAACAAGACTAGAGGATAGTTTGAGGAACAAAACAATCTGAGTTGGAAGGGATCTCCAGGGTCCTCAAGATAAGATAGAGTTAAAGCTACCTAAAGGGTCATTAAAAATACATCTATTCGAACTGTAATGGATTAATTTTAAATTCTCAGAAAAGCCATTTCATACTTGGTAAAATGGTGCAACTTTGAGACAGATACGCTTTCGTTTTCAAATACAGCAAAGTCTGAATCTCAAATTAACGTGCAATGAACTCCTTAATCAGAGTGGATAAAAATGTACAATTTTAAAGGAAAAAATGGGTTGTTTAAAATTATAATCAAGTTTACCTTTTTAAAAAATAAACCTCTTGCACCATCACATGCACTCCTTTCTCAGGATTATCCACCAAGTCCACCTGGATGGCATCAATGATCAGCTCAGCTCTCAAAATTATCACTATTTATGATTCAGATACACACCCCATTTAAAAACTTTTGGGGCCACCATCAAAACCTCCATAATGCAACCTAATGTTTGTTGTTTGACCACCGCTGCACACGGAAAAGCTTCCCCTACCCTTTTCCTGAGCAATTATAGTTCGTACAATACCAGTTAGTTCAAGTAATTCAAATTATTCCTTCAAAATGTATCACACACACTGCATGCATCAACAACAAATCTCATCCGCATTCTGTGGCACAATTACTGGTTCATTGGGCCCCCCTCACAGACTTTCCTTTTCAGTGTCTTTACGTAGATATTGCCCCCCCCCTCTTGAAGCTCACCCGTCGCTGCAGCACTACTAAGCATTTCTGTGGCACTACTAGGCGTGCACAGCGCTTTACAGTCACGGATTGGTAGAGACAGGTCTCTGCCCAACGGGCTTACAATCTAAGCTGGACAAGAGTGAGGGGAACCCAGGGACAGACAAGCACACTCCCATTTTACAGATGGGGAACTGAGGCTGAGACTTGCCCAAGGCCACAGAGTGAGTTCATGGCCAGGGCAGGATTTGAACCCTGGCTTCGCAGGTCCAAGTCCAGCCCCTAATCCACTCCACCATGACACTGGCTCACTGCAGCAAACGTTGCTGGGCCTACCATGCAACATTGGTGCAGCATGTTGTTAACCTTTGGCCATTCATCCCTCTGCTTTGTTTTCCGTCTCTCAGCTAGCTCCCAATTCATGCTACTCACTTATTAGCCTCTTGCAAGGGACTTTGCAGTGCTCTGCTTCCTCATTTCCTGCCAGGGCCAGGGCTGGTTCTCACTCATGATTTGGGGTGGTTGTATTGTCCCAGAGGGAGCTGCACATCAGGACAGGACAGAGCAATAGTCTCAAGACCAAAGAAGACTGAAGCAAGCGGGATAGAGGATTTTCACTGCCCCAAACCATACATGCCTTCAGCCCTGCGGAGGGAATGCACAGCGCTAAAAGCCACAAAGGAGAGGAGCTGAGAATACTAAAGAAAACTAGCTAAAAATTGACTGCCCTCCCCTACTCCCCCCCCCCTCTATAATCCAGCCTGAGACAACACAGGCAAACAGCAAGAGGTCATCTTCAAAGGGCTGGTTGCCAAGGGAGCAAGGGCAGGGGCAGCAACCATGTCCCCATCAAAGTCCAGCAGCTGCTGCCGCAGACCCACAAAGGTACAGCTTCCCTCTGGGCGCTGCCGAGCAGCTGCCAGCTGAAACCTGACAAAACCGGGGGGGGGCGACAACAGAGAAAGGAGCGAGATGATATCTCCCTCCCCCACCTGTTTCCCCCCTCGTGAAGACCTAAACTATTATCTAGAGCCGCCCCAGCCAGCGTCCAGTTGAGCCGCGCCAGTCAGCAGTGGCCCAAGGACGGACATTCCTGCCTCTAAGCAGCCACTGCCTTTGAACGACCGTTAAGTAGCAAGAGGCGGCGAAGCGATTGGTTCTGGGCCTTTCCACTCGCATTCCAAAGCGAAGAAACACATCCTGCCGCTGCACCGGGATACCGAGAGGCCAGGCAAATAGCACGATGGCCAGATCAGCCTTTGCGTTCAATTCAAACCCATTCGATGGATTGATTTCATCTTCCTGGTGACCGGGACCACGTCGTCAGCCATGCCCCTTGCTAGGGGTGCCCATCCTAGACATTTATATGCTCGCAGCAAAGCCTAGCTCAGGAGCAGCCAATGGCCCACAGCGAGCTGCCTAGAGCAGGTCTGACACCCAGAGAGTCTGACCCGTAGCAAGCTCCCTTTGACCGAGAATGCCCTGCCATCTAGAAGCATGAGGTGGGCCAAAGGATGATGCAAAACCACTAATGGCTTCCTGGTCCTATCCCAACACCCAGAAGTGCACCCAAGGGTGTAGGAAGTTTATTCACATTTATACCCCGCCGAGGCAGCAAGAGATAAGAAGTCGCCAGTCTAGAAACCAACAGCACTTGGACCTCATCTACACACTGCCCAGATCTGAACAACCCATCGCAAGAAGGATCAGCCAGTTAAGAGGCCCAGGAAGCAGAAGAGAGTAATGCCAGAAGCCTACCCCATGAAAATGCTGGGGCTGCTCCCATTTCCAGAGGCAGCCCGAGCTAGTGACAGAGGGTGAAAACAGACATGATGCTAACCACCCTTTAACCACCCTTGGTGGTTATTTATGCATGTTGCAGGGCTGCATAGGGCACCATTACAGCCCTGCAACATGTATAAATAACCACCAAGGGTGGTTAAAGGGTGGTTAGCGTCATGTCTGTTTTCACCCAGAGACAATCCATTGTTCAGCAGGAAAACACAAGGACACTGAAGGCAGAAGAACATGCGCAGCAATTCTCAACTTCTTGGACTCAGCAGCACTAAGCCCACAGTCAGAGAATTTCAGGCTAGAAAGATACCTAAAGGGTCATCTAGTCCAGCCCCTGCTCCAAGACAGGATCCCCTCTCCCTACAGCATCACAGACAGAGGCTCGTCCATCTAGTCCAGCCCCCTGCTCCAAGGCAGGATCCCCTCTCCCTACAGCGTCGCAGACAGAGGCTCGTCCATCTAGTCCAGCCCCCTGCTCCAAGGCAGGATCCCCTCTCCCTACAGCGTCGCAGACAGAGGCTCGTCCATCTAGTCCAGCCCCCTGCTCCAAGGCAGGATCCCCTCTCCCTACAGCGTCGCAGACAGAGGCTCGTCCATCTAGTCCAGCCCCCTGCTCCAAGGCAGGATCCCCTCTCCCTACAGCGTCGCAGACAGAGACTCGTCCATCTAGTCCAGCCCCTGCTCCAAGGCAGGATCCCCTCTCCCTACAGCGTCGCAGACAGAGACTCGTCCATCTAGTCCAGCCCCTGCTCCAAGGCAGGATCCCCTCTCCCTACAGCGTCGCAGACAGAGACTCGTCCATCTAGTCCAGCCCCTGCTCCAAGGCAGGATCCCCTCTCCCTACAGCGTCGCAGACAGAGACTCGTCCATCTAGTCCAGCCCCTGCTCCAAGGCAGGATCCCCTCTCCCTACAGCGTCGCAGACAGAGACTCGTCCATCTAGTCCAGCCCCTGCTCCAAGGCAGGATCCCCTCTCCCTACAGCGTCGCAGACAGAGACTCGTCCATCTAGTCCAGCCCCTGCTCCAAGGCAGGATCCCCTCTCCCTACAGCGTCGCAGACAGAGACTCGTCCATCTAGTCCAGCCCCTGCTCCAAGGCAGGATCCCCTCTCCCTACAGCGTCGCAGACAGAGACTCGTCCATCTAGTCCATCCCCCTGCTCCAAGGCAGGATCCCCTCTCCCTACAGCGTCGCAGACAGAGACTCGTCCATCTAGTCCATCCCCCTGCTCCAAGGCAGGATCCTCTCTCCCTACAGCGTCGCAGACAGAGACTCGTCCATCTAGTCCATCCCCCTGCTCCAAGGCAGGATCCTCTCTCCCTACAGCATCGCAGACAGAGACTCGTCCATCTAGCCCAGCCCCCTGTGCTATTTTAGAAATGTGCATCCATTGTGCCCATGTGCAAACGATGCCACACGTGCAGAGAACAGATGCCTTTTTCACAATGGCACTGACCCTGCCGGCACCATTTTGGGAAAGGGCTGTGCAGACGCAGAACGGTGGCCGTTTTGTGCCTGTGCAGTGATTTATTCTATTTTTATGCAAGTTATCTTGTGAGATCTCCATCCCATCAAAAATCTTGTGAGAATCAAAATCCCATTCTCATTTCAGCCTTACTCTGGACGAGGAGAAGTTATTGCCCAGGAGCCGCCAGTGAAGATGGGTCCCTGGTTACTGCCAAGCCGCCTATACCATTTCTTCCGGCTTTCTCCTCCAAGGCACCTGCCAACCCAGAATATCATGCACCCACGTCGGCCATTCCAAGCTGACACAGGAGCCTCCAAAAGGCGCCAGGAACTCTGCCTCTCCACAGTTCAGCTGTACCGTCTATTCCACCTGCCCACTGTGGCAACACATTCACCCTTCTCGGAGAAGAGAATCCCGCGTCAGAGGCAAGTCTGTGGGTCAGTCAAAGAGCAGCTCTGGTTAGATGAAATGGGCACTCTCCATTCTCAAGCGCAGGACCATGTCCATCCTGGTGGAGTGTGCGCTGGTTGGCCCATTCCATAGCAGCAGCCTCTATTACGCAGATCCACAAGTCTCATCCTCTTGCACAGGCCTCCTAGGCAACCAGAACTGCAATGGGTCAGCTAGACTGCAGCCCCGCAGCAAGCATTGGGGGGGGCGGGGGGGGCAGGCGCTGGAGATTCCTTCCTCCCAAGCCCATGCTTTCAAGAGATTGAACCCTGGGCTGAACTAGCACAAGCAGCACTACTCCATCATGGTTTCTTACTGAGCGATGTAACCCCTCACAACTGGCCCCTTCACCCTCCCAAACTAAAGCCAACTGCTTGTGGTCTGCCTGAAGCCGTTCAAAGGCAGATCCGTCTCTCGCAACTGCCCTTTCCTACTCAGACAAGTAGGGAACAGCGAACATTCACCTGTCTCCTCTCTGTGGCTCTCTGACGTCTCTCTCATTCTGTTGCTCTCCAGAAATGCAAACACAACGATCCCTCTGCACAAGAGCCAGTGGCAGCCACCTCCACAGTCCTCCGAGAGCATCAGGCCAGGCTTCACCTCCCCCTGCTTTGCTAAAGGAGCTCAGGGAAGAGACGACCAAAGAATGTCGGGAGCAAAACAGCTGCTTTGTAGAATTCTGGCCACTGAACCGAGCACCGAGAAGAGCACGAGGCAGCTTCCACAGTCGTTCAAACCCTTGTCATCTTTCCACCCCACCAATGCTTCTAGGAGCGCACATGTTCACAAGGGGGTGCTGCAAGAGTTGGGGACACCTTGCACTATAGAAATACAGTGGTTGAGAGCCAAGAATCTTGCTCCCCCACCCAGTTGTGAATGTCAGAAATCCAGTCTGTTGACTTTGTGGTAATTTACAGAATAAGGGGGGAGATGCCTGCGGTGGCAGCAACAACACACATGCCCTGGCCCATCTTCAAATTCCCCCAGTGCCTGCAGGTCTGGTAACCAGAAACCAAATCAGCATCTTGCAATTGTGTCGGCAGCCAGAAGTGCCGGCCTTTTCCTGTGTGTCTGAGATCAAGTGAGGAGGACAGAAGAGAAAAAATTCAGGTCTTTTGGAAACATATTTGGGAATCTATAAATAAGGTGATGAAACCAAATTTTGAATTTACGCCCCAGGTGACGCCATTGGGATTGTATCCCCTAAAATCTGTAAATAGGTTAGTAAGGCCACCTACAGACACTAATGGCCCGTCCTCATTAGTTTGGGCGCAAAGACTATGGTTTATGGTGTCTATGGAGTGGATTACTGCAGATATCAATGATAGGTTGGAGGAGTTTTACAATATATGGAACCCCTGTTGGGAAATCATTACTAGATGTATTGATTTGGGCAGCTATAAACACCCTGTGCTATTTTTAGAAAATGGTATTTTATGGAAGAAGGTAAAACAATGTGGTATAATGGGCATATTTTCTTTGGGTGGAGTAATCCCCTGCGACGTAGTTAATTTCTGAAAATTTGTGTTGGATAGTTGGGTACTACCATACAGAATACGTACATCCATCTCTTATGCTTTTGGGCTTGTTTTGATGTTACGTTAGGTTTTGTTTTTGTTTACCTGTTGTGTTTGTTTTTTAGATTAAAAAGAGGGGACTAAAGCAGTTGTGCTTCCCCTGTACTGACCAACCGTGTCCCATCAGTGCACGCAGTGCCAGAAATCCACAGCGCATGAGTGCAGCTGCACTGGGGGAGCGCAGCACCTTCACTCCAATCCCAAAGTAGCGTTGACTCTATCGGAACTTGCTGCCATTTGACATCACTGACAGTATCCTTCCGTGGGCTTGAGTGACCATAGCTCCTTATACCTGCCGGCTAGTTGTGCCGCAAGGCCGGGGAGGGGGAAGAGGCACACCACTTGGCAGCTGCTGAGGAAGAGTTGGGCAACTAGGAGAGTCTGCACACCAAACTGTGGAGATCAAGCCATGAAGTGCTTTTCTCAGCTATGAAGCCAATATGGGAGCAGCCCACCCCTCCTGGAGAGGTTGTTTCAGACGGTCTGCAGACTCATCTAGTCCACCTTCCAGAGATTTCTTTGGAATAAGACTAGGGAAGGATTTGGGAGGCTTCTGGGGCACCCACAAGGTATGGAGCAGGTAAATGCACAGAATTCCAATTTAGACAAGGGCAGGGTCTCCCAGAGGGACTACCTTCTCTTCTGTGTCTGCCAACATATGTAGAGGGAGAAAGAATTCAATGGAGCCACTCCCACACTCCACACAGAGGAGAGCACCTAGGCTGGGAAAGCAACTAAGCTTCCTGAACTTGTACATGGCTGACCTGCTCCTCACAAGCCCTAGACACAGGTATTGGGGGAAACAGCTGTCACGGGGTGTGTGATGGGAAACCAGATGCGTTTCTCCCAACCTGATCTCTTCCTACCCACACAACCACCTGGAACATAGAACTAAGAAAAGGGACTTCTTCCCGCAGAGGAAGCGTGGGCTCGCCAGGCCCTGCAAACATTCAGGTATTCCTCCAAACCACGCGCTTCACCTCTCCAAACAAACAAGGGATGGCTTTGTCTTTTTTTAAATTAAAAACCCGTCTCGCAGGCTATGATTACATCAGCAAGAGTCTTCTCGTTTTCTGTATCAATCCTGCCTCACTCAGGCTTTGAAGAGCCTCTCTGTGCTGCTGCTGCCGTGTGCTTTGATCTTTTCATTTCATCGCCCCAGGGCCAGAGCTGATAATATCTGCTTTGGCTGCACAGTTTAGAGGCTGCTGCAGCAGCAGCACCCATTCCTGCCCAAGTGAAGATCTGCCAGAGTCGAGGCTGAAGCCAGGAGTCTCCCACACACCCAAGCACACCCTCGATATCAATCGTATGCATGCTACCCAGCCGGTGCCCCAACAGTCCCCTGCGCGCACACAGACACGCGAGCGGCCAGACAGTTGCTTCAAAATGCATGAAGTGCCCTCTCCTAGGACCCAGAAGCTAAACACCCTTCTTAGCCCAGGGCTTCAAAGCCATCAACCTTGGTTTATTTTATCAAGTTACATCTTTCTAAACCAGGCCTAAGATCTCACTTAGAAGAACTTTAAATGTACATTTCTACAGACTGGAGCCACAAAAACCAGCTGCCAGACCATGGAACCTCTCAAACTCCTCAGAGCAGAATGAGACACACCTGCCATTTGCAATTCCTCTCGCCACCCCAAGATCCAAGACAGAAACATCTTCATGCTCTCAGTCAAAGAACAGACTGCAAATGGTGCGTGCATATCAGCACTCTCCTCCCCCAACTCTAATGCAAAGCGAGGAGTCTGCCAGGCGCAGGGTTATAGGAGAGCTCAGCGGTGCTGGGATGCAGCCAAGAACATAAGAACTGCCAGACTGGGTCAGACCAAGGGTCCATCCAGCCCAGCAGCCTGTCTCCGACAGTGGCCAATCATGGTTGCTTGGGAGAAACACCCAACAGGTCACAATGGGGGATCCATTCCCTGTTGGTTTCCTCCAGCACTCGTCATATTCGCCGATCCTGTCTGGCTAATAGCTGCTAATGGACCGATCTTCCAGAAACGTGTCCAAACCTCGTTTAAACTCCACTATAGTATTGGCCGTTACCACAGCCGCTGGCAGTAGATTCCACAACCCAATTATTCGCTGAGTGAAAAAATAGTTTCTTTTATTTGTTTTAAACTTGCCACCCATGAGTTTCATGGAGTGTCCCCTAGTTCTAGTACTAGCTGAGAGGGTCAATAAATAACTGCTCCTTGCTTATTAGTTCCACCCCACTCACGATTTTATAGATCTCTATCCTATCTCCTCTCAGTCGTCTCTTCTCTAAGCTGAAGAGCCCCAACCTACCAAGCCTCTCCTCATACGGGAGCCCTTCCATGCCCTGGATCATTTTTGTTGCTCTTCTCTGTACCTTTTCTAGCTCAGCGATGTCTTTTTTGAGATGGGGCGACCAGAACTGCACACAATATTCAAGGTGTAGTCGCACCATTGATTTGTATACAGGCATTAGGACATCCTCAGTTTTATTCTCTATCCCCTTCCAAATAATTCCTAACATTCTGTTTGCTTTGTTGACTGCTGCTGTGCACTGCGCTGTGGATTTCAGTGTACTGTCCGCAACCACCCCCAGATCCTTTTCCTGAGTGGTAACACCTAGCTTAGTACCCAGCATTGTGTACTCATAGTTTGGATTATTTTTCCCTACGTGCATCACTTTGCACTTGTCCACATTAAATCTCATCTGCCATTTAGATGCCCAGGCACCCAGTCTCGTAAGATCCCGCTGCAGTTCCTCACAGTCTGCTCGAGTTTTAACTACCTTGAAAAATTGATCATTTCACTCTTAACACCCTTTTCCAAATCATTAATGAATACATTAAACAGCACCAGTTCCAATACAGATCCCTGAGGCACACCCCTTTTTACATCTCTCCATTGTGAAAACTGACCGTTTAGTCCAACCCTTTGCTTTCTATCTTTCAACCAGTTTCTGGATCCACAGTAAGATGTTACCTCCTATCCCATAACTTTTTAATTTTCTCAAGAGTCTCTCATGAGGGACCTTATCAAATGCTTTCTGGAAATCCAGGTACACTATATCTACCAGGTCTCCCTTGGCCACATGCTTATTTACACCCTCAAAGAATTCCAACAGGTTAGTGAGGCATGATTTACCTTTACTAAATCCATGTTGACTCTTCCCCATTAAGCCATGTTTGTCAACATGCCCTGTAATTCTGTCCTTAATGATGGTTTCCACCATTTTGCCCGACAGACGTCAAGCTTACTGGTCTGTAATTTCCAGGATCGTCTGTGGATCCATTTTTAAATATCAGGGTTACATTTGCCACCCTCCAGTCCTCGGGTACAGTGGCAGATTTTAGTGACAGGTTACAATTTATTAACAGTAGGTCTGCGATTTCATATTTGAGTTCCTTCAGAACTCTGGGGTGAATGCCATCTGGCCCTGGTGACTTGTTAGTATTCAGTTTGTCAATTTGCCCTAGAACATCCTCCAACGTCACATTGATTTGTAACAGCTCTTCCATTTCCTCACCCACAAAGCAAGGATCCAGCGTGGGTACCTCCCCAAAATCCTCCACAGTGA
>QEPC01002388.1:297201-324508 GCA_003113815.1 Sphenodon punctatus
GCATCCGCTTGAATGTTTGTTTGTCTTCTCCCCTGTCTCTCCCACTGTCCCCTCTCCCTGTCTCCCCCCCTTTGTCTTTTAGATTGTAAGCCACAGGCAGGGACCGCGTCTAGTTCTATGTTCTGTACAGCGCCAGGCACATGACCGGCGCTATATAAATGTGTATAATAATAATAATATAGAGCCCAGGTTAGAGACTTGAGCCCGAGGAGGCTGCTGGGAACGGCACACAGAGCACGATGTCCAAAGGGCTCCACTTCCAGGAGAGAAGCCTCCTCCCGCTCCAGCCAGCCAACCGCAGCCACGCCAGGTTTTACTACTCGCCACTCCTCCCAGCACTTCAAAGGAGAAGTATTTTTATTCAGTAAAGCAGCCAGCTGCTCGCAAAGAAAGGCGAGTTAACCCTTGCACAGCCAGCAGCAGGACAACCTGAAACGACCCAGCCGCCCAGCCTGCTGCAAGACTCTACCCTTCCCTGGAGCCATCCACAAAAGAGCCCTTGGAGGACCCTCGGTGGCAGTGCTTCAGAATTTCATTTCAATGACTAAGAGGCAAGTCCTCAGCTCCTCCAAGAATGCAAACAGCCAGCTATAAATATCCTCTCAGGCTAGAGGTTCAAAGGATCCCAGCAATTCAGCACTTCAATGGAAACTCCAGCTAAGAGAATGCCCCTGGCCTCCCACTCCTCCCCCTCCCAGACACCGAGCTGGCCTGGGTGCTTCCTAGCTGCAGAGAGCAGGCCACGCACCTCCCAGGCCCTGCTGCTGCTGCACCCATCCCAGCCACAGCTCGTAGGGGCTGCCTCCACCCTCCTAGCTGCAGCTAGTTGGGAAGGCCAATCGACATGTCAGGTAATAAAACAGCTGTGTGTGAACATCCCTCTGCCCCTTGCCAGCACCGCTCTCTTGCAATCCTGCCCCCCCAGGAGCATCCGGCTCCTTGGAGAAGTCACCCGACACCCATCAAATCAGAAATGATGCCATTAGAGCCAGACGGAGGTGTCTTGGCTCAGTCACATGGTGCACATGAGAAAGGGCTCCGAGGAGGAGGAGGAGGAGGATAGGATTACTCTGTTTCCAAAGACCGGGTGCACAAGCACCCTCTACCAGACTACTCTCCTATGGGGCAGAGCTATCCCCCTACCTTCCTCTCAACGCAAGGAGCAACCAGCATCGCTGGGCAGGCTGCACTTGAGACAGCGGCTCCTTTATTCATGATGAGGGTTCTGGAAAACGCACAGAAACAGCCACGGGTGCCTCTTCTACGAGACAGCATGGTTGCCATGTTGGTCCCAAATAAGAAACAAAATAGGAGGGTGGTATCTTTTATTGGTCGGGCCTCATTAGTGCAGGTGCAAGCTTTCGGAGCTCACAGGGTCCTTTGTGAGGAGTCAGAACTTGCCTGACGAAGGGTCTGGTGCGCCACCACTAGCTTAAGGGATCCCCATACTAATTTGTGTCTATTATTCCAGGAGAGGTAGGCCAGAGAAATCCCAGGCAATGTTGCTCCTGCTAGCCTGTTATCTACTGAAACCAGATTGCTGCCTTGGAAATGCAGCATGGCCCTTGGAGGGTTTCCCAACATAGTCCAAGCTGGCCTCAGAGGAAGGAGGTGTGCGACAAAGCAGCAGAAGCTGCTATTTTAGCTCTTCCGGGGTCTCAATGGGACCCCAGCCCAGACAAGGATAGGCCGCACCCCGTCAGCATACCTTGCAGAGGCTCAACTGAGCAAGAGGGCACTCAAGATGGCTTCATGCTCCTGGAGAATTCCCTCACATGCCTATAGGTTTAACCGCTGTACATTAACGGGAGAAAAACCAGCAGAGAATCCAAGACAAGGTGGAAGGTGCAAGAGCTGTCAATGTCCAGCCAACACTAACCCTACCCATGCCACAGTCACTGCCCTCAGCTGAGTAGGAAGTCATACAAGCATGATCCCACCCTGACAGTTTATGGCCTTTGAGATCTCTTTCAAACCTATAATGAATCTGAAAACCTAGTGACCATCAGGATTTGAACCCGCACAAGCATTTCATCCTTCCAGTCCAGCCTCAGGCTCTGGACTAAGTGAGAGGTGGCCTCTCCAGAGGGAGTCATGTAGCCCACGAGTATCGCGTCTCCTGTTGGGAAAGGAGGGGAGAATTTGCAGCAGCACATCACAGCCAGCAAAACTCTACAGGCTTTAGACCCAATGCGGCAGCTGCTACTTCTGGGAAGGGGGCAGAAGCAGGCTCCCCAATACAGCCAGGTAATTCAAGTCTAAAAAGGTGCCTCCAGTCCAGGCCAGATTCCCAATATTCCCCTGGTGCATGGAGTGGCCGACAAGAAGCCCTGCTCCTACTTCACACCTACAGGCCAGGACAAAGCATTTTGTACCTTCAACGGGCAGAGAGGACAAACTCATTTGTTATTCTAGCCAAGCAGCACTCAAGGGACTTGTTTCCCTGGCCCCAAGCTATTATTACTGCACCAGGAGAATTTAGAAATAGTATGTCCTCCTCCCCCAAACACCATAAGACAAACCATGCCCTCACAGGAGCAACAGCTCCTCTCTCACCACGCAATTGCAAACTCGGGATGCAGAGTTCAAACCAACGGCCCACCCTTGCTAACACGAGCCAGACTATGCCCATGTCAACAAAGGCTAGGATGCCTCATCATGTTCTTTATGGCATCTTCCCATTAAAGCTTTCACATTTACACTCACAATCTCCCCATTAGCCAAATACCATTCCAAGAACACTAGCAAGCTCGTGGAGAGTTTGTGGCCTACAAAACTCCAGTGAAGAAAACTCCAGGATCCATGGAAAGTCAGCATCTTGTGGTGGACACTCAGTCTGAGGAAGCAAGCGTGGGATTAGGAATCTGAGCCTAACTTCGTCAAGGGTTCGCCACAAGGTCTTAAACAAATCATATACAACTGCCCCAGAGGCCTACTGCACAAAGATACATCAGCATTTGTGAAGCAGAAACGGCATGGATGAGTGCTACAGAAGCGACTCAATGTTCAGAGCAGGGTTTCAGTGGTGTATAGTAAATACCACACAGATGCAAGATTACTGGACTCCTGTCTATCCTTCGGGGGGAGATATTTATTTTTATTTTTTATTTATTTCAAAATTTATAACCCGCCCCCTCCTGCCCAATGGCAGCTCAGGACAGCAAACAGTAAACAATTAAAATATAAATACAAAAATATTATTATTATTATTATTATTATAAGCACTTGTATAGCACCAGCTGTGTACCTGGCACTTTACAGAACAATGAGATAGACGTGGTCTCTGCCTATGGCTTACAATCTAAAAGACTCAGAGGGGGGAGACAAGGAGAGGGGACATAGGGAGAGACAAGGGACAAAACATTTGAGCGGATGCGAAGTCTCAGGTGCACGTGCTTGGCTTGGTTGCAATCAGGGGGAGGGCAGACTGTAAATGTTGAGAGAAAAGTTCTAGCAAGCGTCGGGAAAGGCGGCGAGGAAGAGGTGGGTTTGAGGAGGGATTTTAAGGAGTGGAGGGAGGGGGTAAGGCAGATGTGGGCAGGGAGGGAGTTCCAGGCATGGGGGGGCATAATATAAAATGTAAAATATAAAAATCTTAAGACAAACGAGGTCCAAATCAATAACACCCTCACCCACTCCCCGTCCCCCTCACCAAACACCTGGTGAAACAGCCAGGTCGTGCATTGTCTACTGAAGGAGGGAAGATCTGAAGAGAGGTGGGCCTCCGCCGGGAGAGAGTTCCACAGCCTTGGCACGGCCACTGAGAACACCCTCTCAACTGCTGCCACCCAGAGGATCTCCAAGAGGGCGCTCCCGGCCAGCCACAGGGGCTGATCCAGGACGCAAAGGATGAGGCGGACCCACAGGTATGCGGGACCCTGGCCATATAGGACTTTATCCTGAATCCAGCCCGGCAGACTATAGGCAGCCAGCGCAGAGAGCAAAGCACTGGCATTATGTGCTCATGGCAGCCGGTCCCTACCAGGAAGCGGGTGGCCGTTTTGTGCACCAGCTGCAGTCTCTGGGTCGTCACATAGAGTGCGTTGCAGTAGTCCAATCTTGAGGTGATGAATACATGGTTGATGGTGGCAAGATCAGAGTTCAAGATACAAGGCTGAAGACGATGGACCAGATGTAATTTACAAAACGCACTCCTCACCATCCAGGCGGAGCTGTGAATCGAGTACACCCAGACTCCAAACATGAGAGACCAAGGAGGGACATACACCATCAATGATGGGGGTCTCGCTCCTTCCCACCAACATCACCTCTGTCTTATCAGGGTTCAGCTTCAGACGGCTCGCCATCATCCAACCCCCCACCGCAGTCAGACACCGGGTAAACACCGAGACTGTAGGGCTTGGGTCAGATGAAAATCCCTTCAGTCCACCGGGGGCACCTTTCTGGAGGTCCCTCGTGTAAGACGGGGGGCCACAATGGAGAGGGTGCTCTCGGTGGCCGGGCCGTGGTTATGGAACTCCCTCCCGGAGGAGGCTCGCCTGGCCCCGGGCCTGTTGGCCTTTCGACGTGTCTGTAAGACCTGGCTGCACAGATCGCCGACCAAGGCCACAAGCACAGTCTCGATGCCATAACCTGAACGACAGCTGGACTGCAAGGGATGAAGGAAACCGATGCGGTCCAGGTGCCCCTGGAGTTGCTGGGACACTACCCATTGAATAACCTTCCCTAACAAGGGAAGGTTAGAGACTGGCCGATAACTGGTGAGAAAGTCAATGTCAAGAGGTGGCTTCTTGAGCAAAGTTTGCACCACAGCCACCTTAAGGTACCCCAAGACCTTGACCTCCCCAAAGGAGGCATTGACAACCCCTGCCAGCAACGGCCCCAACATCTCCCAGCTGGCCTTAACCAGCCAGGACAAGTATGGATCAAGTTCACAAGTTATGGCCCTCACAACCCCCAGCATCTCCACCGCATCAGCGGGCAACACCTGCTGAAACTGATCCCATAAAACTGGACAAGACGAGGCATCTATAACCCCAGGTACACCTATTGTATCAAGTGCAGCGTTGAAGTTGTGGTAGATCCAAGCAATTTTATCCTCAAAATAGTCAACGAACAGGTCACAGTGAGCACTGGAAGATTCCAGTTCCAGGCAGAGAGAGGCCGGACTGACCAGCCCCTTCCTTCACCACCAGAAAAAGCTCAGCTAGTCAAGACTTCGTGAACAAGTTGGTAGCAAAGAAACTCTTCTCTGCCTGCATAGCCATGGCATAGGCTTTTAAAGCAGCTCTGTGTCGCAACCAGTCGGCTTCAGTACGAGTCTGGTACCATCGTCACTCTAACCACCTCCCCTTGTTTCAGCCGACACAGGTCTTCCGTGGACCACGGGGCCCTGCTCCTCCTGTGCTCGGGAAGTGGATCCCTGGGGTCTGCTCCATCAATGGCCTCGGCTAGCAAGGTGTTCCAGAGAGCAACAAGGTCATCGAGCGGTCAGCTGTTGAGGTCGGAAGGTAGATTCCTCCAGAGCATTCCAGGACCACTTGGCTTCCATACGTCTCGGGGGGGGGGGGGAGCCAAACAAATCGGTTCCAAACAGGATGTGATCACTTAGCTACAGACAACAGCCAATACAAAGAGGGAGGATTAAGGTTGTATGAACCATCTTAATTCTGGCATTGCCTAACTGAAAGGCCTGATTACGCAACCTGCAAACGTTTCTGGAATGCAGGGAACTGCATACAAGCAACTGACTTTTATATAAATAGAAAGAAACGTCTTCTGCCTAGGTTTGCCTCCATGCCCAAAGTTGGCTCAGCACAGAACGCAGCTTCTTTCGTAATTGAGGGGCAGGACTCAAAGCCTTGGCTGGCACTAGCATCCTCTGAGAACCAGAGCCTGGGAAGAGGATGTACCGCACACAAGGACTGCATCTATTTGACGGAGAGCACTGGCAAGAAGAATAGGTCAAGCAAAAAAAGGGGGAAGCCTTCCAAATACACCAAAAACAAAAAGTGTGAAACATATCAAATGGACACAAATGTAAAAGGCATATTCTAAATATCAAAATGGAAGTGAAAGTGTGATAATGGGAATCACTGGATCAAACATGTCCCCATACGCTGAACTATTAGCAAAACGGAAGAAATCTTGTCTATAAAACCCCAAACAAAACCAGAGTGTAACAAACCAGATTTACAAACAACAACAGATCCACAAAAATGGATGAGAAAAACAAATTTTACAGAGAAATAGTAATATTAGGAAACAAGACAATATATCAGTGCTGGGACTGGAACCTGTGAGCTTGGAATCTCAGGGCCAAAGACTTAGCAGTTACCATCTGCTCAACACTATGTAAGTATAAAAAACCAATCCTCCTAAATGTAAAAATTGTCTCTAGCTCAAAAAACGAATTGTCCCACATATGGAAACTGAGTGAATCTCTCAGAGATTAGAACCTCAGAACTTGGGAGTCTCAGGACAGAAAACGTGTCCTTGGACCATCTCGTCAACACTGTACAAGTATAACAAACCAATCCTTTTATGTATAAAAATTGTCTCAGTTTCAATAAACAATTGTCCTGCATGGGGAAACTGAACAAGTCTCTCAACGAGTTCCCGGGCTGTAAACTCGTTTCATGAATTCCTTTATCAAGAATAATATGCCTTTTACATTTGTGTGCATTGTTAATACTATTTGTTATGTAGACATAATATTTTCCAATAGAACTTGGCACTGATTAATACAGTTCCTTGGCCATTTAGCAGAACCCCCCCCCAAAAAAGCGTGAAACACAGGAGTAGTAGTAAGTTTATTTACGGCTAGCTTTCGCCATCGCCACAAAATGACTTTTAAAAAGTACATAATAAAGACAGGAAACATATAAACATAAACAAATTGCAATACACAATCAGAATTTAGAGCTAATACAACATCCTAATATCTGCACTATACTTAACATCCTCATATCTACATTATACTGAACATAGTCAAATTAACAGATATAAATTGCCTTGCTAAGTGTGAAACACACCAAGACTCAGATCTTTAACTTCAGAGTGAGGAATCACCGCTAGTGAGTGGAAACGCAGCACGGCACAAAAGGTAGTCTGATTTGGGAATGCCGCCGCCGCCGCAGCTCTTTGGTCTTTGCACCTCTGAAGCGAGATGTTGGGAGTGGGGTTACTCGCTCAGTAATTCACACACACCAAGTAGAAAAATATTAGCCAAGAGTCAGCTTCTACATTTTCGTACATACTCAAAATCTACGTTTTTAATGGCATTTAGGCTGCAAAGTCAAGCATTCCGAAAACTACAAAGTGCTGGATTTTCACCTATCCATACAATCCCTGAGTTTGGCTTGTGATGTATAGGTTTTTATCCCTGAACTACACAATTATTTAACCAAGGATACAATCATAACGTACACACAAGAGACCAGAATAAGGTTGCATGGATGATTAAATATCTAGCATTTCCTGGCTTTTGAATGCTTGACTTTGCACTAAGTGTTCATTGTTTGGCTTTGCTTGTTTTTAATAAAGGCAAAAGTTGCAAGCGTATTCCATTATATGGAACCAACACCCTCCTCCACCCCAGTCAGCAGAGCCTGAACCTGCATCTTCAGAACTATCACGTAAGCTACAGGAGTAAGCACTTTAGATGGCAGCAGCAGAACATATGAAATGCCAGCCTTGGTCAGACCAGTGGTCCATCGAGCCCAGTATTCTGTCTCCGACAACTGCCATTCTCATGTGTAGCTCCAGAGGGTTGACACCCTCTCTAGTGGTGTGGTGGTGGCTAACTACCACACAGGTCCATCAGCCTGCTATTTCACAGAGCTAACAGACCCAGGTAGAGGCTCATACAGATGGAGCAAGAGGTCCCGAGATCAATCCCCCGCTGCTGACAAACCGTCCCACGTGTCATAGTGGAGTGACCCATTCCCTGCCATTCTGATCCACAGCAGGATGGAATAAGATGATCTACTAGATCCAGCATGAGTCAACTGCCGTGTCAGGCTGGACACCCTTTTCCTCCAGAGTTAAGTGGCCTATTGTCCCAGGTGGATTCCCTGGTGCTGCTGGAAATGAGCCACTGGAGTTGTGTACGGGGGGGAACACATGCATATACCATTATTATATTGGCAGGTCGCAAACTTTTCCTGAGGAACATACCTGAAGGCAAATGGCACAGCAAAACACAAACAAAGCAGTATTTGTTAGGAACAAAGAAAAGACACTTTGCTAGCCCGAGGGCTTTCCACTGGCCAAATATCAAAGGCCTACAACAAACAGTGGAAGTTAGAGCTTCCATTATATAGTCTCATCTTATTAATTATAGGCAATCTAATACAGGTTTGCTACCAGATCTCCATCATCCAACATATACAAAAAACTAACCCAGTGGTTTCCAAACCATATGAGACGTAACTAATAATCCTGTGACTACACACAGCAACAAGGACCTGTAACAAACGTTTGTGTCCCCATCTGCAGATGGGGTAACCACAACCTGAGAAGCTCCAGGCTACAGTAATTCCTGGGCACAAGGAGGTTGAGGTTAGGGTCAGGAGCACCCGAAGCTCCTATACCTCTGTATAACATCCATACAGAACTGCATAGGAGGCAACGCTTCACCAAAGGCCTCCTTTAAGGCAGATCCCAACGACCATGCTGTGTAAAGGCAGAGGAACCGGGGAGTATCACCTCATTCTAGATTGCAAACACCTCAGGGCAAGGACTCATCTCTCATCACCCACGTGCAGAGACATTGTAAGAACATAAGTAGCGCCATACTGGGTCAGACCAATGGTCCATCTAGCCCAGCATCCTGTCTTCGACAGTGGCCAATCACGGTGGCTTGGGAGAAGCACCCAACAGGTCACAATGGGGGATCCATTCCCTGTTGTTTTCCCCCAGCTCCTGTCATGTTCCCTGATCTGGCTAATAGTATAAGTAACAGAGAGAGAAGCACTTCTTCCCATCCTGTCCACACAAAAGCAAAGCTATAAAGTTTGGAACAAACTAAGCCTTCCCTCTTCCCATCAGCATCCTGTACCCTAGAGGCCCCCAAGAGCAGTAGGCCCAGGACACTCTCCGTGCTTCTGTCTGTAAGGCTGCCAGACTCCTGAAATCATGAGGTTTCTTTAAAAGTGGAATTTGGGGGTTGTTTTGGTTTTTGTCTCTCCGCCTTGGCAGTGCATTGCAGGGATATTTCTAAGCATCCCATCTTCCCAACTACAGAGGGACGCTTGCTCTTTCTTTAACATTGACTGTGTTTTAAGGAACCTCTTAAAAAAATTAAGAGTCACCAGATTCTGTAGTCTTTTGTTCTTCTCCGCTTCTCTGCCTGAGGGAGACATTAATTCACCCAGAACCAACACCTTTATCTGCATTACCTGCTGGGGCCAAAGCCCATAAGATATTCTACTGACTAACACGTCTTGCATCAGGGACATCATCCTAATCTCTGGCCTCAGTCACTCCCAGTTGCAGCACAATATGCATCAACTCCTCTCTCTCCCTTCAGTGTTTATTGGGAGGCTGCAGCCATACAGACACGTATCCCAAACCCGATATAAAATTCGACCTCGTTTCAAGCTGCAGATCTCACCACGGGCCTAGCTGAGCGGCCCCTGCCCAGCACACAGTCACCTCTGCAGCCCATCCTATTGGGAAGGGCCGGAGTCCTCTCTGCTACCGTTTCCATTATGGACAGGAAAAGCAGAAAGGAGCCAATCTCCTGGAAGGGTTTTGTCTTGGCTCATTAAAGGACGTTTGAGTTGAATTACGATGCCAGAGAGTAGCCGGCTCGATAGTGCTGGACACTGAACGTTCTCTTACATAATTTATAAACAACCGGAATGCAGCTCATGTGGGTCAGAGGAAATCGACGCATTCTTCATTCACTGACTGAGTGCTGCCCACTGCAACGGTTCCCAGCTCTGAGACACCCCAATAAGCAAAGCGTAACCCTCTCATCCCCCATCAAGGGCAAGTGTATTCGCTGGTCTTCAAACTGCATTTTGAAGGGGTAGGGGAACCACCAAGGATCTAGAATTTCAACTGCCCTGCCCCTCTCCAGTGCCCCGTTTGAGAGAACAGGAGGCCCAGGGAGCAGAGTCCTGACTTCTGCCAGAAGCTCAGCTCCCACCACTGCTCTCTACTCTTGCTGCCACCCACTACCCCTGCCTGTTCTCACCACCTTCTGCTCAGCCAGGTCCCTCCAAATCTGCTAGAGGGGATGAAGCAGAGACGTCCCGCTGCCATGCTAACCCCCGCACTACGGGTAGGTCCTGGGCTCCCAACACACACAGCCCACCAGCGACTCGATGCCAAGACACAGGCTCCAGTTGGTTCTTAGCTATCCAGACTAACAGGCCCAACATCCCCCAGCTCAAGAGAGGGGGAGTGAGGAGAGCCCAGCTGGCACCAGACGCAGAACATACACATGGTGTCATCTGCGCCAACTCCAGAGCCTCCCTGTGGCCCCTACCAATGAGAGGAAGGATCCAACTACTCTGCAACCAGGAAACCCAAGTGCGGAGCAAGGAAGCCATTTTCTGAAAGCAGAATTATGCTAATTCATTTTCCCAGCATGCTACTCCAGCAATTTTGAATATCTTAGAAAGCTTGATAAGTCGGGGGACCTCTACTCTCGCTTGGGGTTCACAGTGTGCCCCATTTCAGCGGCTGTGATAGTGGGCGCCAGACTATACACTAGCAACCAACACTCCACTGCCCAGTTCAGACTGTCATTTTGTGCCGGCAAAAGAAAGCTTACAACAATTTGGCAAAATGTCAAATTCCACCCAAGTGGTGGCTGCCATTGCAGCAGTGCAGAATTCCCGAGGCCCTGTCCAGGATGTTTCCAACACCAGGGTCACAACAGAGTCAATTCGGTCAGAAACCACCACCGCGCGGTGGCTCCTTTAAAGTCTCGCTCCCCGAGTCAAACTCCTCCTCCCCTCCCTCCCCCTTTCGGTTGGGGTCCCCCAAGGCTCTGTCCTCGGCCCTCTCCTCTTCTCTATTTACACCCTGTCCCTTGGCAAACTTATTGCCTCCCACGGATTCCAATATCATCTCTACGCTGATGACACCCAACTCAATCTTTCTACCCCCTCTCCTCTTCTGTCCACTCACGCCTCATCGACTGCCTCTCTGATATCTCCGCCTGGATGTCCCGACGTCAACTCAAGCTCAGCATGGCCAGGACCGAACTCCTCATTTTTCCTCCCCCCTCTTCCTCTCCCTCTAACCTGCCCATCTGCATCGATGGAGTCACCACCCATCCTGTTCTCCAAGCCCGAAGCTTGGGCTTCTTCTTTGACATGCACCACATTGACTCTGTTGCCAAATCCTGCCGATTTGCCCTCCATAACATTGCTCGCATCCGCCCCTTTCTCTCTACCTTCTCGGCCAAAATCCTTGTTCATGCCATGGTTATCTCTCGCCTCGATTACTGCAACCTCCTCCTTGCTGCCTCCCTCGCTCTCACCTCTCCCCCCTTATCACAATCCAAAACTCCGCTGCCAAGGTCATTCACTCTGCCCGTTGCTTCGACCATGTGCAGCCTCTCCTCTTCTCTCTTCACTTGCTCCCCCTTCCTGAACGTATCCTGTTTAAACTCCTGGTATTCACGTTCAAAACACTCCACAACCAAGCTCCCCCTTACCTCTCGGACCTGATCTCCCTACGCACTCCTGCACGCGCTCTCCGCTCTTCCTGTCCCCTCCCTCACTCTCCCTCGTTTCTCCTGCTCACCTATCTGCCTTCGACCCTTCTCCCTCACTGCCCCCCATGCCTGGAACTCCCTCCCTACCCACATCCGCCTTGCCTCCTCCCTCCGCTCCTTCAAATGCCTCCTGAAGACCCACCTTTTCCTTGCTGCCTTTCCCAATGCCTGCTAGTCGTTCCCATATACCTACTGTCTGCCCTCCTCTGCAGACTGCTGCAACCAACCCAAGTGTAACCAAGCCAAGCACACACACCTGAGACTTCGCATCCGCCTGCATGTTTGTTTGTCCCCTCTCCCTGTCTCCCACTCCTTGTCTTTTAGATTGTAAGCCACAGGCAGGGACTGCATCTATTTCTATGTTCTGTACAGCACCAGGCACATGGCTGGCGCTATATAAATGTTTATAATAATAATAAACCCACTCCTCCCAGAGCAATTCCCCAGACAACACCCTGGCACCTTCTCCCAGGGAGACCGGCAAAGGGGGGCTACATGCACACATACCAAGATCGGTGGTGACCCTCAGGCACACAAGAGAGGCATTCCTGACTATGTAACTGTGCCCCCTCCCAACCGTTTTCTGCACTTCATCCGTTAACAGGCAAAGACTGGTTTATTCCATGTGAATAGCACTAAGGACATGGGGACCCCATTCCCACAACACATGTTCCAAATTCTCAGGTCACCTCAGCTGGGATGCAGCAACCATCTGCAAGGTCAAATCCCAAGGATGGCAGCTAAGGTAGTTGGCATGACAGGCTCTGCAGAGGCAACATTTTCTTCATCATCCCGTTCAGTTCACCAGCTCTCCATTTTCTGTGCAGACTGGCTTGTCTGGACACTGGCTGGGTGACTAGGGGCACCTCTCCAGGGGTAATCTCTGCCCATGTCTCAGGTACAGCAACGCTCAAGAGGAAGGTTTGCTACTGGTCCCTAGTTGAACAGCCCAGCCCTCTCCTGTAGGGACCAAATTTACCGCATGAGACAGGAATGACTGGGTGAGTATCTCTGACCTGGGCTTTATAGGGAGTCAACTATCTACTTACAGCGTTTTCCTCTTGCCTTAATCTAACTAAACCCTGCCCTGAAGAGCTTCCTTTCAGATTTCACACAAAAGGTTCGGGGAGGAGCTTAGCAAATCCTTAATAAGGGAAAGGGAGCACCATTTTGTTTTACCTCTCCTCCCATGCAACGAACAGATGGAACTTCCAAACACATCCCAGCCTCAAACTGTGGGCTGGCAGGGCAGGTACCAAGGCCTTGCCTCCCATGCACCAATTGGGAGAGCTCTCAATCCTTACAGACAAGGAGGAAGGCTGCTTGTGTCCTGGTGCAGTCGTTACTACAGGTTTGGGGGACCTTGGCCACTTTGTTAGTCTTGGCTGTCAAGGTTTCAAGTTCTGAGTGGGTTCTTAATAGTCAGTCACCAACAAGTCAACCAGAGACTGTCACATGCTTTCATTTTTAGCCTTTGAATTGGCAGTCACGTTTCATAGCCTAGTTCCTGCTAAACCTTGACCCCGTGGCCTCTCAGCCACTAAACTGCACTGAGGGACACTATCAACTTTGGATTTTTTAAGAGGCAAATCTCTGACAACAGTTTTCTGACAGATCCTCATTCAACCGTATAGAACAGAGAGAGCTGGATGCGTACAGGGGTCTTCTGCAAAAAGCAAGAAGGAAGTGAACATCAAGGTCATCAATTTATTTCACTCCTAGAAAGCATAGCTGCTTAGTCTTAAAAAGGTACAAAAACTTCAGTAGAAAACATCTTTCAAGTAGTCCCTGTCCTTTTAAGCTTGGATTGTAAGCCCCTGTTGGAATTAACTACGTAGTCTTGTCTACAAACAGCATTGTTACATCTCAGAGAGGAAGGGGATTTCTAACTAGAACTGAAATTCCTGTACGAGGGATGGGGACAGCAAGTCTCTCTTCGGGGGTTTGTCTCTAGCCCAGCCAGACATTCCTGCTAAGTGCTTGCTTCAGACTTTTCCTCCCCGAGAAAAGGTTGCTAGGAAATGTATGCTAACCCCACCGCTCCCTGAGCTGATAAAAACAAGTTCCTGCCCCTCTTCCCCAGCCTTTCCAAGCCCGACAGCCATAACTCTAGGACAGGATTCTGTCTTTTAGGAAAGGTTTGCTAGCTCTAGACTCTGCAACTGCTGCCAAATCCAATTTTTTATTTTACTGCAGTGACCGTTTCTATCCAGGGTCAATTTACAGAGATCAGGTTTCAAGATGTATCATCACAGCAGTAATGAAACTCTACTAGAAAGGATGTTTCGGCTTCTCAGGCAGCGCAACCCAATGCTGCACAGGTTGGAAGCAAGGGATCTGTTTACTAGCAGTATGTCCATCCACACCCATAACTCACTAGCAACCATTTATGAGAGCAGCAAATGTTTTCTTAGCATCACAAATCTGAGACTCAAGTTCAGAAACACCAAGTGAAAATTACTGAAAGACCAGGCACAACGGACACTATATTTACAATAATATTTACCATGATTGTTGCATTCCTTGTCTCTCCCTCTGTTCCCCCTTCCCTGCCTCCCCTCCCCGTCTTTAGATTGTGAGCTCTCTGGCAGGGACCGTGTCTATCTTATTCTCTGTAAAGCACCTGGTACATCGCTGGTGCTATACAAATGCTAATAATAATAACAACAACAACAACATTTTAATTGTTTATGAAGGGCATGTTAAGGTTCTTGAAACTGAGATAGTAACAGCTGCTGGTGAAGGTGGGGTTCATGTGTGTTCGAGCTACCCACACTGACAAAAGCACCCCTGATCTGTACCGTACACACACACACACACATTGCTCTGCCAGAACTCCACACAGCCTGACCCTGCAGTGCCCTAAAAAACGCCCCCACCGCTCCACTTGTGCGCCCATCCTGACCCACCAGTTAAGTCTCTTTCCCAGCCTCAGGCAATTACCTTAGCATGAAAGCATGTAAAATCCAGAATTACAATTTTTGTGTTGCTCCACTCCACACATTCCAACCACATAACTTTCATTTTGTTCCACATGAACATCATAATGTTACTGTCTCCACACCCACCCTAAGCTAAAATTAGGTCTCCTGTGTCTAATGTCCAGTGCAACTCACTCTATAACAGTGATTCCAGATAATTACTTGTGGCCTCACCTCATTCCCAGCCCTGCAATCACAACTTAGGTTGTTAATTGTTCATTAGTAGATCCCTTACAATTAGTTTCCTTTAACTTTTTAGACAAAATATCCCAACAGGATACAACAAGAGGCTACGGTTCCTCTGGTGTAGAGACAACCACCATCAAGTTCTCCGTACAAAAATGGACTGCTTTAAAAGCACCCGGGCACGTGTTACTGATGCTCTCACACTAACGTCATGTCAAAGAGATGCCAGGTGCAGGATCATTCTCAGAAAGAGCCAATGGCCATTTCCAAAGCACCATCTTAAAGACAAGAGTCTTATTTCTACTGACTAGAAAGTATTGCACCAACCCCCAAAGGACAGGGAGAAGAGAGTCTATGCCAGGAAGCTTAAAAATCATTCTTCCATGAACACCTAGAGCACAGGTACAGGATTCACTCAAGGTACAGGATGGGAGGACTTGCGTTGGGCCAGAGATCAGCCTCCAAAGGGTCTGGCTGCAAGGTGCGGAATCCTGTAAAGCCTCAACCCCAGTTTGCCGGAAATGAGCCATACTTGTCCGGCCCTGAGCTGCTTCAATATCGAAGGATTGGCAACTGGGGAGACCCATATTCCATTTGGGAGCCCTTTCCACACAAGTGCTCCTGGACGTAGAATATTACACCTAATTTACAGGGCAGGAAATCACAGCAGAGAGAGATTAGATGTTCTGGCCAAGATTACACAAAATGGCGGGGGGGAAGAACTGAACCCAGTTCTCTACATATGGGACTCAGGAGTGCAGACAGAGCCAGCAACTTTCCCACCATTCCACGAAATCCAAAACACAGCTCTATTTGCAACACCCCTCTCCTTCAGGAGAGGGGCAGCCTTTCAAATACTCCACCCCACACAGGCAGGGAGGTATTAACATCTCTTCATAAACGAGTTCGTTGAGGCACAAACGGTGTGGACACCTCCAAATGTTCTGCTTTAAAAACTTCCCCAACACTCAAGTGGGTTGCAAGCCATTCTCCCCAGGTTCTCTCTCTGCCATATTCCCTGCAACACTGTCCTTTTCCTTCCTCTTCTCAAAGAGATTTTCAACTGTTAATGAGGCGAGCTCCTACAGTCACATTTTTTTTACCAAGGTGTAGAACGATTTTGTGCTTATGCAGACATTTAAAACTGACTGGGGTGCATACACAAAAATCATCTAACTTGAGTATATTTGCATGTAAACAGCCCACTGCCTAGTCTTAAGACTGAGCTCAAGTCCTTGTTTTTAAATGAAGCTTTTTAATAAAAATTATTTCCCTGCACACTTCGAATCTCTTCAGCCCCCCAACCTCCAGATTTCCTTTTCAAAGCTGTCCTATATGACTTGCAGAAATGACTACAGTGTTTTCATTCAGCCACCGAAGAGCCCCACTGCCCATACTGCCCAGAAGTTAAATGGCTACTGCAGAATGATTAGCAGCATGGCAGGACAGCTAACCCAGAGTCTGGATTCTGAACCCAACTCAGCCTGGGCCACCAAGTCCCCGTTAACTTATTTAATAGACTGGTTCAATAAGTAGCAGCTTTTGGGTCTACCTTGCGCTGCAGAAGGTGGTTGAAAGAAACAGATGTTAGGTTCATAAGAACACAGATAGTGGAAGAGAGATTCAAACTCATACCACCCCTGCCATGACTTGGCGAGCCTCCTTCCTCTGTGCCAAACCTGAAAGTGCTGCATGAACCTGCCTGGTCCCATTGTGAAATGGGACCTCAAGAATGGGATCTGGATGGGTTTGTGACTCTGATTGGTTGGGTTTTATGTACTTTGTCGCTGTCTAGGGTCATGGGATTATATTTAAGTCTCAAAATTAAGAACCAGAGGTAATAAAAGCCCCACCTTGTCCTGTTTTATGGGATCAGTTTCAGTGGGTGTTGCCCACTGATGATGAGGATGTTCTGGGGGCTGTCAGGGCTACCTGTTGCAAACTGGACCCATGCACACCCTGGCTCTCCAGCGACAGAGTTATTTCATACGGTTCCAAATCATCTGGTCTCCTTTTGATCAGAGCAAGAGCCATTTTAGCAAGGCTTCTAATAGAATTATCATCTTTAGTCAGTCAAATAAATTAGTAATTGGTGTGATGACAAATGATTCTTATTCATTATCAATGGAACCAAGTATTTCTGATGATAATCTTCAGTGCAAGGGCAATTAAATAATAAATGGACTAGATCTTCAACTTGAACAAGATTACGACGACATAATTTAAGGGCACGGAATTCCTTTCCGTCTCCCAGACAGAACCCTAGAAGGAATAAGGTCAAACCTAAGGAGGGTTAGAGCTGCTCTTAAGGAAGAATTTACCAGAACAGTTTAAAACGGTCCCCAGGATGGAACCTTATTTGTCTGATGATAAAGAGGGGCAGATTTTAGGTTGGCAACATTTCTATTGTCCGCTAGAAGAGCCAAATCAGACAACTGTCTGTGGATCAAAGACTTTTGGTTAGAATTAGTCAGATGCAATAAGGTCGGTCTCTCTCAATATTATTCAGTAAATAATATTTATATTATTTGCTGAATAATTATTATGATTGTTATCTTTATATGTTTTTAATGATGTTATGAGCCACCCTGAGCTGCTGTGGCAGGAGGGGGCAGCCAAGAAATCAAAATCAATCAATCAGTATAAAATGGGGTGACAGCAGCACCATGTTCGGGAAGCTCTGTGGCAGGTCAATCCCCTGCCTTAGCAGTAAATGGTCCGAGTCCTGGAGCAATGGAGCCAAGCACACCGTGCGCTTTATTTGGAGAATCGGCACAGGCTCTGCTGTTCAGCAGACCCAGGAGCTGCTCTTGGCTCTACTGGAACCACACAGCCGAGGCCCCCAATCTGATTTGTGGGGGGGAGAAGAGAGATAGGCAGCTTCAAGCAGCAGCAATACAAGCTAAACCACCAATCCAGAGCGCTGTGGACAGTCACACCAAGGACACCAGAGCAAAGTCTCCAGATTCCAAGTACTACTTTGTGTTTCGTTGAGCATTCTTTTGAATGCTCAAAAATAACTGAAAGTAAATCCGCAAAGGGCACAAGAATAAACTGACAAGGCAAAAGGAAGTTTTTCACACAAGGAAGAACTTTTGCTCCAGTTTGGAAAAATGCATACTGGAGTGATCTGAAGCTGCCTATAAATATTTGAGAACATCAAAGTCGGTCGTGTTAAATTAAAAATGCTGTCACACAGATAGGAACTAGCCTCTAGCACTGCCGGCTTCGACATGCGAGCCTCTGATCTGAGAGGCAGAGGCTCAGCTCCACAAGAAATTTTATTCTCCATATAAAAAAAATGAACCAGCATGTGTTTTAATAAGGATATTAAATACCTTCTGAGTGAGTTAATTACAGCTTAACACTTTCAAGATCCTGTCAAAGCCCATTGGAGCATTTACAAACAAGGACACCTCCTGTCTTTCCCCATATTTATTTATTTATTTATTCAAATTGCTGCCCGCCCTTCCCCTAAAGCTCTGGGTGACTTACATAATCATTTATGGTAAAGATTTCTCTCCATTTTCACTAATTTCCCATCTAAAAACAAGGTGTTGTCAGTCTTGAAAAGCAGCAAACCTTTGTCAGCGTAGCCTTGGTGTGGGGGGCATGTGCAGGATAGCTCTGGGGGACCAATCCATCTAGCAGGGTTTCTCCTCTGCATTTCCTCCACTGTTGTTAATAGGCTAAAGCCAATCAAGGAAAACAGTCACAGGAGAGTGCAAGACAAATAGTTTCTCCAACTTGCTATTCCTCAATGCTATTGCTGCTAAGAATCTTTGCTCAATGGCTAGTTCAAGACAAGAGTGGAAAGGTCCGTCTTGGATTCAGCAATAAAGTCAGCTAATACAAGCGTTTCATGCCTTGCAGCAATGTTACCTCTCACGTCATACACATCATGGACTACAGCAGGCATTCAAGATGCATGAGCAACGGAAACAAGATTAGCAACTGTAACCAAAAGCTTTCAATTTTGTGCAAGGGTTGCATTGATGTAGGTTTAACATTGTGTTACACAAACTCAGAAGCTTGACCTATGAGTTACAAAACACATTTTTGTTACTCTTTAGTTAAGTTACATTCTTAGAAGTTATGTTAAAGTAGCATTATGGGACCTTGCAACCCATTCTGCACAAAGTGCTCACGCTACAATTACACAAGGCCGCAAAGGGTACAAGTACAGACGGTACGAGAGGCAAGAGCAGATCAGAGGACGACAGCATCATGCAGTAGTCACGTGTATTGCAAGCACTTCAACATAGGGGAAAGGAAGTGATTGTTGAAGTAGGAGAATGAGGAATCAGGGTTAACCAATAGCAATTCAGTAAATGAGACGGTCATGAGACAGCATGTCTCTATGGTCACCTCCACTCTTAGGAGGAGACTCATCCTAAAACAACAGCCTGGGGGGGAGGGGGTCACTCCCACAAGCCAATGACTCCACTGAGCCAAAAAACACTACCCCACCCCACCCCCAAGCCAGCCCCATGCCTCATTCCAAGCCAGCAACCTCCTCCCAGGACCAGCCCCATGTCCCATTCCCCCTCCCAAAGCCAGCAACCTCCCCTGAGCAGAGTCTAGTCCCATGCCCCATTCCCTTCCCCCCTCCCCTGCAAGCCAGCAACCTCTCCCCCCAAGCCAGACCCATGCCCTCTTCCACCATCCGTGGGCCAGCTCCAATTCCATTTTCCCAAGCCAGTCACATGCCTTACTCTCCCTTAAGCTAGCAATCACCCCATGCCAGACCTAGGTCCCATTACACCCGCCCCATGCTAAAACCTCCCCACCAAGCTGGCTGTACTCTCCCTCAAACCAGTGCTCCCCGTTTTTAAATTGGTATCAGACTTAGCAGCAGTTTTGACTGCATTTTTCTTTTTTTAAAGGTCTGTCAAACTGACAGCACCCCACTGCATTTCTGCACCAAAATAACCCATACACAGGTCCCCATGTTCACTGCGTTTTCCACACTGGCAACAATGGGGAAGTACATTGCCCACAAGTAAAATGCAAATACAAAGAATTGCAAACACAAATACTTGACCCAACGCACAGCCCTAGTACTTCTAATCACAACATCAACATGCTCAGAGCTTTTTCAAACTGACCACGTTGGAGCCGAGGATTTTCAGCCAAGTGTTCCCTCCCACCCCCAAATGGTGACATTTACTGGCAGATTTGAGGCCAGTCTCTCCAACATTTGAGCTGTGGAAAAATGGGGAAAGCATTTTCTCACTCTTAAGTATGTGCAAACTATACTTTGGCCAGACCCACATCAAAAGGTTTAAATTTGGAGGCTGAATCTTGGTACTAAGTGCACTCAGTAAGGACTAGTACCTTAGCTCAGTTAAGAGCAATTTTTCCAAACACTGTAAAATCAGCATTTGAAACTCGCTTACTAAGCACATGCATTCACGGCAAGGAGATGTGGACTAGCAGCCATGCAGCAGCCCTCAAAGCCCAATGACCGCTATATGCAACCATCACCTGTGAGCAGGCAGGCCAGCTTCCTCAGCAACCTCCCAGCCTGCTTTCTTGGTGAGCATGCTAGAGCTTGCCAGGTTTTGGTTAGGACAAACAAAGCCTTTGCATTAGTATAAGAAATACAGCAAATCAAGGGAGGAGCAGGGAGAGACATTGCAAAGGAACAGAACCTGTTTGCAGGGACAACTGCACCAAGTTTCCGTGCAGTTTAGAGGCAAAAATTCAAGCCTTGTTTAGCTGGCATTTCCTCTTACACCTAGGCGCAACAAGAACCCTATGTGGAACTGGGAAAGGGCTAGTCAAACAATAGGTGCTTCCTCTGTGCCAGTGGTGCTGGAGGAGGCAGGGAGAATTTGGGGGTACAATTCCCAGAAGCAGACATGGCTTGAGACCCTTTCAGGTTAGGTAGGGCCTGAATTTCTAACTAAACTAGCCAAAATGACTTGTGTGTGTTTTTTAAAATGAAAAATAAAATAAAAAATCAAGCAGCAAGGCAGAAAATGTCAAACTCTGTTAGCGGGTCATCTTTAAATGGAAGAGGCACCCAAATGCAGAAACATGGAAAGAAAACCGGGCACCCAACTTCCACTCCCCTTCCTCCGTTACAAGAGTCTTAGCCAGATTTAGTTCACGTAGCTGAACGCACACATCCTCAGCTCTGGAAATGGGGAGGTCAGCTAGATTAAGTCTTTTTGTATTGATCCTCCTTTACATTCCGCTCTTTCCCAACCCTCTACATACGGACTACCGCTAAACTGGAGAATGATCAGTCCCTTATCTGCTAGATGCAAATCTCTCACAGTATTCACGCTAAGTATATCCTCAGAGAAACTATTTTGGTCAAAAAGGGCCTCTTTGAAATCTCAAAACAAAGAGTCTAGAAGACCGTAATAAAAAGGCTAGCATTTTTAAATATATGCTGCACAGCAATATGGCCTCGACGGAAAGAAAATGACTATGTATGTTAATCAATGGTTTTATCCAACTCCTGAAAGCTTTTCTATACCCTCCCTTTGCTGACAGTAAGCAAGACTTAAACATGCCGATTCGCTTCATGCTTCACCTGGTGCCATTTAGGGGCTCTGCAGTAGACAGTCACCCTGCCCCCTAACCACATCCCTCCCGGCTTGGCATGCTGGGGGGGGATGTGCCAATTCCCTCAGTGGGCAGGCTGAACCGCTCATATAGATGTAACCACACAGTGAGACAGACTGGCAGAAATCCCAACCAGCGAAGGGAGGCAAACTGCACCTCTTGGAGCTAGGAGTGCCCTCTGGTTCATCTCACTCTAGAGACCGCATCACAGGAGATCAAGGCTGTCAAGCCAAGCCCCAAGTCTTTACTTGGGGACTGGGGAGTTTATCCAGCTCCTCCTTGTCTGAGGGCCAAGCCAGGAAGTCATAAAAGGAGATACCTGCATCCCCTCCCTCAGAACTTGCTTGGGGGGGGGGGGACATCAGGACGACTGTCTCCACCCCAACTGTAAAGGCATCCAAGCTGGAACACAGCATAATATTATTCCCCGTCCCTGGCTCAGTACATTTCTATTTCGTGTTCTTCATTCTTTTCCCTCGCCTCCCATCTCTTCCCTACCTGCACGGCAAGGAAGGCTGCTTACCCACATTCTGCTTTTTCTCGTGAGATTCAATCTCAGGAGAGAGAACGTGAAAGGAAGGCGGGCTGAATGCTGATGAATGCCAATGTTCGTTTCTCACCAGGATGTTTTAGTGGAAGGATCCGTTGTGGGGGAAAAAACAAATCCTCACCCATGTTTGGTCCCTACAGCCTCATACCTTCAGAAGTCCCCCAGCCCACCCACACTCACTGCGTTCTAGGTAAGCACTCCATCGGCAACAGCTGCAACCGCCCCCTCCAGCCACTGCCACCATCGGCATGGCACTAGCCGTGCTAACGAATGAGGAGGGCTCTTTGTTCATTGCTATTTAACATTAGATCATGTCACATGGGCAAGAAGCCAGAGTTACCGCTCACCTAGAGATCAAAGGACTACGCCTCGCTAGAAAGAAGGCCATAAACATCCCCTGGGGTTTAAGCTAAGGCAGGGTGAGGAACCAGAGCCACCGGATCATGCCCTAGGGGGCATGGCCGTTAGGGACTGGGGGCTTTGCCCTCATCTTGCCACATTGGGAATGCTCTGGAGAGACAGGGCCCCAGCCTGTCCCAGTGCAGGGAGGTGTGCCACATGCCCCAGACCAGCTGGCATGGGCTGGATTCTCCGTGTCCGAGCTCCAAAGCATGGCTTCTTGGCTTCTAGGCCACCATCGAGCAGAATATTGGCACACAGGACACCAGCAAGCCCTCTCTTCTCTACCAACTGAGCCGGGCCCTTGTCACAAGAGGTTTCCTCACTATAGGTTCTCCGTTACTAGGTCCAATCGGCACAGGCCCTAGCAGGTCTGCATGGGAACACAGAACTTGCAAACATTTAGCAATGGCTGTAATCGTTTTAAGCCAAACCTCTGCTTTCAGCGAACCAAGATCCACAAACCAGGTCCACTATTACTGACAAGAGCAGCCAGTGCAGTCAACCACCAAGAGACAGCACTACGAGGAGGAACCCTCCCTCTACTCCAACAGCTTTTCCCAGCTGCTAGATGGGCAGCTTAGGACACTGTCTGGTTTTGCACCAGCAGAGGTGGTAAGCCCAGCTAGTCTCATAGAGCCATTGCATATTCCCAGACAGCAATTATACCAAAGCAAAAACAAGCCATGGAATCTGGCCCCTTTCTGCCTCTGTCACAAGGAGAGAAGCCCAGTCTCCTGTCCTTGCATTTATAGAGCAGACAGATCCCTGCTCCTGGGGGCTTACAATCTAGGGGACGGAAACAGAGGAAGAGACAGGAATACAGCCACAAAGTGGCAGGTGCACATGCTTAGTTTAGTTACAGGAGAAAATCAGGGAGGAGACCAAGGGGATAAGAAGGTCGGAAAAGCCTGATGGAAGAAGTAGGTTTTCAGGAGGGATTTGAAGGTTAAGAGCAGAAGGAACGTATTCAGGGAGAGAGAGAGAGAGAGAGAGAGAGAGAGGAAGGGAGCTCCAGGCAAGGGAGCATTAAGGCCAGACTGAAAGTTTTGACTGCTGATGTTGTTGCTACAAGCAATTGGTTCCACCTGCAATAGCCCAGCAGCATCCACAAGCAGCAGCAAGGCAACGCTCGACAAGCTGATGTGAAGATGAAACAGCATCTTCCTGTTGAAATTAAAACTTGTGCCTTTGCAAGCAGAGGAAAAAATAATCCTTTGTGGCCAGAATTGAGACGCTGTAGCATCCCACAGTGCGATGTGCCCTCCTCGCAAACTCCAACAAGCAAGCAGTTGAAAAAGGTTTCTCCAAACACTGCTAAAGATACGCCCCATATTTAGTCTCTGGTCATACCAGTAAGGACCCTCACTGGAGAACCAGGCAAGTACAGAGCACTTAGCAGGACACAATCCCCTTCCACAAAGCAGCTGCGGTTCATAGGAACATAGGTAGTGCTGTACTGGGTCAGACCAAGGGTCCATCAAGCCCAGCATCCTGTCTCTGACAGTGGACCCTCTCTCCTGGGAGAAGCAATCCATGCCCTGTTGTTCCAGCCCCCAACAGTAAGAGGCTATGTTCCCAAAACCTACTTGGCTAATAGCCATTAATGAACCTATCCTCCAAGAACTCCCTTTTTAAAACTAGCGGCCGTGACTACTTTCTCTGGCAGTAAGTTCCACAAGTTAATTTCACACCAAGTGAAAAAAATGCATCCATTTCTTTTAACTCTGCTACCAGTTCATTTACCATCACACAAGAATAATTTCGATCAAAGGGAGGCTGAGCTGCCGGCAGGCTTGAGCTACCTCTTGGTTACACCACATTTTGCCAGCATCTCCTCCCAAACAATGTGTTCAGGCAAGAGGAAGTGTGCAAAACCGAAGGTGATCAAGAGGAGGGAAGGGGAGTTACCAACCAGCAACACTCCCACAGAAGCAAGTGGCCCTGCTCAGAAAGGCCATGCCATGAGCAGAATCAGTGCCCCATCCTACAGAGTGGCCTCAGAAACCATCCTCTGTCAAGGGAGTGTGGCCATCCAGACTCCAGTGCTAGAAGCAGGCAGCTGCCCCTGCCAGGGGGCCTGTGCCTACATGGAGAAGAGAACTCACCCAGTATTTCAATGGGGTCTCCACTTCCCCCTCACCCCAGCCAGAAAGATTCCAAGTCACACAAAGCTGTCCATAGGATTCGGATTCGCTGCAAACAGCCGTCAGCCAGTTTAAAGCCATGTCAGATGCACTCAGCACCATCAACACAGGAAGCAACACCTTATCATGGACCACAGGATAATTCTGGCCATTGCTTTGATACAAAGCACACCTGCCCTTTTGTTTGAATGCTTTCGAGCCCAGAAGCAAATGGTATAAAGAAACCCAAGCCCATAAGGTTCGGAGGCAGTCACTCCTGCACCTGGGCACATTAACCACCAAGGTATGGCGCATCACCCTTTGGTATGCAAAATACATTCACATACACCTCCAGCTAATCCAGCCTGAAACCTGAACCCAGAATGGCCAAGGATCCATGCAGTCACAAGGTAACTAGCTAAAGCTTGTCTCTCAAACTGCCTGCTCCCTTCTGAACTTCTGTTTTACAAAACAGCAACAATATTTTCAAAACTTAACACCTGCTTTGAGTTTTGCGAGTGCAAGTTTGAAATACTCATGTGCTTTTTAATTAAGTGGACAAGAAGTTTCCTGCAATCTGTGCCTCAGGGCCAAAACAGAGCTGAAGGTTTAGCTCACAGCAAGCATAGGACTCCCTGGTTTTTTAATATTTACAATCCTGGGCCAACACAATTTGTCACAGATCTGGCTAGTTTTCACCTGGCCTTTCTGCCTCATAAACAATATTTCCTTTGTTTATTTTAACTGAATTGATTAATCCCACAGGCCTCAAACCCACCTAGAGGAGCTGGCCCTATTGAACTGCTGCAAGACTTGAGAGGCTCTGCACCTTTACCTAATCTGACTTCCCAACTCTTGTTCCTGCATCAAAGCTCCAGCCTCTAAAAGAGGAGTTTCACAGGAGAGTGTTAGAAGAAAACCTAAAAGGGCTCAGTGAAAGATATTCTTGCCGGTTTGGACATCCTTCCCATCTAGAGGATTCAGCTGTTAGAGATATTCCTTACAGTATCGCCCCCACACACAACAGATCTTGTCTCCAAACAAACCAATGCCACAGGAAGGAAGCCCAGCCATTAGCAATCGCTTAACAGGTACACTTATTAAAATACCATTTAAGTCATTTTTCTTTACTTAGAAACTGCTGACTTCGTTTTTTTGCTAGGTGAATGACTACAAAGGAATTAGATAAGCACTTCCAAAGTTTTAGGGCGACTAGAGAATCGCCTTATTCGGCTAGAGAGAGAGATTAGCTCCCCACTTACAAGAAGAAAGCCAGTTGTTAGAAGGGATGTGTTTGCATTCAATAGCTAGCTAGAGATTCGTTTCAAGTGAAGCAGGACTAGTGGAGATGGGGCAGCAGAACCTGCCCACTCTAGTTACTGCTGGAGGATTTTCCCAAGCATCCCAGCAGCAGCAAGGTCTGATCCTATTCAGCACCTACCCAAGCTTTCCCACTGGAGTCAAGCAAAATCTCAACTCCAGCTCCTTTGGGGATTTGCCCAAAGGGCTCTCCAGGTAGGGCTTTCCCGAAATTCTCTACGGGGCTCCCCTAGCCTCATGCCTCAGACACACCTTCAACCAGCCCCAACTGCATTCGTGCAGGCTAGCTGCACCAGCGCGGCCCCCACTGCAAACAGGGCCACCGGGACCCCACCCCCAGCCTAGTGGGAACTGCCCCCCGCAGAGCCAGGCAGGCCACCCCGCGCCCCCGCTGTAGCCAGAAACAAGTCAAAGCGCTGGGGGAACGAGGCCGAATTCTGCTGCTGCGGAGCCGTCGGGTTCCCCTGCCCCCGGAGCCCGCCCCGCGCAACACGGGGAAGCTTCGCCAGAACGAATCCGGCCCCCGCATCCCGAGCCCCGCGCTCCCCGTCGAGAGCAGCCCCAGCAACGCGGGCAGCAGCCTCTCCCCGAGCCCAGGCGCCTGGCGGGGGGGGAGAAGAGAGCCGCCTGCGAGGGGACCGGGGTCCCCGCTTCTCCCCTCCCGCGCCCTGAACGGGGTCCCCCCCGTCTCTCCGCTGCGCCCCGACCGGGGTCCCCCCTTCTCCCCTCCCGCGCCCCGACCGGGGTCCCCCCTTCTCCCCTCCCGCGCCCCTCTCGAGCCCCCCCGTCTCTTCCCTGCGCCCGGACCGGGGTCCCCCGTCTCCCCTCCCGCGGCTCCACGTGATAGTTACCGCGGGGTTATCTCCGCCTCCACCAGCCTGACCCGCCTGCCCGCCCCCAGGAGGAGCCTGCGACCGACCGGGGAGACAGAGCGAGTGAGCCCGCCGCCGCTGCAGCCTGGACCGGGGGCCGCTGCCGGCCTGGGCTCCCCGGCACACACAGCCTGCAAACTGCATGCTCCGTGCATCGTACCCCGGAGCAAGGGACTGCACGGAGCCCCCGTTACCCAGCCTGGGGCATCGGGCCTCCGGGCACGGGGGGTGCACGGGGCCCCTCTTACCCAGCCTGGGGCATCGGGCCTCCGGGCACGGGGGGTGCACGGGGCCCCTCTTACCCAGCCTGGGGCATCGGGCCTCCGGGCACGGGGGGTGCACGGGGCCCCTCTTACCCAGCCTGGGGCATCGGGCCTCCGGGCACGGGGGGTGCACGGGGCCCCTCTTACCCAGCCTGGGGCATCGGGCCTCCGGGCACGGGGGGTGCACGGGGCCCCTCTTACCCAGCCTGGGGCATCGGGCCTCCGGGCACGGGGGGTGCACGGGGCCCCTCTTACCCAGCCTGGGGCATCGGGCCTCCGGGCACGGGGGGTGCACGGGGCCCCTCTTACCCAGCCTGGGGCATCGGGCCTCCG
>QEPC01002388.1:336887-349462 GCA_003113815.1 Sphenodon punctatus
CTGGAGCGGAGCGCCCCAGCAGGGCCCATTCCCCCTAGCTCCCCCCCTGTACATAGTGCAGACACACACTGGAGCGGAGCGCCCCAGCAGGGCCCATTCCCCCTAGCTCCCCCCCTGTACATAGTGCAGACACACACTGGAGCGGAGCGCCCCAGCAGGGCCCATTCCCCCTAGCTCCCCCCCTGTACATAGTGCAGACACACACTGGAGCGGAGCGCCCCAGCAGGGCCCATTCCCTGCTAGCTGCGCTCCTGTCGTATTGGAGTGGACACAAATTCTTCTATGTGCAGTGGTATGGAACTTCTTTTGGTTTGTGTTTTATGGCTAAGGGGAGCTAGTTAATCTCTCTTTCTGGAGAAGCTGCTCCTATGGAATATGCAGACAGACCAGGGCCCCCTACACACACACACTATGGGCGCTTTTACATGCAACAGAACGAGTGTTGAGGGGATCGAACACACATTCAACAGCCGTCCTGTGTTACTTGTATACAGCTGCATGACAAATTTCAACACCTATTTGAAGAGCCACTGAACACGGGATGAACCCGCTTTGTACTCCCTGGCTGATGGTGGGTTCATTTCCTGTGTTAAGGGTGAACACCAGTATCGTCGCTCGTCTAAACATAACTGCCGTGTGTTGCAGCGTCATGTGACCAGAGTAAAGGGTACGCGGAAGTGTGAAGAGCAAGCGTCGCTGGCAGTATCGGCACTCCTGCATCCTTTTTTCAGTGGCCAGTGCAGCGAGACAGCGCAGAGAGTCAGAGGGAGGCAGCACTACGGTAATCAGCTTAAACACAGGACGCAATGGGAGAAAAGGTGCCCCAAGATCACACCCTGTACGTGTAAATATGTAACGGGTGTTGACCCAGTGTTCATAAACACTGCCCCCCCACCCCCCATGCTGCCGCGTGCACACCCATCCTCCCCACAGCCGCGGCCTGTTGAAAAAGGGCCAGAGTGTGTGCCAGCCAAGTGCAGTTGGTCCAATAAAAAGTTCATCTTTGCTCAGTGGCTCCCAAGGGATTCCCATTCAAGGCCCCATTCTGAGACCTAAATATAATCCTGCAGCCCAACCCTGCAAAGGGGCATTGGATCCCAGCAGGGACCATGCCCCCATCAGACACAGCTGGGTCCCCTCCATCTGAGCGGCCATGATGGCCTCCTTTTCTTCCCAGACACGGCAGGGCTGGCTGAGTTGGTATGTTGCTAGGCCTGCCCACTGGTCTGCCCAGCCTTTAAACACCCATTCTGTGTTGTGTGTAAAAGCACCCACCAATTTCTAGTCTAGTCTGTAACTCCAGCACGCCCTCTACTGGCCAGTAGAACGTTGCTCAGAAATCACTAAGTACTCACCGCCCGTGCATGGGTAGAAATCATTTCTCCTTTGGAGGCACCTGGGTCCCTCACCTCCAGACTGATCTGGGAGTGAAGGGAATCTGAGCACAGGCAACCAATCGGAGAGTATGCTCCCTTTTCGTGCATGGGGTTGGCATGTGAGTGAGAGTCGAGAGCAGACAGGAAGCTTCCCAGAGCTTTTCCTCAGGCAAAAATAACCAAGGTCAGGACTGGAGCTGAGCTACATTTGAAGGGTGCAAGAAAGGCCCTTTTTACATGAGCTGCCCCCACGCATGCACATCTGGGTCTGCTGTGCATGCATGCATGGGTGCTGCCCATGTAAACACCACAGCGGGTGGGTGAGCTTGCATGTGCACTCCTGCGTAACACGCATGCACACCCACCTCCACCCATTGCTCACACACGGCGCAATTGGCCAAATGGGCAACTGCTCCATGCGTGAGGGTGCGGGCGGGGGGGGGGATGAGTGTGCACCCATGTACGCTGCCCACACACACACCACCCATGCTGCCGCGTGCACACCCATCCTCCCCACAGCCGCGGACCATTTAAAAAAGGGCCAAAGTGTGTGCGAGCCAAGTGAAGTTGGTCCAATTAAAAGTTCATCTTCGCTCAGTGGCTCCCAAGGGATTTCCATTCAAGACCCCATTCTGAGACCTAAATATAATCCTGCAGCCCAACCCTGCAAAGGGGCATTGGATCCCAGCAGGGACCATGCCCCCATCAGACACAGCTGGGACCCCTCCATCTGAGCGGCCATGATGGCCTCCTTTTCTTCCCAGACACGGCAGGGCTGGCTGAGTTGGTATGTTGCTAGGCCTGCCCACTGGTCTGCCCAGGCTTTCGGGTGCACAGCTCCTTCTAGCCATCTCTGATGTGTCTGCAAGAGAGTTTCCATGTTTTGTCAGTGTTGTCCTAAGGGACATCAGGCAGGATGTCCATGTTGTATAATTTTTTCTGCTCAGGCAAAGCAGCATCCTTCCTGTGATAAACTGTTTTGATCTGTTCCACAGCAACCAGCAGCCTGAGTTAATCCTTCTGCCAGATTCACCTTCCAGATCATCATCTTTACCAAATGAGAAACTCTCCCCTTCTTCTCTTGGGTTTGCTTCCTATTTGAAGACGGAGCATCTGTGCCTCAGGTACATTTGACATGACCTTTCTCACCTGCGATTCACTGATTCAATCCATGAAGCCTACCTTGAGCCATACCTGCACTTTAATATGCATCACCGGTGAAAACATCGACTCTAACTGCATTTGTGTTTCAAAGCTGGGTCTTACTATGCTGGAGGCCTTGGGGATGTGGAGGGCTCATGAAGAGATTACACTTTGTAACAATTCCTTCTGTTCAGAGCTTGCTAAAAAAATGTAAATATATTATCTGAAGTCTACAGTCCAGCAAAAAGCCAGGTCACTAGGAATGAAAGGTGAGAGAGTTTTCAACATAATCCAAGTAGAAAGAGTGGCAAAGAAGCCTGTAGAGTTACCAACAGCCAGCAGGAGCCAGGCAATGACATGGTGACGCTCAGTAGCAGAATACAGAAAATTAAATGTGTCTGATACAAATGTATTCAGGGTGTAGCTCAGTAGGAATATATAGTCTGCACAGTCACAATTCTTGTGCCTTGATCGGATTCAAATATCGTCTTTGGTACCCTGGCTTTATTATCCTCGGTCAATAGCTCTGATCCAGACTGCACACCACTGGAGCTCTGCTCCTGTTTGTCGTACTGTCCGTGTCAGTCAGCATCCTACAGGGAGCCCAGAAGCCAAGAGCCTGAGAGAGCTGTTATTGGCCGAGAGCAAGGAGGGGTCTTATCTTCCATTCCTGTGCAGTGAGCATGTTGACAACAACAAACATTCAGAAACCGAGCACCCAAGCCCCCCAAATCACAAACTTTTGAAATAATACATTGGAGTTACTTTTTTAGTTGCTTCAAGTTTCTAGGACTTCAGAGTTCACATTTTCTAGTTTTTAATTAACCCAAATCCAAGAAGGGGGCTTTCCCCAAAACTCCCCTTACTGCTGGACTCATCACACTGTAGGTATTTCCTGCACTGCCAGGGAAGCCAGGACCATCAATGCATCAGCAAAGAGCCTCTGCCGCAGGCTGGGGGAGGGGGGGCCTGAGAAACCAGGCTTCTGTTTCTCTATAAAGGATGCCGGTCCCTTATCCTTGAGGGAGGCGCCTTCCTGCCCCTGCTAGCTTCTCCTGTTGCTGGTCCACTCGCAGTGGTAAGGGTCTTGCAAACTGAAGGAGGGAGATTCAAGGCATGAAGACTGATATTATCATTCCTCCTCCAGTCACACATATTTGCTTTCCATTTCCATCCTTTCCCCTAGTTATCATTTCAAGGCAGCTCAAAGAACCAGCGTTAAGAGCCAGCGGTGTCTCCTGTCCCTCCCTCGTCTCTGAGACTCAAACAATGCAGTGACCTTGATACATTAAGAAAGCACCTGATGACAATCAGGCAGGCGGGCAGATGAGAAGGACAGGCGTGGGGAACCTTCTCCCGCAGGGGTTGCTTTGAAAATTAGGAGAAGCTCTGAGGCTGCAAAGAAGTTGGGGGTGGACATGCTGAAGGGGGTGCACTCAGGAGGAAGAAGAGGGTCCAGATCATGGCTCTGTGCTGTGAACCTGCCCCCTCTCTTTGTGTGTGTCACGGGGTTTCCCTTTTCGGAGGAATCAGCTCGGGGTCCTGTGACAATAAGAGGGGGTCCTGCGCCCCTCTGCACCTTAGGGTCTCCTTAAATGTGATAGCTGGCCTCCACTCTCACCCCTACAGCCAGCCCACTTCCACCTTATCAGGGCTTCTCCCATCAAGCGTGGGACCCGGAGTTACCGTCCAGGTACCACCCTTGGCCAAATCCTTTACAATAAGGTTCTCTCCCACCTGGGTGTTGAGACCGTCTTGCTAGGCCTATTCCTCTCTGAAGCCTGGAGGTAGAGTTGCTCCTGAAGGGCTCTTGGTAGAGCCTGACCAGGCTTCCAAGCCCCTGGACAGCTGCTCTCCCAGGAGGTCTACTTCCTTCAGCTGCCTCCTAGGCCTTTATATAGGCCTCTGCTCCAAGGCCCCCAATACATTTAAGGGGCCAGTGCTTTATTTTCAGATTAACCCTGTCTTGTCCAATGCCAGCTTGCTTCTGGCCTCCATTTTGTGGCTTCTGTTGGCTCTGTACTGTAGCCATTTTGTGGTGCCACGCTACCACAGTGTCCATGTCCTCTGCTCCCTTCCCTTGAGAAGTGTTTGGGGGTAAGAACTGGTTCAGGGTTGTCACCTATGCAAAGTGTTAAGGAACACTTAAAAATACATGTTGCAGGGCCTGATTGGGTGCCTGAGGTTCCAATGCAGGCCGTGCAACATATATTTTTCATCCCTGTGTCCTGGATCGGCCCCGCGGTCGTCCGGGGATGCCCTGCTCAAGGTCCCCCGAGCTTCTGAGGTGATTTTCCCCTCAGGAAGTGCTGAAGACATTTTAATAAAATGGATTCAGTCTGTTGTCTTGACTCTTCTCTTGTCCTCCAGAAATCCCAGGAAGGAAGTTAATTAATCTATTTTTATCACCAAAAGGGGGGAGGGGGAGAGAGGGCATTCCTCTTTATTGTGTGAATTTCCCAGGCAGAGGAGGCAAAGCCCATGAGGATCCTTGTTAGGCATCTTTTGGTTACAAACAACGCAGGGCTTGAAACCTACATTTAAAGAAGATGACATGACAAGATTAATATCAGTGAACTAGCTTCAGGTCAACAAGCAGCAAAAGCGGTTGGAAGGAACTGTCACTGTGTGCGGGGAAGTGCTTTATATACTAGTGGGCTCAAGACCTTTTCAGGGTCTTCTGAATATTAATGAGCTAGGTATATGCCAACAGGTGAAGGGTGCGCGCATGCACAACCAGTGGAGAGAATGGGAGAAGCCATTTGAAGAAGCACCCAGGGTGAGGGGCCTGCCGGGTCAGTGGTCACCAGGTTAGAGGTCACTATGTAGACCCGAGCAGCATAAAATGAGGAGGGTGAGGGGCCTGCCGGATCAGTTATATAGACCAGAAGGTTGCTGCCTTGTAAATAAGGTTCTTCGAGATGGCTCTAAGCATTCTCACAAATGGGTTTGCACTTGCGCATCCTTCTCTTACCGACATATACTCCCAAAGGCTGTTCGCCCAGGCCTTTGGGGGTGGGGGGTGGGTTAGGGTTATTGTTTTTTCACCCCTATCCTGTTTTGCTGTTTTAATTTCCGGGGCCCTGTTTTAAATTTTTTTATTGTTGATTATTTTAAATTGTTTTATATTGTTTTTATGTATTTATATTGTTGGAAGCCACCCCGAGCTGTTTACAGGAGGGGCGGGGTACAAATGACAGTAATAAATAAATAAATAAATAAAAATATACCAAGCTCACTAGTTTGAAAACCACGTGATGTTCACACGCCCCCACACTATATAAGGTACCTTCCCACCTAAACCCAACAATTCCTTCCAACCCTAAAGCAATAGAAAGAAAATTTTATGCGGGGCTGGAAGGGGGGGCATTTGTGAGAATGTTCTGAGCCATCTCGAAGAACCTTGTTTACAAGGCAACAACCTCTGTTCTTCGTGTGGCTCCTCCCATTCTCACAAATGGGAGAGTACCAAGCCTAGATCAAGGCGGTGGAGGAATTTTCTGCCCACAAGAAAGTTCAAACAGATTGTGTCCAAAAAAACCAACAATTTATTACCGTAGTAACAGGTAAGCGAAATTACACTAAAACATTGGAGGGGTAAACTCATACTAAAGTCGTATACAAAGATGATGTGCCTCCTTAATTCCTGTTATTGAGGTGTAAAGATAGAACTAAGTACAGATATTCCAAGAGAGGTGTGGAACTGAGAATTTAAGTGTAGGGCGTAGCGCTTAACAAAGGTGTGATGGGAAGCCCACGTTGCTGCTCTACAGATCTCATGTGGAGAAACATTGGCGAAAGCTGCTGTAGAGGCTCCAAGAGCTCTGAGGGAATGTGCTCTTAAATTAGGGGGAGGGGGTGAGCCCCTTTCGTTGGTAAGCTAGTGAAATCAACTGTACCAGTCATTTCGAAATAGTTTGTGAAGATACCTTGTGGCATAATTTATGTAAGGAGGGGGAGACAAAGAGGTTGTAAGAATGTGTGCAACTCTTGGTCTTTTCCAAATATACGAGGACAGCCCTCTTAACATCTAGGGTATGGGCTACTCTGAGATCCTCGGACTCATGATGGGGAGGACAAAAGAAAGGCAGAATTATCTTTTGTGACAAATGAAAAGGGGAAACTGATTTAGGAATGAAGGAAAGCTGGGCTGAAATCTCTATCCTGTTGTGAAACACCTGCAAATAGGGCTCTTTGATACAGATCGCTGCAAGTTCGCTGATGTCCCTGAGGGATGTGATGGATACTAAAAAGACCGTTTTTAAAGTCCAGTGAAATAGATCAGCTTGTTCAGATGGTTCAAAGGAGTGTATTGTTAGATACTAGAAGGAGTTGTTTCCTGAGCTGCCTCCTTCGATCAACCCTACATTTATGTTTCTGTTGGCGTCGAAGGAATTCCCTTTTGGCTTCTTGACCGAACAACGTCAAGTTCCACTCAGACATTGTGGCTTGTTTTGTCAACATCAAGGTGCTGTGCGTTGATGTCGTGGTGGGAGTTCTCGACGTCGAGTGCTCTTGAATACGAGGTCTGCTCCCCAACGTCGACGGGTGGACTGTCGATATCGTAGCTGTCGACGTCGACATCAAAGGCCTCTTTTCTTCCTTCAACGTTTTGTGGTCGAGGCGGAGGAGGTGGAGACTGCCCGACCTCCGACCGCTCCAAAGGGGTAGCTTTAGATTCTGTTGCCTTTATTAACTGTTGCAGACAGGACACTATTAGCTTGGTTTCCTGATTTCTAGAGTCCTCTTGCTCTTTAAAATAGCGCCAGGGAAAGGCATGATCTCCCAATGGCATATGAGGCAATTTAAGTTTCTTTGAGGCAACTTGATCTTGCAGCATAGCCACCCATTGAATATGTGGGGGCTGAAATGGAGAACCCTCATATTTTGCATCTGACTGTTCCTCCGCATTATAAAGCAGGGATGTGACAGTCAAAGGAGAAATGGATTCGAGGGGAGAAGAAAATTGAGCCCCTTGAATAAGCACTTCTTCCTCAGAGGGTGAAGGGAAACGGACAACGAGTGGTCTGCGAAGATAGCAGGCTTAGCCCCTGTAGAAACCTCGGTCTTTTTGGAGATGGAGAGCAGAAGTCTCCAGAAACAGAGGGGCCAGGGGTATGAGAGTCCATAACGGACCTGGCGGAGGAAGTAGTAGCTGCGGACACAGTTTCTTCCGCGCCAATGCTGGGTACCCCAGGAGAAGATGATAGGTGTTTTCGGTCAAACCTACGTCTTTCCTTGTCTTTTTCCTCAAGCTCCTTAAGGAGCACCAGGAGTCTCTCAGCGTTTTGGGCTTCAGGAGAAGGCAGTCGTGGCAATCCTGCGGGTCATGACCCATGCCAAGACAAAGTAAGCATTGTCCGTGAGGATCTTTCATGGTCATTTTTCGACCACAAGAGAAACAAGATTTAAAACTGTGTTTCACCAATGTCATCGTGACTAGAATAGCAAGTGAGGCAATATGTCGGTAAGCTGCGAAAGTGGTTGGAAGGAACTGTTGGGTTTAGGCAGGAAGGTACCTTATATAGTGTGGGGGCACGTGAACGTCACGTGGTTTTCAAACTAGTGAGCTTGGTATATGCCGGTAAGAGAAGGGCGTGCAGACGCAAACCCATTTGTGAGAATGGGAGGAGCCACTCGAAGAAGAACCCAGCAGTGCACACTGAGAGGGCGAGGGGCCTGCCAGGTCAGAGGTCACCAGGTTAGGGGTCACTATAGACCAGAAGGTTGCTACCTTGTAAACAAGGTTCTTCGAGATGGCTCCCACCATTCTCACAAATGGGTTTGCGCTTGCGCACCCTTCTCCTATCGGAAATTACCAAGCTCATTAGCTGAAACGCGTGACGTCTACGCGCCCCACCCTATATAAGGCACACTCCCGCCCAATGCCACAGTTCCTTCCAACCCTGAGAATGCATGAGAAAAATTTCATGCGGGGATGGAAGGGTGGGCATTTGTGAGAATGGTCGGAGCCATCTCGAAGAACCTTGTTTACAAGGTAGCAACCTTCTGTTCTTCGTCGAGTTGCTCCTCCCATTCTCACAAATGGGAGAGTACCAAGCCTAGAGAAAGGTGGTGGGGAAATTTTTATCAACGAATAAACTGTGTCTGCAGATAACGAAGTAGAGTTTAATACATAACACGTTAAACAACCAGACATGGTAACAAATCACAAAGCAATCCAGCGGATACAAGATTTACCTTAACCGGGGGTTCCCGAGGTAAGTATCGCCTGGCCCAAAGAAGTGTGAACTTGGGAGGCTAGGTGTATGGAGTAATGTTTAATGAATGTACTGGGCGAACTCCACGTGGCCGCTCTGCAGATCTCAAGGGGAGATATGTTAGCAAAGGCCACTACAGAGGCTCCTGTCGCTCTGATGGAATGAGCCCTAAGGTTGGGAGGTGATGGGAGCCCTTTCATCTGGTAAGCGGATAAGATGACGTTTACCAGCCACTTAGATATCGTCTGGGATGAAACTTTCTTTCCCAGGGAGGGGGAAGCAGGGGAAAGGAACAAATTATCAGACTGTCTGAACGAAGAAGTTCTATCTAGGTAAATGACGACTGCCCTCTTTACATCTAAGGTATGAAGCGCCTCCGACTCCTGTGGCTGATGGGGAGGGGGGCAAAATTCAGGAAGAACAATCTTTTGATAGTAGACATGTTGACTAAACTTGATAAAGACCGATAGCCGCGAAGCGGTTGGAAGGAACTGTGGCATTGGGCGGGAGTGTGCCTTATATAGGGTGGGGCGCGTAGACGTCACGCGTTTCAGCTAATGAACTTGGTAATTTCCGATAGGAGAAGGGCGCGCAAGCGCAAACCCATTAGTGAGAATGGGAGGAGCCACTCGAAGAAGAACCCAGCAGTGCACACTGAGAGGGTGAGGGGTCTGCCAGGTCAGAGGTCACCAGGTTAGAGGTCACTATAGACCCCAGCAGTGTACACTGAGAGGGCGAGGGGCCTGCCGGGTCAGAGGTCACTCACCAGGTCACTATATAGACCCCAGCAGTGTGAGCTGAGGAGAGCGAGGGGCCTGCTGGGTCAGAGGTCACTATATAGACCCCAGCAGTGTGAGCTGAGAGGGCGAGGGGCCTGCTGGGTCAGAGGTCACCAAGGAATGCCAGTTAAGCTGCTGAGCTTCCAATCTCTCTTAAGAAAAGGCAGAGAGAGCAAAGCAGCAAAGCAAGGTCTATAAAATGGACCAAGTGGATAAGAGGGAGAAACTAACCGTCACAACAAATGAGCCAGACAAGGATTAAACAAGGCACAGTGACCCCAACCTCAGCGCATGGAGCAGAATCTCATTTACAACAGTAACAGTTTTCAAAGCCTTAAAACTCTTCTGTGTTCTTGGGACGGCACCGATGTCAAAGGCTTCTATGATGTTAAATTTGGGTCTAAATGCAGATCCCTCAGGAGGGAGGTGGCGTTAACCTGGGAATTTGGTTTCTAGGCCAGCTGGGAGGGGGCACTGTGTCACTCAGCTGGAGTGGAGGCCGTTGTCCGATCCACACACAGAACAGCGCCTCAGGAGCTGGGGGGAATGAGTTGTAGGAATCCTGGCAAACAGGGCCAGAGACAAACCTCTGAGGCCATTCCAGGGTAGTCAAACAAAGCCTCAGGGTCCTGGATCATAGGATTGTCAGCCCCAAATGCCCCCAAATTGTGAGATTAGCTTAAACCGTGAGATTAGAACACACACACACACACTAATGTTGATAATTTATTGTCTATAGCAATCTGCCATCACAATCACAAAATAATATATTCCGGGGTGGTTTTAGACATCCCTTTGTTTCTGAACCTTTATGGCTTCTTGCAGTGACATTTTCAAGCTTTCTCTGTAACCCTGTGGGCTAGAAACTTTTCTTTAAAAAGGAAGCTGAGATTCCCATGGTTGTAACCAAATGCCCTGAGAAACTGCTAAGATGGTGAATCAGAGACAAACTTGGCAGCCTGAGGGTCACTGCTGCTGCTGCTGCCACTGAAGAGAAACCCTTCAGCGTCCCCCACCCGGTGAAACCCAGCAGCAGCACCGGCTTCTGGGCAGTGACAGGAGCAGCTCTGACTGATCAGCTGCTCTGCTGCAGCAGGGAAGAGTCAGGCTGAACAGCCAACAGGAGAACACGACTCCTTCCAGCCAGTGCATGAAGTTGGTAGCAAGGACCGTGCAATCCATCACGACTCAGAGACCATGGTTCGCATACAGTGTCCTAGGAATCGCTTTCCTGGAGAAACCAAAAGTTCATTGGTACAATCAGCGCTCATTTCCCTCTCTCTTGCCCAGGCAGGCACAGAAGCTTCCCATGCCCAGGAACGTTTTATCACCTTGGCAAGACTTAAAGAATATTTGATGTAATTTATAGCTACAAAATGCTGCTGCCACCACTATGCTTATGGCCGTAGGCCCGCCATCACTTTCTGGACAGCCATCAGTGGGGGACATTGTAACTGTTGTATCATGCATCAAGCAGGGGGTTGGACTAGATGGCCTTGAGGTTCATTCAACTAGACCTGAGACTATTGGAAGAAAGTCCCCCATGGAAGTAACAATGCTTAGGCTCCCCCAGTGGGTTACATTTGAAAGGAAAAGTGTTCATATCATGGTACAAGGATAGGCAGATGCTTCCAGACGGGTTGAGGAGGGTCCCAACAGCCCTGGCAGGGTTTCCGCTAGGACCTAGAGCCTGCAGAGTCAACACCCGTTTGTGCCACATGGAGCGATGCATTCTGGGAAACAAGTGCTAAGGAAATTATCTCATCATGGGCAACTGGAGACTGTTATTCCCTCTTTGGCCATCCCTCCTGGGGGCCAGCAAGGCTGTGGCAGCACTGGGCTCATGCCTCAGTTGTACCCCCCCCCCAAAGGGTGAGGGGGGAGGGTCTGTCACTGGAACAGGCCACTGCAAGCTGCCCCTGGCGGGAGAGGGGACAGACAGGAACCCCTCCAGGAAGGAAGTTGGAAGAGTGGATGGGGACCTGTCATCCACAGAATGACTAAAATACGTAGGGCAAATTGTGGCAATAGAAAAAAGATGGACACATACATGTTCCTGGGGGGAAATGGACCCCTTTAAGAAGATTGGGAGACCCTGTCTTCATCCTGTGCGTACTATTCAGGAGCCTCTGTTACCCACATCTAGTATTGTGGTTTACTCTGCATGGGAAATAATGTCTGTATCTTTCTGTGCTCTGGCCTTTTTCCCTTTATTCTTCCTCCCTCCTCCCCTGTGTGCATGTGATATACTCCCCTTTCCTCCCCTGTGTTTGTGTTTATTTTAACTTCTCTACCTACCTACGTTTTACCTGGACCTATGTTCATCACATCCTCACTACAGTCTAAGCTTTCTTTATCAAAACTCAATAAACAGAATTGTTAAAAGAAAGAGCCAGCCACTCTGAATAGTTCCTAGTGGCGACGGCATTCAGGCTTCCAGGGCCTTCCTGGTAGGTATAATGCCCCTGAGCCCTCTCTTGTTTGGGAGAAGATGGGTCCTTTCTTTAATGCTCCAGGGGGACTTGCATGGCTGGACCACGGATCGAGCCAAGGACCATCTCCCTTGGCAATGGCCAAGAGCCTTCTCTGAAAACCAGGTGTCTTGGGTTTCAGCTTCTGCATCAGCACAAGGAGTTTCATCCTGTATTTCCTGTCAAGGTTCAGACTCCAGTGTCACTTTCCCTGTGATGTAATTTTCAGCAAGGCTGGACAGTGACAGGGAGGTTGTCTCCTTGGGCAGGAAGAGCAATCAGCCACTAGAGGGCACTACAATCCTTTAGAAGCCTCCATTGTTCATTCTGAGTGCAGAATCGAGAACACGGTGACGGTAGACAGGACCCTAGGCATTTTGGGGTGTTAACAAACAAGATGGTCACCCCCCAGAGGCCAGGTTCCATTCGTGCAGCACCCGCTCACATGCGTGTAGAGTCTAATACACGGGCAGCCCCCGCGTGTAGTTCCTGTGTGTCCGGACAGTCCCCGTGCACAGGTTTAACGTGTAGAGTCTAATACACGGGCAGCCCTCGCGTGTAGTTCTTGTGCGTCTGGACAGCCCC
>QEPC01002388.1:362057-380151 GCA_003113815.1 Sphenodon punctatus
GGGGGGGATTGTGTGATGGGGTGGAGCTACAACCCCCCCGGCTGTGGGGGGGGTGTTGTGTGATGGGGTGGAGCTACAATCCCCCCGCCCCCCCGGCTATGGGGGAGGGGCCTCCTGCCTGGGGGGGGTTGTGTGATGGTGTGGAGCTACAACCCCCCCGGCTGTGGGGGGGGTGTTGTGTGATGGGGTGGAGCTACAATCCCCCCGCCCCCCCGGCTATGGGGGAGGGGCCTCCTGCCTGGGGGGGGTTGTGTGATGGTGCGGAGCTAACCACAATCCCCCCCCCCTCGCTGCAGGAATCGCCACTGGATGGAGTCAGGCGGGTGGCCGGGTCCGCTGAGTCGGCAGCACTCGGACTACGTGTTCCTCTGCAGCAGGGACAGGCCCAGCAGCCGCCCCCCCTGACGGCCTCCACTTGGATTCAGATGGCATTGACTCTTCAGACTGTGAGGTGAGGCAGCTGCGGTGAATGGTGGGCACTCGCACTCGCTGCGGGGGGAACAAGCCGTGTCGGCAGCAGTGAGAGGTCAGGGGTTGAGAGCTGTTTGGCGATTCATGGAGGCTGCTGCGCAAAGCTCCCGTCAGGGTGGGCGGGCGGGCGTGTGGGAAGAGATCCCAGCTCAGCAGCCCTTGTATTTCAGGGGTGGGGCTGAAAGGCGGGGAGGCTGGGTGCTGTCCAGAGTCGCGGGGCAGGGTGAGATTGCCAGCCCAGCTGATAAATCTGCGCTCTGTCCGCAATGGGACTGCCAGCAAGGCAGAGCGGAGCCCAGGCTAGGGATGAGAGAGGAGCTTGTGCTCCTGGCCGGCCTCCCTGCCCGCAGAGTGGAGAAGCCGGGGCCAAGTCCCTGCTAACGCGTGGCTTGTTCTGCAGTCTGATCTCCTGCTGGGCATTCTGGACAGTCTGGACCCAGAGATGTTCCTCCAGTATTGCGGCTCGGAGAGGATGTGCATACAGCAGCTGGAGGAAGTCATCTCCGGAGAAGAACCCGATTCCTTACCAGCCTCCCCCTCTCCTTCTCTGGGGTCCCCATCAGCCAAGCTGGAGGCCATTAATGAACTGATCCGCTTTGACCATGTGTACACCAAACCCCTCGTCTCAGAGATCCCTTCTGAGATGAGCACTCAAGCCGATAATCTGCCAGTGAAAACAGAGAAAGCATCTCTTCCTCCCTCTGATCAGCAGCTTTGTGAGACCCCGGTCTTGACAAAGGAAGAGCCTGTAGACCTTTTCCTACCCGAGCTGGGTGTGTGTCACCTGCTTTCCCCTCACGAGAGCTCAGAGACTGCCTGTCTCTTGGAGGCCTGGAGTGACTCTGGGTACGAAGGCTCCCCTTCCCCCTTCAGTGACATGGCCTCCCCCCTGGGCACTGAGCGCTCCTGGGAAGAGACTTTTGCCAATGAACTCTTCCCTCAGTTGATTAGTGTGTGAATGGGGGGGGGGGGGCGCGACTGGTCTCTTGAAAGAAATTTCCTCCTGGAAAGGTTCTGCTGTTCATGGGTGCCCGTTTCAGAGGCAGCATGCTGCCCCTTGCGTGGGCTTGACGGTGCACGCCTGGCCAGGGCATCTTTGCTGAGGTCAGAAGTGGGGCTTGTGTCCCAAGCGAGGGGTGCAGGGAGCTCAGTCCCACCAAAGCAGGAGCTTTTCCATTAGATGGAATCCTTCATTTGGGTCATGCCAGCAGCTGCCTCCGTGGCTGGGCTACTTGTTCCTTGTGTACATACTGATGGGGAATCAGAGTAGCATTCTTTGTAAAAACTAAGGAAATTGCTATGTAAATGCTTCTTAGTCTTGGGGAGTTGCTTTCTCTGTTTAATATTTAAACTGCAATTAAAAAGTGCAATGTGATTGCCTCTGTCCTTGCAAGATAAACCAGCGTGGGTGGGTTGGTTTGTGTTGCTAATCTTGTATGTTCTGCTCCAGCCCCCACCCACATGCCCCGTCTATGGAATCAGCCTTGTATTGATTAGGCAAGAGCTGCTCTGCAACATGGTGGGGGCTAGACCAAGCGAACAGAGAGCCCTAGGGTTGGGGAGGGATCAGACCTCAGGCCCAGGATGCAGTGCAGGAAAAGCTCTTAGGTAGCCCCTGGCTCTGCTTTCTCCCTTCCAGCACTGAAAACCAGAAGGCAGCAGCAATGAGGGACAGCAAGGGGCCAGAGACGGTGCAAATCAATGTGGACCCTCACTTTCTTAACCACCTTTCTGCTCCCCTCTTCTGTACAGTTCTCAGCAAGTGCCCTCATTTGCAAAGTAATCCTGGGGGGGAGGGAAAAGTGTCTCCAGCCCTGTAAGAGTGAAGGCAGCTTGACAGGAGCTGAATCCAGGGACTTGGAGCTGGTTCATGTTTGTCTAAAGAATAACTGGGCTGCATCTAAAGGCACTACAGAGCATGTGATGTAACCATTTGTAAAGAAAGAGATTGCCTCTTAGTAATGGGAATAATGTCAAGATTAGGGCAGGGGTTCCTACCAAATTCCCAGGCTCTAGCTTCCAAGCCTTTGCTTGATTTATCACTTTCAAGGGCTACCCCACTCCAGCCACCAAAAACACCCCTGTTGTTTCCACTGGACTCCTTCCCCTGACCTAATGGTCTCCTGATCTAGGCAATGGTTGGGGCTGCAGAAAGGGCCCAGCTGTGAAAGGGTTGAGCTTGGCTGTGTGTGTGCAGGAGGGGTTTGCAAGCAAAGAACAGGTGGGGCATTCTAGTGCAGGGCTGGGCAAGGCTTATTCTCTAGTAGCGTGAAGCCTCAACAAGACCTCTAATGCTCACCTGCAGAATTGTGTCTGAAAGCAGCAGCTGTGGGGCTGTCCAGAATTCCCCCATTGTCATGAAAGACCAAATTAGCCCCTGGCGGAAGTGACAGCCCCACCCCCATTGGCTGGTTTCCTACAAAAGGAAGGCACCTGTGTTGCAATGACAAACGAACCCTCCCTTGTAACTGCCACGTCCTCAGGCCCACGCAGCCAGAGCTAGGAAAGTGCTATAGCGTCTGATCCATATTCCTGGCATTCCCTACATGCCTGCCATAGGCAGGGGAGGCATTTCACACAGCAGCCAGTTCTGCTGGTGACGCTTCCTGGCAGAGTATGGTCCCAGAGCAGGCCAGCCTGCTGAACAGCCCCTCTCAGCTGCTAGCCTCCCCTCCCACAGCCGAGCAGGAGGCTGCCTTGTAAAGGCTATGTGGGGAAATTGCCACAGGTGGCATTACAGCACTCTTTTCCCCTCACAAAATTAGTATTGGAATCACTTTCCCTGCCTCCAGCTTCTTGAAACAACACAGAGGGTTCCTCTGGAAATCACACCCCACAAGGGAGCTGTTCCTGGAACAAGGAGGTGAGCAAGTCAGTTACAAGGGGTGTTACGACAGGCACATTAACGTGCAAGGCTACAAGAGTCAAACAGGAAGAGAACTTTCCTTCTTGCAGGGAGTGAAGCATGATCAACAGCCCAGATTGGGCCCAGTACAGCAGCAGCACTGTTACCTCAGCTTGTACCCACTCTGCAGCATAGATCACTCTCGCCCCAGCTGGTGCCAAGGCAGTTGCATTGGCTGGTGTCCAAGCACCCTGTGATCCACAAACCTGGATTCAAGAGTCTGAAGTTCTAAAAACAGCCTGCTCTGCCAAGATCAATAGCTGCTGCTGCAAACAAGTTATTGTCACTATTGGAGAGAGGGGGGTCTCCTCTTCCCACCCAACAAAAGCTAATAGGAGAGGCCCCATTAATGGGGCCACAGAGCTGAAGGCAGCACTCGTACTGGAGGTGACCCAGCTACAACCCCCACTAATGGGGGCTGACGGCAGCACTCATGCTGGCTGACCCTCCATTGGCCCCCATCCTTGGTTCAAACACCCTAGGGGCGGCAGCAGCAGCAACACCTTACGCTCTGAAGGCCTCCCTTTCCATTCAGCCCCTAAACCCTGCTCAGCTTGGGCCCTGGAGAGAGGTCCTCCGATCTTGCTACACGCATCTGCCGTGGAACGGCCTTGGCTGCCGTAAGAACCCTCTCACCGCCTCTTGGACATTTCTGAAGCCAGGAGACCAAGTGGTTCGTGTCGGTGGAAACGTGCTGCTTTCAGATCCCACAGGGGGGCCCTTCCTCAGGCATGGTGCATAGCCGGTAGAAATGTATGAACAGCCAACGCAGGGCAGGTGTCTAGGAGGGGGCACAGACTGGGTGGGAGGAGGGGAAAGAGAAAGAGGGAGATGTGCCAGCCATTTAAAGACATATATTGCTGTAGGAGACAAACGCTATGCAGTGGTAAGCGTACACAGAGGACTCTGCTAAAGCAAACCTGTGGGTTGGGGCTATAGTGGGAAACAGCCCATCCAGGGAGGGGAGGCACCGCTGAAAGGAGCTGGGTTCCCAGCCGTCACACACCACGTTGTCAGTTACAGAGGGAGGGAAGACAATCCCTCCTGAAGCCAGTGAGCACCACCTTCCTGCCCATTATGGTCCTTTGTAAACTGAGAACATGTGGAGGACAATTCAGCCTTTAATCCAGAACTAAAGGCCTTTCTAGTTATCCTCAAGCGCTCCCATCCACACGTGGGGGAGTCACCCACCAACCCCCAGGGAAGTAAGTGCCCCACCGAGCCTCACAAGTTGGCCAAATAGGGGGCAGTGTCTGTTTGGGACCAACGCACAATCACCCACCCCATGTTTTGCCTGGACTGAGACTGTTCTGGGGGCAGTTTCTCTATGGTGGGGTTGGGATTCCTAGAGGAAACCAGAGACATTTTTATGCCCCGAAGGCTGGTAGAATACACCACTTCTGTCTCCACCTGCTCCCTGACGTGCTCCTCCATGCAGCTGGCACTGCACCAATAAAGCAGACTTCGGCCACTTTCACCCCTGCACCAAGGGGTCCATAGAAGCTCAGGAGAGGGGACCAGGCAGGTAACTGAAGCTTTCATGTGTTTACAAAAGGTGACTGACTGAGCTGTCACTCACCTTTTGTAATTCACACCTGATTAAAGATGTGCCCTCCCCTGAGCTTCTAAAGACAGGTTCAACAGGCGTGGAAGTGCCCTTAGACCAAACAGGGATTCAAGGCGAGAAACCAGCAACGTCAACCAAGAGGCTACTTGCTCTTCCTGCCTCTGATAATGGATCTAGACAGGGACATAGAGACCAACACAGACCAAGTACTCCGCTGGGGCAGCTACAGGATGCCTCACAACTGGCTCGGAGGGTTCACATGACACTTCTGGGGGAAAGCCCTGCTTCCTCCCTGCCCAGGAAGTTACAATGGGGCAAGAGGCACGAGCCTCAGATTAATGAGGGACAAATCCCCAGTTCTGCAAGCAGTGGCTCCCCCCCCAGGCTGCTGCAGTGGCTGCTCTAAATGCAAGTGAGAGCGAGAGGTGGGTTAGGGCACGATGGACCAAAGATCATCATCATATTCAAAGCCTCAGCCTCTGGCAAAAGCACAACCTGAAAGTCCAGTATTTCAATACATTCCTGTAGGGAAAACGATTGACAGAGGTAGAACTGGTTTCATGGGGGTTTTCTTCCTCCACCTGAGCTCTAATTTCTTCTGTTCAAGATTCCTGTACCACCGCCTGTATTATTCTGAGCCACTGGGTAAAGAGAAAAAAATATTCTGCAGCTTTAAAAACAGTCTGCAAGATGTTAGGAATTATTCAGGAAGGGATAGAGAATAAAACTTACATTTTTGTAATGCCTCTATATAAATCTACAGAGTTGACTGCGCCTGGAATAGTGCGCGTGGTTCTGGTCATGCCGTCTCAAAAAAGACCTAGTAGGACTAAAAAAGGTTCAGAGAAGGGGAAGAAAGATGATCACGATCTGGAGCGGCTCCTAGGAGCGGGGCGGAATAAGTCTATAGGGAGCGGTTATTTACCTCTCTAACAGCACTAGAACTAGGGAACACTTCATGAAACTAACCAGCAGCAGATTTAAAACCATTTTTTAAAAAAAAACATTTTCACTCAACACCTTTATGGAATTCATTGCTAGAAGACGTGGCCAAGCCCAGTAATATAACTGGGCTTTAAAAAGGACTGGATAATTATTGGAAAGTAGGTCCATTATTTAACAATGTAAAAGTTGATTGGTCTAAAGATCTCTAGCCCACCACCTCTTCCAGGCTCTGTCCAGCACCCAGTGAACCAGGCTCCAGAACTCTCTGCAAACCACCCTGCTAAGAGATGTGGCAGTTAGGCTGGAGAATCGGACCAGAAAGCTGGTGGTTCTTGGCTGTGAAAGCCCTTCATTATAAATGCACATTACAGCAATGCATTAATATCTGGACCATTAAAGCAGGCTAAAAAGCAAGAGAACATTGAGGCTACACATCATCACAACCAGCAATTAGGAACAATCCTGTATCAGAGACCACCAAATTATTGGGTTTCCCAAACATTCCCCCGTGCTGGTCACAACCTTTCTCCTCGGGTCCCCTCCCCCCTCCTTTGCTTTGCCATTTAGCTAACCCCAAAACAAAACAATATCCCTCCTTCCCGACCGGCTCACACCCCAAGAGGTTCTTAAACTAAGGCCCCTCCCCTGAGTCTGTGTCCCCTGCTTCGATCAAAAGCGCTTTGGGCAGAGCCGAGACGCCATTCTCAGTCACCACCAAACCAAGAGGATTATTAACTGCTATCACTGTCCAATTCCAACCAAGAGCTAGGTGGCCATCTCTCTCACCCTGCTGCTTGTGCATTAAAACCGTCTGTTCCGCTAGACCGTGGTGGTTCTTGGGCAGTTCAAGTGCAGCCCCGAGCCCACGCTGCCGTACTGGTTCCATCTCTTACGGCATTAGGCCGAGCTCTCTGCAGCTGAACCCCAGCAGCTACTGGCTCCACCAGCCAATCCCGAAGCAGGCAAGGTTTGTGCGTGGATGGGTTCCTCTTGTGGCTCTCAAGCAGATGAAGATTTGGGGGTTGGGAACTTTGCCCACCCTAGCTATATCCTTTCCTTTCAAGCATCTCTTCTGGAGGTATTTTGTTGACAGATTAATCAACATGCTGCCAACAGCACCACCCAGTGCCCAGGGTGCAAAGCTGCAAGTTAAAATGGTTTCAAGGACACAGAATCATCACAGGAATCATGAGGCCCACCCACCTGCATTGATCTCACAGGAACAAACAGAGTCTCTCACACATACTTAGGATGCTTGCCCAGGTTACCAGAGTGGGGGAAGATTAGGACACCAATTTACAGCAGGGAAACTTGCATTTTGCTCCAAACATGGGCACGGGGAGTAAAAGCATCATTGGGCGATTCTCGAGTTGGTTTCAATCCTGGAAGATGGGGTTGGAGTCTTAATTTGGATTTGGGATGGATTAGACAGAGGAAAAAGCAATTCTAGTTATCTGTGACTGAGGGGAGAGAGAGAGAGCAATTTTGGCCAAAGTTTGTCCTTGAGCTTTGTTGATAGTCATAGCAATGTCATCTGCAAAAGATAAAGTTGTAAACCCCTGTGTCACTTGAAGCCAAGTCAAACCACTGGGACAATGGCCAGTTCACCCTCACAGGAACTGCCTCCGTGACCTCGGCCTCGATGCAATGGGACTGGAAAGAAGAGGGAAGAACCAAAGCCTGTTCCACAGCAGAATCTTCCTTTTGGAGTCAAGTCTCTTAGCCAGAGGTTTACAGCTCTGCTCACCAACTGCAAACCTGTAGCGGTCTCCCCAAGAGAACCAGTGTGCCAAGAGATTCTATGGGATAGTTCGGAGATTCCTCTTCCTCATCAGACCAGAGACTCAGTTCTTTGTAGGTAACTACAACTCCAGGTTCTTCTTCGAGTGGCTTCGTGATTCCCATTGGTGGGATCACGTGATGCCTTAAGCAGACCAGGTAGCAATCCGTCTCATCCAGACTCCTCCCTCGGGATCCCTCAAAGACCTTCGTCGCTAAGTTGTCTTCAATCATTCTTTGGGTATTCTCATAACGGCCTCTCTCTGGGGACGTTTAGAAGCTACCTAACAAACTGCTTCCGCAGATGCCGTCCTGTTGTGGCACAGCTTTGAGGACTCTACGGCCAGACCAAAAACGCTTCGACGATGGACATCTTTGGAATCTCTTACCACAACTGGTTGAATCTGTCTGGAGTTGCCACGGAGTACAACAGCTTTGCCTCCAAAAGGCCCTTGCGTTTCTCATCAACCACCTGTCACAAGCATACCTGGAAGAAGGGAATTAGGAAGAAGACTCCCCTCCTTCCTTTGAACCATAATTAATTGTGTGGGTTTCCCCCCTGGAAAGCCTTATTCTATCACACACCTACAGACTGTGCTCTTTCTAAAGGACATCACTTCTACATCATTTCTCCTTTGTTTCTAATTAACAAACTTGTTTGGCATTCTTTTATAGCGTATTATTCTTTAGCTGTCTCTTCACTGGAGGAAGGTTTCCTGCTTGTTTAGAACACAAAAACCTCCGATTCAGAACTGCAGCCTAGGAGCTGAAAGCGCGGAGCTTCCCCTCTGTGCACCTTTGCAAGCACAATGCAGAAACCATCTGGGTCTCCCTACCTCTGCCTGGCACCAGAGCGGCCATGGAATCTAAAGGTAAATTTAATCCCCATGTCGGGCCACTTGTAGAGGGAGGCTGTGTTAAGGAGACGTGCTCTTGGCTTTCTCAGAGGAGCTGACTGCGAGTCACCAGTCAGGGAACACACATATTCTCCAAGCAAGGCAGGTTTTGCATTAAGACGTTGTGCAAATCTTTCCCTCTGTCCTTTGGTTTCATCATCTGTGAAAAGGAGCCCAGCTAAGCTGCTGCAGCTGGCAGAGAGGGAGGGAAGGAGGATTGCACAGTTTGTGAGCATGAACAGCTTTCCCCCTACAGCCCTGACAAGTGGCTACTGAAGCTGCCAGTCCAGAGACACCCAGCTAGCTAGGAGTCAGCCCCATTCCCAAAGCTGTTCGTACTGTGACTTGGGAGAGGAGGAGTCTTCCGGCAGAACCAAACAGGCCAGGCTGCAGCGAGCCAGAGAGGCTCTGCCCAATAACACCTAAGGCAAGAATGTCTCACACATAAGCCTTCTAAAAACAGGAAAGACTTTATTGAAAACTATAGCATACAATTGGTGATTTGGTCCCAACAGGAGACAGGCTGGAATCAGATCTTTCCTATTTCAAAACAGCTTTCTTAGACCTGCATGGATTGTCTCGTCCCACTTATTACAAGCAGAGCCGACAGAGGTCCGGGAGGAAAGCTAAGAACAAATGGAACTCTTGTGCCAACGAAGCACCCTCCAACTGTTCCCCCCAAATCATTTCTTAAAGCGAGCACCAGCACCAGATTTAACTGAAAGACTGGGATCAACTTCTCCTTAGACTCCTCCCCCCCATCAATGCAGACAAAAACGTGCCCCACTCTCTCTTCTCATGGAACACTTGGAGCCAACAAAGCTACAGGCTGAACTGCTTTAAAAACAGGGTCTTGGCTCCTAATCAGGGCTAGAAAGTCTGCATTAAAGGAACACAAAGTCATCAATAGACCAGGAAAGCTCCAACGCGAGTGTCCGTGGCATTGTGAAAATTCAGGAGAAACATCCATCTAAAGAGAATCTCTGGTAGAACAGCAATAGGAAAAGGAGTGAAGACTAGAGGCACAAATTCAATTCATGGACAAGTTTCTACAGCACCTTGTTTTTCTGTAATTCTGCTGAAAGAATAAGATTTTTTGAAAATTATGTAACTAATTACTTGCAAGAGGTTAAAAAAGCAAAAAGTTCTGCTTGGATTTCCCCCTCCTTGTTGCTCTGGCAAAGCTGAGTACGGCTCCATCTACACCCAGAGCCACTGGCCCAAGCAATTTCACACCTAGCCTTTTCCACAATCCTGTGAAGCTTAGAAGAAACATCATATTTTCTATTTTCAGTGTCTAATGCTGCCATCTCTCTCGCATCCTACTGTTCCAATTATGCGCTGTTAAGTAGATTAAGGAAGGAGCCTTACGTTAGAGCTTTTACAGACTGCACAGGAAAGGGCTCTGAACAATAAGTTAGATACAGGAGCGACACATTTGCCCAGGACAGAAATCAGGGTCTCTTGTGTGTAAGATTATTCACCACTTTCCAGTTTACTTCAATACTGGTTCAACATTCAGAATAACCTTAGTGAGGAGATATGAAATGTCATTTAAATATTAAACATTACAGCTTTTCTTCAGATTGTTTGGGAAAAAAGAGGATAAAAAAAGCCTGGCTAATGGTTTGACTGACGCTGAATTGGTCTACGTCCGCGCCCCCCTGCAAAGAGTAGAAACACTGACTGGTTGAAGCATCTGGATAGAAAACCCCTCACTCTGTAACTTGTCAGGCTGTTCAAGTGAATCCAAAGCTGCTTCCACGGCGATAGCGGAGTGAATTGGGATTGGAAACCGGATTCACTCACCATCTCAATTCCACACGAGGTTCAGTTTGGTTCTTGTGAGGGTGAAGGAGATTCTCTTTATTGTCTAATGGGAGGATCACTTGGTTTAAAAAGTTAGGATTCCTAGTTAAATGCTTTCTATTAAAGCAGTTGTTGAGGATGCACCTTTGGTATTTCTTCCAGTACTATTAGCTGCAAATAAAATCCTCAGGCATTTAATACAAATAGAATCCAAAATTTCCGGTCAAGTAGCACCACAAGCTATCAAGTCTGGGCTCATCTAGGGCCAAATTCAGTTTCTTTTCAATGCAGAGATCTCCACTCAAATCAGCTTTAGGGTTAGTCATGCAAGACTAGCCGAGTTTGGTCTGTACTGCAAGTAACCCTTGCCCAAAGTTCCATAAAAACAGGGGCAGAGGAGTGACACAAACTATATTCCCAACCAAGGACTAGGTCACTCAGCAGCAGCGTTAGGAATACTACAAGGCCACATTTGGTTTTCCAGTCTGGCACGGATTGAAGAAAACACTGCAGCATGCAACCCAAGAATATCCTTTAGGCCTCCGCTGTGCTGATTCACAAGACGGCAAGCTACATTTTGACTGACTCTCAGGCCAACAGAATTCTAGTTGAGTAGCCTACTCGCAAGCTGCACAGAGCCACCCCAATTCCCTTCCTCTCCTCACTGCAGCACAAGCACTTCCTAGATTTCTGTTTCAAGATCAGGCCAGATACAGATGAAACTAAAATTCTATCAAAACTTTAACAAAACAAAAAGCAGAACAGCAGGGATTGCTTTTCTACGTGCGACTGGACACAGAGCTTCCCCTGCCCCTTTCAACAGATTTGGTCAACGCCCTGAGCGGTGCCCCCAGCGCGGTTACATTCAATCTCGGCAAACATACCTAGCCAGAAAGCCAGCTGAGGAAACTTTTGCTTACTCTAAAGGCCACTTGATCTCTTTGCAAAATAGGCTGTGTTTAATGGACAGCTCTTTTTCCATCTCCTAGAGCTGTGCCTGCCCAATTTAGGATTTTTCTGATTATAACAGAAAAGCAAAGTCCACGCCTCCAACCTGGAGGACAGAGGAAGTCAGAAAAGTCAGCCTCAAACTTTCAGGAATTCACATCTCAGCCTGAAATCTGGCTGCTACAACTCCATCTCCTCTTCTGCAGCTCCAGCCGGCCCCAAGCCACCGTACAGATGTGGGGGCATCTCAGTCGCCTGCGGCTCAGCGAATGCTTCCGTCTGGGAGTGGAAGGCAGTGCCGGAGGTTTCTTGCCCTGTGGGGCCCCCTCCTGGAACTGGCTTATAGATCTTAGCAACAGAGATGGACTTCACTTTGTCTGTGAGAAATTCAGGGAGAGGTTTCCAAAGCACCAGCTCCATGGAGGGACGGCTCCTAGGAGGGATGGAGGAGATGAATCAAAATTCAGAGACTCAAGTTGTTTAGTACAGAGAAGCCCCACCGCATCCCCCTCCTCCCTGGTGCGCACGTAGCAGCGTCAACCCTCAGCTTACGTCCTGGTTTTACTGTTAGACGGATGATCAGGAGAGATTTCCTGGTAATAACCTCCCATAACTTCCTAGTTCTAACCCCATGTCCTACAAGCAAGAATCCCCGCTCCCCACTGCACAACCCCGTTGCAAAGCTACCCAGCAGGATACTACACAGTTAACGTTATATAATCGACTCAGACAGACATCAAGCAGGTATCACTCCTGTGCGTAACAAGCTGCTCCGTTTCCCCTGATGCTGCACGTGCATCCTGACCACTACCTGGGCAGCCAACTCCTGCTCCTCCCTGTCTATCCCCCGGAACTTACATGGACTCGATTATTTTCTTGGTCAGGATTCCGTCGTAATCCCTCTTCAGGCCTGTTTTAAGAGTCTCAGACAGGACGAGGGTCGGCAGGTTGCTAGCGCTCCCACCGTCACAGGGAACATCTTCATCCTCATCAATTATCCTGAGAAAGGGGAAAATAATTCATTTTAGAAGCAGACTCTGGCATCCTCACAGCGGAGTCGAGCTTGCAGCAGCCTGTGAGCTCCCTACAAATCATGAGGTGGTACCGCGAGGCAGCAGGTCGGGGGTGGGTGGGATTCTGCTGCTGCCAAGTAGCTCCTCCAGTGACTTCCCGGACCCTCAGCAGCAACCCCCAAATAGCTCTGTTTCACGGCAGCTTCCGAGAAGCATATCCAATCGATTGATACCAAAGTGTCACGGAACGTTCCGTGTGTCAGCAGATTCAACAGAAATAACTTTCCCAGGGAACTAGCTATCCGGGGTGTCCAGACCCCACGCTGCTCTCTGTTTATGAGGTTTTAGCGTGTCCAGACCCCACGCTGCTCTCTGTTTATGGGGTTTTAGCCCACCCGAAGGCTCATGGCAGCGTACAACACAAAATGCAAATAGAAACAAACATTAAAAAAATATACAACTATAAAAACCAGTCACTAGGACAGAAGATTCCAATAAAGCCACTTGCAAGCCCTGTCACTGCGGGGGCAGCAGAGAAGCAGCTCAGGCTGGTCAAACTAGAACCCTGTGACTGCAGGGCCGAGCCTTTTGCCCACTGGCCATGTCGTCCTCAGTTCAGTTTGGGAGTTTTCCTGCCCCAAGCCCTTCAGCTGGGTTAGACCCCTGTGTGGGCAAGTGGCCCCACCCTGGAGAACACTGCGATGTCACGGCATCAGATGGGGGAGATAGAATGCCTCAACCCTGCCCTTTTCCTGACGTGCCCCCCCCCCCATGACATCCCAGTGCTCTGCGGGGGCAGCGGTGGGGGGGAGGGGAGTGGGGTGTTCAGCTGTTCTAATGCGAGCGTTGCCTCTAGGCTGCGCACAGCAGGAGAAGCAGCATCACCAGGAAGACTGCAGCTGCCACCACCATTTCCCCCTGGTGAAACCCTCCACTTCCTGTTCGAGTTCCCATCCCACCAATTGCTTGGGTGCCGCTGGGCTCCCTTGGCCATCAATGCAGCTTTCAGAATGCTCTCCAAAGGCTGCTATGGCAAGTCAGTCAGAAGACAACCACCTACCCCCCACTCGCACACCGCAAACCCATCCTGCTCTGATTCTGTTCTTACCTGTCCTCAATCTCTTGTAGTCTCCTGCGAGCAGCCTCATCTCCCGCTGTCTGCTCCATTTCCTCACAAGGAATTTCCAATACCCCAGTTCCAGGGAGGCTCCCAATGCACTGACTGGCTGCCTCTCCAGGGGCCTGCTGATCTGCACAGAGAATCCATCCCTGAGGGTTGGCAGGCAGGGGGCAGAGCATGGGGCTGGTCTGCCTCTTCTTCCTCACAGGGCAGCTAGGAAACAAAAAGCAGGCATGCAGCTGGCAATGCGGCATTGTGGCAAGCGACCCGCATTCACTGCGCTCTCCCCATTGGCAGCGGGGGGGTGGGGGGGGAATACAACGAAGCTGGGTCCCTGAGTGTAACTAACGCGTCCTCTGTCCCATCTGTGGGTCCCTAGACCTGACCAGCAAACGCGTACAGGGGACGGCAGCACAACGGCCTTTCAGAGACATTCAGCATCACAGATCCTGCCCAGGGCTGCTCCTGAAAAGATGGCGACAGCCCAGAATTCTAGACAGAAATAACTCTCCCCAAGTGTCAGCACCCATGTTTGAGCCTCGGTTCCCTGGGCCTGGGCCATGCCCCGTTCACCCCACTCGACCAGACTAAAACATTTAACTTACTCATCCGTCTCTTCTTCTAGCTTGTGCTTCTTTCTGAGGTTCAGAGGAACCCTATTGATGGAGGAGTTAAGCGTTACTAGGGTAGAGCTCTGGGAAGAAGCCAGCCACCTGCTTGCTGTGGGGGGAATCATCAAGTGGCCCAGGAAGCTGCAGCAGACATTGCTGGTAGCGGATGTTATGCAGCTTGGGCTTCTGGGTCAGCGTGACATAACGGATCACTGCACGACAAACTGCTCAGTAAAACAGAAAGTAAATTCATTCCCTGGCACCAGTTACCTGGATCTACCAGAACACAGACTGAAAGGAGAGTGTCCATGCTGAGGTAAGGGGATCCGGGAGAAGACAGGAGCAGGACTCCACCAAGGTCTGGCAATCAGCTACAGGAATAAGGAAGGGCGTTCTGAAGACTACTGCTCCAGCACAGCTTTGTGCTAATGGGCCCCTAGCCACTCCTCCGAGCTAGCCAACTCTGAACAAGAGTCTGCACAAACAGCAGAGCTCTGGAAGCTATTTTTAACTTTCCACATCAGCCTAGGACAGTGACCCAATGACCCATGATCCCACAGTGGTAGTTCAAAGCCCAAGTCACAGAGACAAAGATTTCCAAACAATCTTGCTGTTTTCTGCAAAGCGTCAAAGCCTCTACAAATCTCACCCACAGCTGGAATGATGCTGACACTAAGCACAAAAATCGAGTGTCTTACCAGCTGGGACCAGGGTGGAAGCGATGAGCTCTTCAGCATGGCCAGCTAAACATTGGGAACCCAAGGGTACTACAACCAGGAGGACTTTCCAGTAAGGCAGCCCTGCGTCCTAGTCTTGGGGCTCAGGCTCCATGCTGCAGGTTCCCACCCCATCCCCTCAGGGGGCGTTACAGCCCAGCACCCTCTCCAGGCAGAGTGCAATTCCCAGCATAAACTATAGCAGTCTCCTAAGAACGTGGAAGGCCAGTCTCTGCCGACGTTGCAGGTTGCTCGTTGCAAGAAGCGCGCAAGGCAGAGCCAAGCCGAACGCACTCGCTTTGCAGGTTCCTGCAACGTGTTCTTGCCTGGAGGAGTTTAATCTCTTCATACGCTTTGGTGGCCTAGATTTTAAGAGTACACGTGTACACACACCAAAATGTGCCGTGCAACACTAACCTGCTTCTCTCTTGCTCTCATTTATCACAGAATACACACGCTTCTCACCTGCACACCAGCAATCCCATAAAAAGGGAGTATCCCAATAAGGCCATATTTCAGCACAGAACTGCAGGAGGAAAAGGAAAGCTCAGCGATCTCATTGCTTTCATGCCATGTGAGAACAACTCCCTCACTTACTGGGGGCAGCTCCGGTGGGCCAGCAAGGCTGCTGGGCTTCCAGTGCTTGTGAGGGAGCCCGACCCTGCGACAGCCAAACCCTCGTTGTAGCCCCCAACTGCAGCCAGGGACGCAAGGTACAAGCGGTTGGAGCTGGAGCCTCCACTGCCACTTCTGTTCCTCGCCATAACCAACACGTTCTGGGCAGCAGCTCCAGGCTGGGACTCGGGCTGGATGATTCCGAACTGCAAGGCGCTGCTGCCGAGGAGACTTACTGGGGCTGTGGGGAACTCCACAGCAGGAACAGGGGCAGTGCCCTGGAAGGATCTGCCCAGCGCTGCCATTCTCATCTGCACCTGGGGAAAATGGAAGAGTAAAACCACAAGAGCCACTGAGACAGCCTAGGCCAAGGGACCAAACAGGCAGCAGCCGGCAGACTGCACCGCACAGAGGGGGAGGAAGGGAAGAGGCACGCGGGAAAGGCAGACTCAGGACTGTATATTGAATGGGCAGCAGCCGGCAGACTGCACCGCACGGGGGGGGCGGGGGGAGGAGGAAGGGAAGAGGCACGCGGGAAAGGCAGACTCAGGACTGTATATTGAATGGGCAGCAGCCGGCAGACTGCACCGCACGGGGGGGGCGGGGGGAGGAGGAAGGGAAGAGGCACGCGGGAAAGGCAGACTCAGGACTGTATATTGAATGGGCAGCAGCCGGCAGACTGCACCGCACGCGGGGAGGGGGAGGAAGGGAAGAGGCACGTGGGAAAGGCAGACTCGTATTCTTTCTCAAACTATAAGGGAACAAAGTACAGTTACCCTTTTTTAGAAGTGGTCAAAGTCCCAGTGATTCTGTAAGTGTTACTTTAATTGTTGCTTTTTCAAGTCACACTACGAACCAGGTTTACACACCCTTCCTTTTCTTTTATAGCTTTGCTATGCTGCTGGATTGTCACTATTTTATAAAAATAAAAAGCCCTGACGACGACTCCTATATTGTTGAAATGCACTGGTTACAATGAAGATTTGATCACACATTTACGAACTTTGTATCTGTGAATTTTTAGTGAGGACATACTGAAGATTTGATTAGACATTTATGAATATTATATAATAGGCTATACTGGAACCTCGGTTGCCTGATATTGATATAATAGATTATCCATGTCATCTTTGTACTAGGCCTCATCGGTTGGTTAGCCTAAGATCATGCCGAGAGAGAACCCTCGGAGGCAGTACTAGGCATCGAGAAGGGTTAGACGTCCGATAAGGAGGATGCGGATGAAAAGGAGATTTTACCTTATTTAGTTGAAATTGCCTTTGGGAGGCCCTTTGTGGCTCAGCCTCCAGGTGATTCCGTTTATGCTGTGCTTGATAAGAGCCGCCCGAGCGGAGAGCTGCCGGCTAGCTAGCGGCACAGCTCTGCACCCCAAACTCTGCTACAAGGGCCACCTAAGCATTTGGCCCAGAGCCCTGCCTCGCCCTAGAGAGGAAGCGGGACCGGCCATCCTTTCAAAGGGGTTTCGCTGGGTAGGCAGAACATCTTTATTTAAGGATTTCTGTGTGATATTTTAGCTTATCTTTAAAGAAGAGCAGGAACCAGGTTAGTGGTTTAAATGCATTATTGGTTCTCATTTACTATTCTTGTATGTCTGATCTGTGTACCAAGGTCAAATTATTTGTACCATTAAGATCTCTCTTAGTAAAACTCATTTATTTTAAAACCTCTGACTCCATGTTGGTTTCCTGTGTGAGGAAAATTAAAAGGAACACCTTAAAATATGTTAATCTAACTTGGAAGAAGATGGACAGGAACCAGCTACAGGACCCCTGGGTGCAAATCCTAGAGAGGCCCCTACTCATTCTCTGCAATAAAAACAATCTAATGCCAGGCTGGCTCCTGCAGCGTACTGCTGCACCTCTGCTCACCCACCCTGGAGCAGCAACACTGGGAACCGGAGTAATAAAGGAGAAGCACAAAGAGCATCACTAAAACCAGCTGCAATTAATCATATGCTTGAAATATCAAGATAATTCATTATAACCTTGGTAGTTGGTCAAAGGAAAGATACTCCCTAGCAAACATTCTTAGGGTCACTCAGAACCAAGCTGAATAATACTGAATGCATAGGGATCAAGGAGTTCACAAAGGAAACTATAATTACCTGTGCAAGAAACCCGTCATCCTGGGGCACGTCAGTCTAGGAACTCTATGCTGGCGTTGGTAACCGGAGACGTCGTTGGCGATGCTAAACATTACAAACCATTATTTTTTTTAAACACAAGTTGTGTGCCCAGCACGATGCATCTCTTTCACAAGGCTTGACCACTGAACTGACAATTGCATCTCATACACCAGCGATCCACCCAGCTTGATGTGATTTATTATGAACAAAGACGACAATCCCACCCAGGAACAACCCGAAGCTTAAACAGGACTAACTTCATTCACTTGAAACCAGTCACTAACTCGGAGGGTGAGGGGTGGGGAATTAGACAGGGAGTGGTTTAAGAAGAGTTTGTTACATGGTCAAAGAGCTTTAACAGTAACATCATGAAAGAGGATGAAAACACTATCCTGATTGATTGGGGGAAAGGAAAGCAGCAATTAGTAACAGCAGCACAACATAACAAATGGCAAACAGGCAAAGGGAGCAGGAATAGATGTTAGAAACTAAAGAGCACAGAGGATGAAGAAACGACCCCCCCCCCCCACCGGGGAGAGGTAAGGAGGGGGCGCAA
>QEPC01002388.1:387453-425879 GCA_003113815.1 Sphenodon punctatus
CCCCCTGAACTCCCTCTCCTGCCACCAGAGGGAGGTCAACAACCCCACCACCACACCCAAACCCCCCAAATTGCACTCCTCCAATGTCAAAATTTCCCACACAATACACACAGGACCCCACCCCACTCCTCTGTCTGTCAATATCTTCCCTCCCCTATGTGGGTGGGAGTGGGGGGGTGGGGCGAGGCACTATCCCAGCCTCTGTCATCCCGCACACAGGGCGCTCTGCAGAGCATGTATAATGTCCCTGGTAGCCACCTCCGCCCGCTAACGGCCCGCCAATGGCACTTTGTCCTTTGGCGGCATCCTTCGGCCAGCGCCCAGAGGGCACCACCCTCAGGGGCAGCTCCCCTTTGTACAAGATGGTTACCTGCAAGGGGGAGGGACAGCAGAGTGGTTGCAGAGTGGTTGCAGGTGGGGAGGATTCCCAGGGCCTTGGCCAGGGAGCCCACACCCCACCCTCCTTCCTAGTCCGGTGGCAGAGGACGATGGGGGAGATTGGAGAGTGGGGTTCTCCCTTGGGCTGGGGGGACAGCCTCCGGCGGGGGTGTTGGGAGGGCAGACCGGGAAGGGGGGGTCTGAAGCCATAGGTGTCGTGATGGGCCAGGGGAATTAATAAACAAGGAGCAGTTATTTACCCTCTCAGTTAGTACTAGAACTAGGGGACACTCCATGAAACTCATGGGCGGCAAGTTTAAAACAAATAAAAGAAAATATTTTTTCACTCAGCGTATAATTGGGTTGTGGAATCTACTGCCAGAGGCTGTGGTAAGGGCCAGTACTAGAGCTGAGTTTCAAAGAGGTTTGGACAAGTTTCTGGACGATAGGTGCATTAGCAGCTATTAGCCAGACAGGCTCAGGGAATACGACGGGAGCTGGGGGAAAACAACAGGGAATGGATCCCCCATTGTGACCTGTTGGGGGCTTCTCCCAAGCCACTGTGATTGGCCACTGTTGGAGACAGGATGCTGGGCTAGATGGACCCTTGGTCTGACCCAGTCTGACACTGCTTATGTTCTTATGTTCTTAATTATGGTCCTTCTGGGAGGCTAATTAGATTGGTGAGATGGGACAGAAGTTTTGTATTTGTCCTGATCAATATCCCCGTCAGGTGGTGAGGTGATCATTGATCAGAGGGTCCCTGACCTTGGTTTGATGCTGATGAAAGCGAGGTCGGTTGCCAATAAGTTAACTACGGTCTGGGAGGTGATCCTGAACCAGGCGGCTGACTTTGCATGTATTACGGAGACCTAGCCGGACACCGAGTCGGGGCCTCTCAGCTGTGGCTAGAGAGACAGGGGGGCAGTGTAGTCATTATTTGTAAGGATCTGAGAGATTAGAACATCACAACAAGACTAGAATCAAAAACTTACCTTTCGATGGGGAAGGTCTTTTTCCTAAGGAGACAAATGAAGTGCTTGAAAAAATAGAAAAGTCACAAACCACTGCAACTTGAACGAAAATGGTTGAGAGCGATTCATCCTGGTGCCCATCCAATGCAGGTTGTTTCCAGCAGCAAGGCTACCAAAGGTACAACAGACCTTTCTCTGCTTCCTCTTACTACCATTGCTCCAGTAAATTCAGCCTTTTCTCGTGCCGTCATTCTACATCATGATCCAGGTAGCAGCAATATCGTTAATGTCCCCAGCCGCGCCCCCCACGTCCACCTACAAGGACACAAAGAAAAATGACAATGAACGTACGCTGGGCAATTTCAAATAGCTCAGATTACTGAGAAAGTTAACTTCCTTTTTAAGTAGGGCTGAACCTTGCTCTCGCTATTCTTGAAAATCTCATTGAGAATCGGCTTCTTGACAAGATTTTCTGAGTCGAGAATAAAGAGAATTGGGCTTCTTGCCGGCATTCTCATGAGATTCTCAAAAATGGCCACTGGGTGGTCGCGCACAAGCAGAATGACCACGGGGCCATTTTGAGCATGCGCAGAACATTTGGGGTTTTTTGAGCATCTCATGAGAGTTTCAAGAAATCTCACAAATGCTTTGTGCAAAATGGCTTCCAGGGCAGCGCATGGCGCAGAATGACCACGGGGCCATTTTGCGCGTGTGCAGAGCATTTTTGACGTTCTTGAAAATCTCACAAGATTCTCAAAAACCTCGGCGAGAACGCATGAGATCTTGCCGGGGCTGCGAGAATCTTGTGCATTCTCACGAGAATGTGGACGTGTCCTCAAGTTGTTTAGTTGTTTTCAATTTGGGCAAATAATTACCACTGATGTTTGAGTGCTAAGTATTATTTACAAAGGTTACTTGGTTCAGGTTTTGAGACTGCCCCCATACAGAATTGCAACTTTTCAAAGGGTGAATCCCACTAAGAACTGGTTGAACCTTGGAATAAGGGAGTTACTGAGCTGGTGCTGCCTAACCAGGAAGTTGCAACCGGCTTCCATCCAGATACTTTGTAGTTAAGAAAAAAGATGCTGGGCACAGACCAATCCTAGATTTTAAAAAGTTGAATAAATATGCCTGATCTTTAAGCTTTAAGATGGTTACCATAGACCTAATCAAGAGGTACCTGATTAAGAATCAATGGTTTGCATCTGAAGGATCAATACTTTCATATTCGCCTCTGTTACATCCCACCATAGAAAGTATCTCTGGTTTATATCCTTCCCATCTGGCCTGGCCTCGGCTTCCAGGGTATTCACTAAGGTGACGACCCCGTTATTGCTTATATCAGATGATACGTGTTGAAGGTTTTCCCTTATCTCGACGATTGGCTGATAGTAACTCTCTGACTCAGGTGTCGGCGAGCTTGTGAATTACTAAGATCATTTATGACAATTTGGGATGAACAATTAATGCTGACAAGTCAATAACAGCACCTACACAGAGAATCAACTATCTTGGTGCTGCTGTAGAGTCCATCAAAGGGAAGATGTCTCCATTTCACAAGTTGAATTAGGATATTCTCCCACTTCAAGAACACAGATCACAGAGCGCATCTGTCGCAGATTGTAGCCTAGTAGCTGAAAGAGACTAGACAGATTCAGCCTGCTCAAGCAGAGGAGCTGCAAGCAAGCTGTTAATTAGCTGCTCCAAACATCATTGAGCTCAACTGGCTACCAGTAAAGTCCCATGCTACTCAGAAAAGGGAAGATGCTTCCTGGGGAGACAGACAGGAAGTGGAAACAGCTGGGAGTTGGGCGGGGCTAGCTCCACCCTGCTATAAAACTGGCTTCTGGCAGAGGCGTCAGTCTGCTCTTGGACTCACAAGGGGAAGGAGCTCTCTGCTCTGGCTGTCACTCTGCTTCTGGCTCCACAAGGAGAAGGAAACCTGGAAGGACTGAGATAGTGAAGCCTGGAAACCTGGAAGGACTGAGATAGTGAAGAACCGCTGTGGGAAGAAGCCTCTACCCCCTGCCAGGACATCGGGAGATGCCAACTCTATGGAGGTGAAGCTGGGTTGTTACAATAGGACTAAGCCAGTGGCTGTTCACCTGATTGTGAAGAACCTTTGGTGATTGAGAACTGCATGGAAACTTAATAAAGACTGTTTTGAGTTAATTCCCTGACAATGTGTTAATTCTGGGCCCTTAATCCTGCATTGATTTACACACTGGCACCACAAACCTGCTACAGCATCATTCTATCAAAGACTATTAGGTTTCGTGGTGTCTAGTTCAACCTGACACCACACCCATTCTTATTTATGGGTCCCCTCCAACACTGGTTTTTGGTCCACTTTAATTCTGTCAGGGACTTCCAGTCTAAGATTCTAAAGGTCCCTTTCTGTATAGCAGGATGAAGCCTTTGTCCTGAAGGGTGTTGCTTTTTATCCAGCCAAACCTATGTGTGTATCTTAACCACAGATGCTTCCCTCTTAGGTTGGGGAGCCAGCCCACCTCGCATCCACATCACTGACTGGCCTGTGAGGTCACCGAGAACCACAACTTCATATCCGTTAACTACAGATCAGAGCTACACAAAGAGCATTCATGGCCTTCAAGCTGGAGCTGTGCTTTTTGTAAAGACTACATTCCTTCACACACACAAAAAGCAGCGTTCTCACTCCTTGCAATTTCATTCTAAGTCCTGCTCATATTTTTATTATTTAAGCCCCACCTCCTGAAGTCAGGTAAATGAGTGATAATCTCCTCTTCCTGTTAGAAAGGTAAGTTTCTAGTCATCATGATTATGGAGAAAAACTTAGAAAAGTGGCCCAAGCATACACTGAAGTCACCGGCACGGAAGACAAATAGAAAGCAAGCAGACACGTACTATTTTTTAAAGAGTTCATGATTTTAAGCCAGTATCATACTTCTAGGGGCACGGTGACCCATGATTATTAAATATTTGGGGTTGGCAGTGCAGAACATGGCCGCTTGCCTTCCTATTACATGGTCATTCACAGACACGGATGAAATTGTGTGTGACGATCATATTAACCAGGATTAAAAAACGATAGTTACGCCTTGAAGTGACCCGCATAGACCCCAGTGCCATGCATGGGAATTTGCATTATCCTCTCCAAGAGCAGGATTCGTCAGTTCAGTTTGCAGGATGCACGTCTAAAATTACAAAGGAAGTTGAGGAATCCAGCATGGCTAAGAATCCCCTCGTGCAAGGTTGCTTGGTGACACAAAATAATGTGAACACACTCCTCATTGTTTTGTGGTTTTAATCCCAGATTCCGTAAACTGTTGGCATTGACACGAGCAGATTGTAATTCTTTCTCTTGCTCCAACGCTGGAGAGCACTAAATCTTAGTCAGATGAGGAGCTGATTGTGTATGGGTGCCTGCCTGGATAGTCAGCTGAGCAGGGAAGGACTTTGGGGTTTCTCACTCCATTAATCAGTCTTCACTCAGAAATCGATGGAATGCAACATCCAGCCTATCACAGGCTCAAGGGCCATGAGAGACACGATGGCAAATCACAAGGTAACGGTCCCTTTATTTTTTACTGGGCAGAATATTATCCATGACTAACAGGCAGCTAATGTGCATGTTTCCCTAAGTGATTGAATTGAAATAATTGTTCACAGTTTCACTTTTAAAATGTTCTTGAGAAAGATCTTTGTGGGTGCCAAATACTGTGACTTTATGGGAGGAGGGTACAACATTTCTCTCACAATCAAACATGGGGTTAAAGGAAAGAAGCCAGAGCTGGGCTAACACATTCAGGCTTTCTTGCCCAGCGATAGCGGTAAACAGACCTTCCATCCCGGTGGCCCGGCCTCTCTCATTCCACCGCTGTTATTAAAGTTTGCAAGGGAACAAACGCTGAGACAGACAGACAGAGCCTCCTGCTCCTAAGAATGGAGTACCAGCCGCTGCTGAAAGCTAGCAGCCCCAGGAAGGTAAGCTGCCCTCAGTCTCCAGACAAGTGGGGACTTCTCTGGGGGGTTGGTTACAGTCTGGGGAAGGAGTTTCAGTTGTTCTGGGTCAGTGTCCAGCAAAGGGAACCAGCTGGAAACCTCTCCCACTCCTTGAGTGGAGGCTGAAACTGGAGCTGGGAAGTGGCGGCCAGTGGGCTAGTGGCCTCTTTCTGGAAAGGTAAGAATCCTAATAAGGCAGCAGCTCTGGAGCTCAGTGCAGCCCCCCACTGCCACTAAAAGCCTCACCCAATATGGGAGAGAATCCATAGAGTGGTTCAAATGATCCCTTTTATTGGACCAGCTGTTGTTGTTGGGAAAATAGATGAGGGGGCACGGATTGGTTGGGAGTGGACAGAGCAGGTAGGCAGGTAGAGGAGAGAGATGTGGCAGACGTTCCACTCCCATTCCCTGCCTCCTCATATAGACCTGGGTGGCCCGAAAGCTGCTGATTCCCACCAACAGCAGCTGGCCCAATAAGAGACTCTTTAAAAGCCTCCCCTGAACCTCTAGCTAGGGTGGCCAGACCTCCCCTTTAAAAGAGGACACTTATGGAAAATACATGGTGAAGAGCTGCACTGGAACTAATGCCGCCCTGTGTCATGTATTTTCCATAAGTGTCCTCTTTTAAAGGCGAGGCCTGGCCACCCCACCTCTAGGGTTCCAGGCCAGCGCAGACTGTGAGCAATGATGAGTGACGTGAATCCCAAGCCTCTTCGCCGGGGATTGTGGACTAGTCCTTCCTAGCAGTTTGCATCTCTCGGAGTCGCAGTGAGAGATCTTGAGGCTGGGCTTGTGCGGCATCTTACCTCTCTTTTCATTCCCAGCTTCCCTGGACTCTGCTGCTGTTGCTGCTGTTGCTGGCAACAATGGGGGCACCCTGGGGCTAGTCTTAGATGTTCATGCGATGATCCTATTCATTCTTCTTTGTTTACTGAGATTGCTGCCCCCACTTCCCTCAAGGCTCAGGGTGGCTACCAATATTGTTTTACTTTTTTTTGTTTTAATTTAAATTATACTGCGATTTCTTGACTGCCCCCTCCTGCCTTGGCAACTCAGGGTGCCTCACAACATATAAAATCATGAAAAACATAAAACACAATCAATAAATAACAGAATATAAAAACAGTATAAAACAACAAGTAAAATATCCCAGAGCAGAGCTAAATGGATTGAAATTGCAGGTATCAAGCAGAAGAGTATAGCAGTGGGGCTATACTATCATCCCCCTGACCAGAATAGAGAGACTGTAATGCTAACAGAAATTAAACAGGCTACTAAAACTGGGAACGTAATAAGAATGGGTGACTTCAACTACCCCAATATTGACTGGGTGAATGCCTCCGTGGGGCGGGATGTGGAGGCAAAATTTCTGGATGTCATAAATGACTGCTTTTTAGAGCAATTGGTTCCAGAACCAACGAGGGAAAGAGCTACTTTCGATCTAGTCCTAAGTGGCACACAGGAACTAGTGCAAGGAGTAACTGTGGCCGAGCCACTAGGCAAGAGCCATCATAATATAATCAAATTTAACATACTTGCTGGAGGGAGAAAGTTAACTAAAGTACAGCACTGGCTTTTAATTTTAAAAAGGGAGACTATGCCCAAAATGAGGAAGCTAGTTAGAAATAAACTAAAAGGTACAGTTGAAAGGACTACATGTTTGCAAGAGGCATGGAGGCTGTTGAAAAGCACCATCTTGGAAGCCCAGATTTCATGCATCCCACAAGTTAAAAAAGGTAGCAGGAGGACTAAACGTCTACCACTGTGACTAAATGGGGACACAAAGGAGACTATTAGAGCCAAAAAGGCATCCTTTAAGAAATGGAAAGCTAGCCCCAATGAGGAAAATACAAAGGAGCATAAACACTGGCAGCGTAACTGTAAGGTGCTAATAAGTCAGGCCAAGAAAGAATTTGAAAGGAGACTTGCTAAAGAGGCAAAAACAAATAATAAAACCTTTTTCAAGTATATCAGAGGCAAGAAGCCTGCTAGGGAGTCGGTTGGGCCATTAGATGACCAGGGAGTAAAAGGGGCACTCAGGGAGGACAAGGACATTGCAGAGAAGCTAAACGAGTTCTTTGCTTCGGTCTTCACTGCGGAGGATGTTGGGGAGATACCCACGCCGGAACCCTACTTTGTAGGTGATGAATTGGATGAACTGTCACAAATCAGCGTGACCCTGGAGGAGGTTCTAGAGCAAATTGACAAGCTTAATACGAACAAATCACCAGGGCCAGATGGTATTCACCCCAGAGTTCTGAAGGAACTCAAATGTGAAATTGCAAACCTACTAGTAGTAATTTGTAACCTAACGTTGGCATCTGGCACTGTACCTGAGGACTGGAGGGTGGCAAATGTAACCCCAATATTTAAAAAGGGATCCAGAGGTGATCCTGGAAACTACAGACCGGTAAGCTTGACGTCTGTGCCGGGCAAAATGGTGGAAACTATCATTAAGAACAGAATCACTGGGCATATTGATAAACATGGCTTAATGGCAAAGAGTCAGCATGGATTTAGCAAAGGGAAGTCATGCCTCACTAATCTCTTGGAATTCTTTGAGGGCGTAAACAAGCATGTGGACAGGGGAGACCCAGCAGATATAGTGTACCTGGATTTCCAGAAAGCTTTTGATAAGGTCCCACATAAACGACTCTTGAGAAAATTAAAAAGTCATGGGATAGGAGGTAGTGTTTTGCTATGGATTGGTAACTGGTTAAAGGATAGGAAGCAAAGAGTGGGACTAAATGGCCAGTTTTCACAATGGAGGGATGTAAAAAGTGGTGTGCCCCAAGGATCTGTACTGGGACCAGTTCTTTTCAATGTATTCATTAATGATCTGGAAAAGGGTGTTAAGAGTGAGGTGATCAAATTTGCAGATGACACCAAGTTATTCAGAGTAGTCAGAACACGAGCAGACTGTGAGGAGCTGCAGCAAGATCTTACAAGACTGGGTGCCTGGGCATCTAAATGGCAGATGAGATTTAATGTGGACAAGTGCAAAGTGATGCACATTGGGAAAAATAATCCAAATTATGAGTACACAATGCTGGGTACTAAGCTAGGAGTTACCACTCAGGAAAAGGATCTGGGAGTGATTGTGGATAATACACTGAAATCCTCAGCCCAGTGTGCCGCAGCGGTCAAAAAAGCAAATAGAATGTTAGGAATTATTCGCAAGGGAATAGAGAATAAAACTGAGGATGTCATAATGCCTCTATACAAATCAATGGTGCGACCGCACCTTGAATATTGTGTGCAGTTCTGGTCGCCCCATCTCAAAAAAGACATAGCGGAACTAGAAAAGGTACAGAGAAGGGCAACAAAAATGATCCAGGGTATGGAACAGCACCCGTATGAGGAGAGGCTTGATAGGTTGGGGCTCTTCAGCTTGGAAAAGAGACGGCTGAGAGGAGATAGGATAGAGGTCTATAAAATCATGAGTGGGGTGGAACCTGTAAACAGGGAACCGTTATTTACCCTCTCAACTAGTACTAAAACTAGGGGACACTCCATGAAACTCTCAGGTGGCAGAGTAAAAACAGACAAAAGAAAGTATTTTTTCACTCAGCGTACAATTAGGTTGTGGAATTTTTACTGCCAGGGGAGGTGGTCAAGGCCAGCAGCATAGCTGAGTTTAAAAGAGGTTTGGACAAGTTTCTGGAAGATAGTTCCATTAGCAGCTATTAGCCAGATAGGATTGGGGAGCAAAACCCTTTAATGTCGGGAGCCTGGGGATGACCCACAAGGAATGGATAGCATGGTGACCTGTTGGGTGCTTCTCCCAGGCCCCCGTGACTGGCCACTGTCGGAGACAGGATGCTGGGCTCGATGGATCATTGGTCTGACCCAGTCTGGCACTTCTTATGTTCTTATATTCTTAAACACCCCGCATCCCCCGTCTCCCGTGCTGAAAGCCCCACGGAACAGTCAGGTCTTACAGTGTCTTCAGAAAGAGGGAAGGTCTGGGGCCTTCGTCAGGAGGGAGCTTCAGTGCAGCCACCAAGAATGTCCCCACATCACCCCCTGCGAGAAACTTGCAGATAGGCAGGGCCCAGGCCATATATTTATAATAATATTTATTTATAGTAAAATTTATATGCTGTCCCCTCCTGCCTCAGGTGTCTCGGGGTGGCTCACATTAAAAAAACAAACATTTTAAACATTAAAAACAAACAACAATAATTACAATTAAAATCAATATAAAACCCCATCCCCCATCCCCTACCCCAGCCTCCCCACCCTGTCTCCCTCGGGAAAGGCCCGGCGGAACAGCCAGCTCCTACATTGTCTGCGGAAAGAGGGGAGGCCGGCAGCCACGCGGATCTCTGACGGGAGGGAGTTCCACAGCCGCGGTGCAGCCACAGAGAACGCCCTCCTCCTAGTGGACACTCGGGAACCCCAAGGAGGGCGCCCCCAGCCGGCCTCAGGGTTTGTTTGTAAAACATCCTTGGGCTTTAAAGGGCTTTAAAGGTCAGACCAACACCCTGAATCGGGCCCGGAAGACTATCGGCAGCACGTGCAGAGATCGAAGCACCAGTGTCATGTTCCCGCGAGGAGCCGGGCCGCCGCATTCTGCACCACCAGCAGCCTCCGAACCGTCACCGTGGGCAGCCCCACGTAGAGCGCGTTACAGTCGTCTAATCTTCAGGTGCTGAAAGCCTGGATGACAGTGGCCAGGTCAGAGTCTGAGACATACGGCCAAAGCCGATGTGCAAAACGCACCCCTCGCCACAGCCTCCACCTGGACATCCAGGCAGAGCTGTGAATCGAGGGGCACCCCCAGACTACGAACCTGAGGGAACCAACGGACAGAGGAGCCCATCAATGACGGAGGCCTCCACTCCCTCAGCCCCTCCCACTAGCATCACCTCCCTCTTGTTGGGATTCAGCTGCAGACGCCTCGCCCTCATCCAGTCCCCCACAGTCACCAAACAAAGTACATAGAAGTACTTTTAAAAACAAATCCCCAAATTATATCCCCACCTGCCAAATGCTTGACCATATCTTGGGCTTTGTTCAGCTGTATGCAGCACCAGCACCAGCTCTGTGTCTGGCCCTGTGAATGTGCTGCATGCATGCACCGTGCACTCCTCCTAGGGGCCACGCTGGGCCCTATAGTCTGCATGCACCGTGCACTCCTTCTAGGGGCCACGCTGGGCCCCATAGTCTGCATGCACCGTGCACTCCTGCTAGGGGCCACGCTGGGCCCCATAGTCTGCATGCACCATGCACTCCTGCTAGGGGCCACGCTGGGCCCCACATCCTGCATGCACCGTGCACTCCTGCTAGGGGCCACTCTGGGCCCCATATTCTGCATGCACCGTGCACTCCTTCTAGGACCCACGCTGGGCCCCATAGTCTGCATGCACCATGCACTCCTGCTAGGGGCCACGCTGGGCCCCACATCCTGCATGCACCGTGCACTCCTGCTAGGGGCCACTCTGGGCCCCATATTCTGCATGCACCGTGCACTCCTTCTAGGACCCACGCTGGGCCCCATATTCTGCATGCACCGTGCACTCCTGCTAGGGGCCACGCTGGGCCCCACATCCTGCATGCACCGTGCACTCCTGCTAGGGGCCATGCTGTGCACCACATCCTGCATGCACCGTGCACTCCTTCTAGGGGGTACGTTGGGCCCCACATCCTGCATGGACCGTGCACTCCTCCTAGGGGCCGCGCTGGGCCCCACATCCTACATGCACCATGCACTCCTGCTAGGGGCCATGCTGGGCACCACATCCTGCATGCACCATGCACTGCTGCTAGGGACCATGCTGGGGAACCATGGAAATGAGGGGAATGGCATCCTGGCATGACAGTTCCAGGTTTGGCACACATAATGGCTGCCTCCATGGGCTTCCTGTCTCGGCGATGGCATCAAATGGCTCTAATAAGAGATAGGTTTAGCCCTGTGAAAATAAGAGGCCAGCCAGGAAATGCAGCCAATAGTGAGATGTTCTGTTGCACTTGGAAAGCAGGGGCACCTGTTGTGCCTCTTCCCTCTGTCAGTGATTCAGAGCCACCTGGTCTGTCCATCCGTCCATCCATCCCACCAGCCAGCGCTGGTCACCCCAGTGTCTCCTTTCCCCTTTACAGAGAAGTAGCAGCGAGTGGGCTCTCTCTTGTTCTGGCTCGATGCACGATGGCTCTGCAGGCTCGCGAGTCGCTCTGCTCTTTTCTCAGCCGGGAAAAGGGTAATTTGTTATGCCTGCCAAGGGCTGCTGTGACTGCTGCTGCGCCCTATTACTCTCGATCATGTCTTATGATTTCTTACTTGTGATTGCACGGATGGATTATTTTTGGAATTAATCACTTGATGGGATGAGTCCGTACCACTTCTGCCCTTACGCTCTCAGCAAGAAGCCTTTAACCGGTAAAATGTCAGAGCGCAGGAAGGTTTGTATATAACCTTCCATGGCCCCTAGGAGGAGTGCACGGTGCATGCAGGACGTGGTGCCCAGCGTGGCCCCTAGGAGGTGTGCATGGTGCATGCAGGACATGGGGCCCAGCGTGACCCCTAGGAGGAGTGCACGGTGCATGCAGGACGTGGTGCCCAGTGGGGCCCCTAGGAGGAGTGCACGGTCCATGCAGGACGTGGTGCCCAGTGGGGCCCCTAGGAGGAGTGCACGGTCCATGCAGGACGTGGGGCCCAGTGGGGCCCCTAGGAGGAGTGCACGGTCCATGCAGGACGTGGTGCCCAGTGGGGCCCCTAGGAGGAGTGCACGGTCCATGCAGGACGTGGTGCCCAGTGGGGCCCCTAGGAGGAGTGCACGGTCCATGCAGGACGTGGTGCCCAGTGGGGCCCCTAGGAGGAGTGCACGGTCCATGCAGGACGTGGTGCCCAGTGGGGCCCCTAGGAGGAGTGCACGGTCCATGCAGGATGTGGGGCCCAGTGGGGCCCCTAGGAGGAGTGCACGGTCCATGCAGGATGTGGGGCCCAGTGGGGCCCCTAGGAGGAGTGCACGGTCCATGCAGGATGTGGGGCCCAGTGGGGCCCCTAGGAGGAGTGCACGGTCCATGCAGGATGTGGGGCCCAGTGGGGCCCCTAGGAGGAGTGCACGGTCCATGCAGGATGTGGGGCCCAGTGGGGCCCCTAGGAGGAGTGCACGGTCCATGCAGGATGTGGGGCCCAGTGGGGCCCCTAGGAGGAGTGCACGGTCCATGCAGGATGTGGGGCTATTGAAAGGCGGGGGAGGAGAGGCATCTCAGCTGCAAAATCCTCTGATTTGGCCAAAGCTTGGACAATAGGTGCCTCCTCTCCCATTACATTCAATGGGAGTCCTGCCATTGGTTTCAGTGGACAGAGGTTTGAACCCTTAATCTCGCATTGCCCTTGCCATCTGAGAAAGGCTAGTCCTGTGATTGGCCCAGGGGCCTATCATGGAGGAGACTGGACACCAAGGATGTTTTACGAACAAACCAGAAACTAATTTACTGTTATTTAACAAGGGCTGATGACCGATTTACACAGGTCAGGGTTACATTCTCTTCGAGGGTAAACAGGCTCAGGGATAAAGCCAGCCTTACAGTTTGTGTGATGACAAGCTATTCCGGTAGCCAGTTCGATATGTCCACAAAACCAGCTGCCATGTCCCCTTGAAACCTTCAAGCCCGGTTGGCTCCACAAATCTCCTTTATAGAAATAGTTTCTTTAGATTGTAAGCTCTCGGGCAGGGACCGTGTCTATCTTGTTATTTTTGGAAAGCGCCAAGTACATCGCTGGCGCTATATAAATGCTTATAATAATAATAATAATGTCTGTCTGCCCTCAAGCCACAATCCATGCTGCTATGCACCGCCCCTAGGAGTAGTCATGTGGTCTCAGTGCTATAGCCCAATTAAGTTTCCCTCAGCCCACCCCCGGAATAAGCACTAATCCGGATTGGCAGTGTAAATGTTTATTCCGATCTAAGAGTCAATCCGTGGTACAGCACAGCTGAATTATAGTGCTTTGGGAAACTGCCTCTGCTAGCTCGTCGGTCTTGTCATTAATTGACCGGGACTTAAATTTCCAGAGGGGATTGTATTTGTGTAAAGGGCTGAGACAAACAGGGGATTCTGCCACACAGACAGTGCAGTTGAATTTCTGCACCTTTGTCTGCTCTGATTTCTGGGAGCTAGCCCCTCACATCTCATCATCCTTGCTGTGCCTATGTCACTTGCTGTCATGGATCCCTGGAGTGGATGCGTGTTATGGATTCCCTCCGCTGCAGGGTCAGAGTGGATTAGGAGGCAGCATGGGTAGCATTTTGTCACAGCCTTCTCTGTTATAAATCCCTACCTGTGACATTTTACCACCCGAGACTGCAGAATACCATAGAGATGTTGGGTAGAAGGGAAGTAAACTCTACCTGCAATTCTCTATGGCAGGGGGTCTAGTCCGGAATAAGCATTTACACAATCACTATTCTGGATTTATTTTATTCCAGAGCAAATAAATCTTCAAAAATCAGATTGAACTAATCCAGAATAAAACCAGGAAACAGGAGTTTAAAACCAGGAAGGGGAAGTAAATTAATCTGGCCTGGCAGTTCAGACGATCACATGCAATCTGGATTTACAGGGGTTAATACCGCCGGTATAATGATCATTGTGTAAAAACAACCCCAGTCTCTGCTTGTGGTTGTGCCTCTCCGTGTCTGGGCTTTGGTTTTGAGAGGGACAAAGAAATGTATGACTAAACTGGAGGTTTCAGTCCCCAGGCAGAAGGGCCCCTGATCTTGTTGCAATGCTGGCTATTTCTGGGTGCTCCCTGCTGGAAATTAATGTTGAGGCCATGCCCCCTGGCCCGCCCACTGCCTCACCAGCTGCCATGGTCTGGTCTCCCTGTGGGCTGTCCCCCTTCCCACTGCAGACTAAATCATTTCACACGTTACACGCGGACGGAGAAGGAGGCTTTTCAGATTCTTCTCCTCCCTCTGTGTGAATGATACCTCTCCACCCCCAATGCCTTATATAACTCCACCTGCTCAGCGGCCAGGGACTGCTGTGCATTTCTGAAAATGAGGCCATGACACGAACATTTGAATTTCAAAATTCAACCTTTCTCCTGTGCCATTAACTTAGTATGGAAGGTCTGTATCCTCTGGGTAAATGGCCACTGCAGGGATAGGTCAAAGGGTGGCTGCCCGTCTGGGTGCCTCAGGGCGTTTTCACACGGACATTTAAATAGGAATTAAAGCTTTCATTCCTATATTAGCGGTCCGTCTGAATGCCGCAAATCCAAGATTATCATCAAGGATTAGGGAAAACATTGGTGTTTATAAACCCTTGATTGCTAGGGTTCATGATATCCAGATGTCAGACTAATCCTTGATAGTGTCCGTGTGAACGACTAATCCTCGATTGAACCCACAGAGTCCAGCGTAAAGACCTGACAGCCTCTCTGGGCATTTCCTGCTCTGTGGTGCCTAGGGGCACATGACTGTGTGGTGATCGTATTACCATTGTTATTGTTCTGGACGAGTGCATTGCGGAGCGCCAAGCTGAAATACCCGCAGAACAATGGGATGAGTTTCCATTTTCTTCAATTCAGAAATCAGAAAAATGAAGAAAATCAGATTTTCTTCAATCCCAGAAATCAGTGCGCTGAACATGGATGAAAAGCACCACAGGATTGAAATTCATCCTGGAGACTCTAATCCCTGATTAACAGCAACGTTGTGTTCAGACAGACTATCAAGGATTAACGTTCTCTAGCATTAAACCGTTCGTCTGAACAAACAGGAGTTTGAGAATACTAAGCTTGGATTGTATCTCAAAGATGACTTTGTCCGTGTGAAAATGCCCTTAGAGACGAGAATCACATGATCATTCCAGACCCCAACATTTCTCTGGCCCCCAACGTCTCATGTTTTCTTCTCTAGCTCCCCAGCTGGACCCTGTTTCTGGCAGTTTGTTCGGTGGGGATTGGAGGGACATTTCAATATGGCTATAACATCTCCATTATCAATGCACCAACCCAGGTAAGGTACCAGCTTAGGGTTCCCTGGGCAAGCCAGTGGCAGCATAGTTCACACTAAGTCCTTTGACTGCAGGAACAAGCTTTGGGTTAGTGGGATTTGGGATGATTCTGAGAGCAAATCTCCACTATTAAAGCCAACAGCAAAGCTCCCATCAGACGGCTCTGCTGGTGGAGGATTGTCCTGTCAGTTTCTTACAGTTTCAAGCGAGCTTGAGTTCCACTTCATTATAATATTTTTGGGAGTGTTTTATATCTGATAAATGCAGCAAGCAGCCGCCGGCAGGCTTTACAGGGGCACACTCCTCGTCCAAGATCTGTGTTGGGGTGTAACTGGCTACAGGAGGAGCAAGTGGGGCCACTGCCCAGGCTCTTTCTCTCTGTAACTGCGGCTGCGGCTGCGGCTGCAGCTGCGGCTGAACCCAGAGGAGATGGGGCAGCTTAGTAGCCATTGGCTTGTTTGTGGGAAGGACAGGAGAGCAGTAATACTGCAGCTGCAGGAGTCCTTTCTGCTCTCTGCTGCCCCCTAGTGCTGGCTGCTCTGGACTCAGGGAAGCAAGCAAACTCAATGAAGGGAATGAAAAGCAGGTGCAGGAGGATGGGGGGATTTCTAGCAGTTTCCTGACCAACCCCACCCCTCAAAACAGGAAATCCCTCCAAAAAGGGGACCCGGGCAACCCTACTTGCGTTGCCCCACAAGCCTGTTCCATCGCTCTAGATTGCTGCGCAGACGGGATGATTTCCACTTGCTTTGAGAACTGGCTCGGTGCAAAGCGTGGGGCCTGGAAGCTCCGGTTGAATTTGGGGTCTGTGTTTCTCACAGATAGTCCCCTCCGATAAACGTCTGCATCTGCTCTCATCGCTGGGATGGTTTTTTAATCATTTGAGAGACAAGAGACAAAGTTAAGATGATCCTTGGGACCAGCTTCTGTGCCGACATTGGAGCTTGGCTGCTCCTCTTCCATGGTTATTTTTCTGTGTATATTATAGTAAATAGATTATATTACTGTGTTATTTTATGAAATTTTCTTGAAATCCCAGGGAGACTGGGGCAAAATGGTTCTGGGAAGAGGATCAATGCAAGTTTCTGCTGTCAGCTGACCCATTTTCTGATTTAACTGTGCAGTTTTGATTTACTAGAATGTTTCATGGTTTTTTGCTGAATAAAAACAAAGAAACCATTAAGAGATAAGACCATGTTGTGCTGGGGAAGGGCAGGGGAAAAGCTCCTGTCCACTGGCTCAGAACCCAGGCCCTTGGTTACTGAGGCGGCCGATTCCAGGGACAATTCAAGCAAGATCTCCAGAGGTTCTTCTACTGGTGGAGCTTCGGTGACTTTTATTTAGGGAGATTCTGGATGGTAGCAAGACATTATAAGCTATGAGAAATAAATGGGGCTTAGAGTGGAATGGCTAGTGGCCACAGTCATTAGGAGGATCTAGGGTAAGTCGACAAAGCTTGGCTGCCCAACAAACCTGGCGGAGGCACAAGGGAATTAGTCTCACCACTGTGCTTTACTCCTATCCATCAAAGGGCACAGTCACTGGATAATTTCCCATCGAAAGCAGAAGGGTACACTTAGCCCCCAGCTTTCCAGAGTCATTAGGGAGCCTCCTTGTAGCCCTGGTTACCCCCCTGGCCAGGAACAGGAAAGGGGTCAAATAAAAACTAGCCATGGGCCGCATTTGGCCTCTGGGCCGGAGGTTTCTCACCCCTAGTTTAAGGGAACCTTAGTACAAGTCCTTGGGTGAAGGTCTTGTAAGTAAAGCCTGACTCTGAGGCTCTCTCGGGCTGTGGAGGGAGGGAGGGAGATTCCACATGAGAGACGACGGGCAGGCAAGGAGCAGAACGGGAACAGGCTCGCCGGCTGGAAGATCAACTCAGGGCGAGGCACTCGGCCGCTCCAGTTTCCATCACTCAGTCCTAGATTTTCAGCTGGGACGTGGGGCACAATCCTCTGCCATTGAAATAAATGGGGAAACTCCCGCCTTGAGTTTCAAGGTGGAGAATTGTGCACCCTCCACAAGCAACTTGCTACATGACTTGACTGAAAAGTGCAGGGAACCTGCCCTTCCTCATGCTTCCTGGCAGTCTCTGGGAAGGCTAGAGATTGGTAATTCTACAGAATCCCTCGCATTCAGGGCATTTTCCATCCCTGGCTCTCTGGGATTATTTATTCATTTATTTCGATGTATATCCCGCCTTTCTCTTAAAAAGGCTCAAGGTGGCTTACAAAATAACACATATAAAAGATAATCATTAAAATACAAATATAACCCCCTCGTAATAGCCCCCCAATACCCCTTCCCCCTATCCATCCTCCCTCACACCTCTACCCCTCACACAACCCCCCCCCAATTCAATCCCCACTGTCAAGCGCCCGACAGAACAGAATGGTCTCGCGCTGCCTCCGGAGGCCACCAGGCCTTTCGTGACCATTGAGGGTGGAAATGACAGCTCCTTGGAGAGATTGCGGGAGGGCCCTGTCCTGCTATTTGCAGCTGGCTAGGATGGTTTTGTGCTACAACTCTGCTTGGTGCAGGGTAGTGCACCCTGTTCTGACTGAGGGACTGAGTGAGTGCCGCCGGTGGTCTCATGGGCCTCTGTCTGTCCTTTCAGCACATACACAAATTCCTCAATGAAACCTGGCACAGCCGCTATGGGACCGAGCTGAGCCCCAGCATTCTGACTCTCCTCTGGTCTGTCATTGCTTCCATATTCTCCCTCGGTGGCCTGTGCGGAGCTCACATCGGGGGCACCGTGGCCATCAGGCTGGGCAGGTGAGTGATGTCCATTAGCGGATGGTTCGGGGAGCTAACCAAGGTGGGGACCGTTTGCTTTCCCTTTCTTTGTCGCTGGCAAGCGATGTCAAGCAGGTGGAGGAAGCGCTATGCCCAGAGTAAGTCTGCTGGGTCTGGGGCCTGATCCACTTTTGGGGTCTACACCATTGTCCCAGTCCTGGTCTCTCGCTGGACAGAGCTGGAGCTGACACGGTTGTTGATGAGGAGGGTGTGTTGCTGCCACTGATTGTGCACAACAGTGTTTCAGTTTGAGAAAGGCCGAGTCTGTGTCCATTGTGGGGGACCCTGAGCTGCAGTCGCTAAGGCTCCTGCCTGCAGTAATGTGGTTTAGGGAGAAAGGTGCAGCCCCTGTGCAAACAGTTGGCTGAAAACAGAAATGAGTATCAGCTCCCACAAAGTAAGGACATGCGAGCGATAGTTCCAGGAGACGTGATTTTCAAGTATGTGATCACCTGGACAGAAAAGCCCTGAAGTATAACCCCCCCTCCCCAAGGGCATGTCTTCTCACCAGCAACATCCCAGTTGAAATCTGATGATGTCTCCGACTGCTCTGTGCACTCCACACGCAACATGCAGCCACACAAAGTGCACAAAGGCCCAGCATGTATGCTCACTGCACACACACACACACACACACACTGTGCACACATTTAATGCACACAATCTGCCACATCTAGACATGCATACACACACTCCAGTTCATCAGCAGAAGGCATCAAGTTTATGATTAAATGTTGTTTTTAATTGTACAACAGGCAGGCGTATGGATCCCAGTTTGAGGGGAGCCCTCTTGTCTCCTGGATCCTAAGACCTTTCTATCCCTGTGACACTTATTCTTTTCCATTTTAGAAAAAGAGCTCTTTTGATGAACAATTTCCTGGCAATCCTGGCCTCCATTCTAATGGGGGTCAGTTTTCCAACTGGATTATTTGAATTGTTGATGGTTGGCAGATTTTTGATTGGAATGAACACAGGTAAAAGCATTTCTGTTTCTGCCTTTATTAATAACAAATCCCAGTGAAGTGAAGGCAGCTGATGCTGGCACTGACTATCTGGAGGGCTGAGAACGTCATCTGTGATTAGAGGCAATGGGGGTGGGGGGGGACACAGGACCTTTTATTAACAGGAAAGTATTCTCTTTTGTTTGCAGGTATCGGCCTGTGTGTGCAGCCGCTCTACCTGGGGGAGGTGTCCCCAAAGAATCTGCGTGGTGGCATGGTCATGGGCAGCTCCATATTTCTGACTGGGGGGATTCTGACAGGACAAGTCATTGGTCTAAGGTGAGAGAGGCAATCTCCAGTGCCCAGAATCCCCTGGTTCTGGCAGGCTGGTGCTGTGGTCCGTGTAAGACACCACAGTTCTCCTGTCAAAGCACAGGGCTGTTATGCAGCCCCGTTGCCCGGCGGAGGCTGCTGGACAAACTCCACGAGACAACATCCTCCCATCACTTTGTTTGCAAACATCTCCCCATTATATCCCAGCCTGTAGGGGCGGCCTCGTAGCTAGATGCGGTTTTCAGTCTACCCACCTGCCAAGCAGGGAGCTCCAGGCCCTTTGGCCCCCACTGGAAGGGTCAAGGCAGGCACAGCTGTAATAGGTGCATCAGGAAATCCTAGGGAACACGGGGCCCTGATAGCGATGCAGGGGGCCTATTCCAGCCTAGCCGCACCTGTGGTGGGATGGGGAAGACCCCAGATTCTGCCAGTCTGACGGGCTTCTCTAGCTGAGCATCCCTGCCTCGAGGCTCCTCCCACTCCCCAGGGTCTCTGGGGCAGGGGCTGCAGCATGACGACTCATTCGTGCCTCAGGCCCAGCCACACCCCCTTGTTCCTAGCCATGCCCCTCCTGTGCCCCACCCTTGCCGCGCCTCTCAGCTTCCTGGTTGACTGCCAGCCAGCATATAAGACTTGCTGAGATCCCCAGGAATCTGGGTGGCACAACTCCCTCTCTCTTGTGCTCCAGCTCTGCTCCCCATACACTCCCTGCCTTGCTTCTAGCCCCAGCTTCCCTCCTTCCCTGTTCAGGTGCCCTGACTGCGTAGTACCCCCAACCCTCATGTCTGCCCATGTCCCAGAGGCCCCTCACCCTGTAACTCTTACACATTAACAGATCTGCAAACCCACCATGTCTTCCTTGGTCAGTGTTTGTCTTGTCCAAACTAGGCAATGATGCATACAACTTGGTGCTGATCCTCCGGCATTTCCCTCGCCTTCCTGTCGTATTTCCCACAATGCAAAGGGCATGAAGACTGCCCTGCTTTGGGTATCTCTGTATCCCATGTTCCAGCAGTAGCATGGAGTGGAGGAGGGAATCCCTACTTGAGCCGCTCTGGCCAGTCCTCTATGGTCACTGGGAGGTAATCTCTTGGGAAATCACATGAAACCATTGCTACTTGAGAGAGTCAGATCCTTCCAAGCAAGCACCTCTCACATGGTGCAGCTAGCCCCTGGTTGCGTTGGAGAGGAGAGAGTTCACCCTCTCCTATTCCGCCGCTAAGTGGGTGGTTTCTGCCGTATCCCCCAGGGACTGGCCTGGGAGGTGTGCTCACTTCGAACATGTCACTGCCTGGTAAGGACTGCTTTTGATTTTCTCCCAGGGAGCTACTTGGAGGAGAAAAATATTGGCCGTTGCTGCTGTCCAGCAGCTGTTTTCCAGCGTTTGCTCAGCTCTTGTTCCTCCCTTGGTTTCCAGAAAGTCCTCGGTACCTTCTAATTGACAGAGCAGATGAAATTAAATGTCTTAAAGGTAATTTAAAGCCTTTACATTTTCCTATGAGCAGCATCCTGTCTCTCCTCTCCTGAGAAACCTCACACTTTTCAGGCTGTCCCCCAGTGAACAGACCGACTTCAACTACCTGACTGCTTCTGGCCAGCCTCTTGGGGTGGGAGGCTCCGTTGGGCCTCCACTGAATTGCTCAGTAAATGGCACTGTCTCCTACAGATTTGCTGGAAAACCTGTCTGTAGCTCAGGCAAGACATGAGAAGGGTGTTACGGCAGACAGGGCCACTCTGCACTGATTGTAGACAAGATTGCTGACCTACTATCATGTAGGTCTATCATCCGAAGGGATCTTGTGGGGAAACGGAATGAACGGTTCGTGCCTCATTTCACTGAAGCAGAGTCAGGAAAACTCCCTTTTTGCAATGGGGGAAGGTAGTGGTTGTGGAAGAATGTGTGAACAGGTGGTTTATTGGGCTCTAAGGACGAATGTCAGAGGCTTAGCTTAGCAAGCCTGCACCTGAGAAGTTCATGCATCTTTTCCAGGTTATTGTCACTGTCGGAGCAAATTCATGGAGACGTTTACTGGGTTGTGCCTTTAAACCTGCTTGGGAGGAAAAGAGCCCCAAGTAAAAGGTTTTGCTGGATAGTTTGCTATTCCTGCTCATTTTATGCTTCTATGCCAAGTGTTGGGTGCCAGGAGCACTGTCTTTCGCTAGTTTTTAACAGCCTTGTTGTGGCTGGATGTTTACGGGGGAGGGGGGGGCTGAAAATGAGCAGCCCCTGAATCAGCTAATGTCCAAACGCTGCTGGGAGCCGGGACAGACCCTTATTGTGTTTGGTGAGCACATTGAGATGCTCCCCTCAGCCTTCTGGTCTCCAGTAAATCACATTCAGTAAAAGGCATATTTATTTTTGAGGACTCTGAAGAATCCGATTTTCTGAACCCTTTCTGATAGGCAGTGCTGACTGCCATCTTGTTACCTGACAAACCTGGAGAGATTTAAGTTAATGATCCATTTTCCTTACTTCAGCCCATTAAATTGTCTCTCTCCTCTAAGCGTCATGCAGTTTCACGCTGACATTTGGGGAACGCTAGCCACTCCTGGCATGGCCATGCTCATGCAAGAATCCACGGGTCTGTTTTGCTTACTAGCCCTGAAGCGTTTCCATGGCCCGGCACGCTACCAGCTGGAGCTGGAGGATATACAGAAAGAACGCATTGCCTTGAACGGGGAGAAACCCCGAAAGCCCTGGCAGCTATTCATCGACCGCAGTATAAAATGGCAGCTCATTACTGTGATTTTCATGACTATGGGCCAACAGCTCAGTGGGATCAATGCGGTAAGTACTCCTAATAATTTCTATAGCGCTACTAGGCGGATGCAGCAGCACTTTACACTCACAGATTGTAAGCATGAACTTCTTGCTGTTCCAAATCCAAACAATTTGTTTCAAAATTCTGCTTGTCTGATTTCCCTCGGGTTTTGCCATTCATGAAAGTTCTGGCCTATCTAAGAAATGCTGCTGGTCTGGGATGAAGGGAACACAATCTCATTAACACTAATACATAAGCGGATGGTTCAAATAAAAAAACCAATATGTATCAGTACCAAGTTTGAAAGTGAGAACGAGGCTGGGCCGAGTTGTTGGTTTTTTTTGGTGGTAATTTTAATCTTCCCTAAGATGGTAGCAAAGAAACCTGTGTGTGCAATCCCCACCCATTAATCCAGGGCCGGGGCCCAGAGCGGGGGAGAAACGTGGAGCCCAGTCTCCCACTGGCAGCAAAGCCGCCGGCGGGCCATGGGGCGCTCCCCGGCTCAGTCGGGGGGCACTCCCCAGGCCTGGGCTCACGTATGGGCAGAGGGGCACTTACCAGCCATTTCGGGGGCACTTACCTTCTGCATCCGCCCCTCGCCATCCTGGGCCCCGTGCCGGGCTTGCTTGCCAGGGCGGTTCCTTGCGGTGGGCTGCACCGGCGGCGGGTAGCAGTGGCAGATCAACTCTGCTGCCTGCCACCACTGGAAGTTGCAGGGAGTGTGGGAGAGGCAGGGCCTCTGTCTCTCCCTCACTCCGTGCCCCCCCCTCCCCGTGCCTGTCAGGGCCCAGGGAGATGTGGACCGACCGGTCAGTCAGACAGGGGGGACAAGTGTGGCCCCCCCCACCAGGAGTGGGGCCCAGGGCGGCTGCCCCACAGTAGGGCCAGCCCTGCATTAAACAAAGGGGACTGAGCTGCACCATATCTACTTAGTAGGACAAAAGCCCAACGAATAGCTGTACTGACAGTGGGGTAGTGGAGCAAGAATGCGGAGAATGGCACCCCCTCCCCTCAGCAGCCTTGGAGGCTTTAATGAAGGGGGGGGAGTGTCTCTCATGAAGAGCTCCTGCAGTTGTAAAATTGCCACTACCCCACTGTGTACTGATGCCTTAAACCTCACACAGAGTGGCTAAAGCTTGGTCACACGCATCCTCACTATCCTACGTCACCCAGACTTAGGAACTGGCACTTCCTAGCCCTAATTCTTGGGAGTGAACTTCTCTCTCTGGTTTCAGTCCTGTGTCTTGGATTTCAGCCCTGTTGTCAGTGCCAAGGGGGTCTCCTCCTTGCCCCTTAAAACTGGTCCAAATGCTAATGGAGGGAGCCCCCCCCCTCCTGTTTATCACCTTGTGCATTAGTCCTGGCTTCCTCATTGCACTGAAGGACGCTGCCTGGACACTCTACCACAGGAAGAGTAGGAAACCTCTGGCCCCCTTCCAAGTTCTTGAATCTGGCTCCTGGATCCGAACCCTACCCCCAAGCACTGAAACACTGAGCTCAGGAGGAGGGAGCAGAGAGAAGGGCACGCACACAAGGAGAGGGGACAGATCCATGATCGGGAGGACCCTCCACTTCATTCTGCCATCCTGAGCACACACCCTACATCCCCGCACCCCCTGGGCAGGGAAAGGGCTCCCCACCCATCTACAAACACCCACCCACCATAGCGGAGACAACAAATTCTGTCCCTTATTTACAAAATTGTTTTAGGAAAGCAGACTGCTGAATCCGGCCCTTCCTCTTCCCGCTGGGTATCCTTGCCAGTCAATCATTCCCCTATTGATTATCTCCTTGTAGATTTACTTTTATGCAAGTTATATTTTTAAAGAAGCTGGGATTCCAGCAGAGAAGATTCCCTACGTGACCCTGGGCACTGGAGCCTGTGAATGCTTGACAGCGCTCACCTGTGTAAGTAGCACTTGATTTGGACTGCTCAGTCCGTGGGAGCTATGGAAAAGGAGTCTCCATTTTAATTGGGAACAATGTGCTGCTGCCCACAGGGGCTGCTGATCGACTACATGGGCAGAAGATTTCTCATTATCGGAGGATACTGCCTGATGGCTTTTTGGTGCATCATGCTAACGCTGTCCCTGACGTATCAGGTAGGAGAGGGTCACTGACACCCTGTTGGGCAACTGGCTTGGCCTGGAAACTTGCCATGTTAGAGATCAGGACAACTCTGAATGTGAAAGAGCCACTTGCTGACAGCTAACAAGCAGTAAGAGCTGTAGGGCTCAGCTGGGATTTCCAGACTAAATTGGAGTTCCTTAGGTTGGGCTCCCAAATCTCTCGGGTGCCGGGGTTTCAGAAAGTGCTAACTTTAAGCTCTTTTCCTTTTGCAAATCAAGACTCCTTAACGTGTGTAATTCTGGGTGCTGAAAGGGAGGCATCCAACTGAGAACTTTCCTGGCTGTCTTTGCAGGAGGCGTCCCCGTGGGCGCCGTATTTGAGCATGGCATCTCTATTTGCTTTCATCTTGAGCTTTGGATTGGGACCAGGTATTTGTAGTGCTCTGGATAGTTGATATTTTGACTTATAGGCTTGCTTGGGTGCCACATAATTTGCTTGTGTTATCTTCAGTGCAACCAAACCACACAAGCAGTGAGTCACGAACATGTTGCTTATTACCCTGCTTCCAGATCAGACTCTCTTATCCTTCCACACTGAAGGATGTAGTAACTGAAACCTGAGTTGTCCCATTGAAATCAGTGGAACAAGCTGATCATCACTAACGCAACACTATTACCGAATGCAACTCCATTCCCACTACATTCTCCCAGTGGGGGAAAAGATATGAGGTCGCTGGGTAAAACCTGCTTCCCCCCACACCCTAACCCCTGCTGCCATGGGCGTCCCCCCTTCAGGAGGGGTATCTAAATGAGTCTGAAAGTCAGAAAACTTGGCATATGTTCATTCAGAAAGATAAACATGATTTTTTAAAACACGAGCTGTACATTCTTTTGAGCTGACTGAAGCCCAAGGCAGCTAACAGCTGATTAGGAAAACAAACCTGAGCTTCTTCTCCATTGTTTGAAACAGGCCCTGAAATTCAGCATTCTCCTAACTTGTTCTGTTTCTGGGATTGATTCCTAGGTGGCATAACGAACACACTGACGGCTGAATTATTCACCCAGTCTTCACGGCCTGCTGCTTACATGGTAGCGGGTTCTGTTAGCTGGCTCAGTTTCTTCATAATAGGAATGCTCTTCCCTTTCATTGTGGTATGTATCCATTAAAGAAATTATCTTTGCACTGTCACCTTCACAAGAAACATCTCCGGGGACAGACCAGGTACCAAGGAGAAGACAAAACCTTCAATGAACAATGTTGTTTAGACTTAGTCACTTTTGGAACAGCCTATCTGGTGTTACAAAAGCAAGACTAATTAACCAGACAAGAGAAGACAACACCACAAACAGAAGGTAGTTAAACTGCATGAAAATGAATTTTGTCCAGGTGAGCTTCTGAGGTACAAGAAGTTTGGACCCCCATTTGCTGTGCTTTCCTCATTGCCACCAAGGGAGAAAACAGAGCAAACCTCCTGGGCCCTGACCTTGCTCAGTTTAGGGATTCCTAGGGTGCGTCTCCAGAAAGTGTCTCTTGCTCCTGCCAGCTTTTTTGACCTGAAAGAGATGGGTCCCTCTTTAACTCAGCTGGGGGCAATCATTCAGGGTGGAAAGCATCTCTGATCGAGATGTATATTGTGTCACTGAAGCTAAACCCTGTTGCCAATTCCCACTTCCAGTCTCCCCTTCCCATTCTCTGCTCTTTTGTCCTGCAAAGAAACTCAACTCACATTTTAGAGGAAGAAAGTAGTTCAAGGAAGATCTTTTATTGGACCACTGTAGTTGGTGAGAGTATGCAAGCTTTCAAGCCACAGGCTCTGTGTCGCCCAAAAAGCTTGTATCATTTCACCAGCTGCAGCTGGTCCAATGAAAGATCCATCTCCCTTTCTTATGTTTGGGACCAACAGGGCAGCACCCTCACTTTAGAAATGCAGAACCACGCCCACTGATGAAAGAAAGGGCCTATTGAATACAGACACTATTGTAAAAACACCCTCAAAATCCAAACCTTGTTCTCAACATTTACATAAGTCACTTACGAAATCTGTGGCTAGTTGTGTTGGTATAAAGCCAGTAGGAACTCCCATCAGTGGCTGGCTGCAGCAGACTTCTCCGGTGACTACTTCCTAGGCAGGGTCAGCTGAGACCAATATGGAACGTAGAGTTCATCTAACAACATCCCCCAAGGAGTGGGACGTCAAGCCGAGTTTGACTAAATTAATTCTCTCTCCTTGGGGATGTGTGTGTATTTTCTATGGGGTTGTTACAATGTCGGACCGGCTGTATCATGTGGCAACTGCATGGTTCAGCACTTGCAAAGTTCCCTAGATGCATCTTTTGACAATGCTAGATGTTAATTAATAGGTCAGACTTACATTATTCCACAAACCTATTCACAATTTAATATGAATTGTTCTTTGCCCTGAAGCATCTTTGTCTTTTGTTTTCAGAATGGACTGAAGCAGTATTGTTTTGTGGTGTTTTTACTGGAATGCTCCTTGGTCGCCAGTTTCCTCTTCTTCATTATCCCCGAGACAAAAAACAAATCTTTTCTTGAAATCAAGCGAGAATTTCACAAGCTAAATTTTGGTGGAAGCAGTAAGGAGTACGAAGGAGAGCTGTGTGAGAGAAGCCATCTCAGCAATGAATTTTAGAACTGCTGTCTCTCTCAGCTGAAAGGCAGCAAAGTTTAGGGGAATTATATGCACAGCCCCATAAATAATTTAGAGAAAAGTAATGCTAACGGACTGCATTTGCCGGCACTGTTGTCTGAAACTTGTTAACAGGCAATTTAATCTTACCAGCATGTAAGATGCTGCTGTTTTTTATTTTGTTTTGCACACACTATATCCTCTTCAAAGAGGAATTTCAATAAACATCTATTTTAAAAAAAATGTTCAGAAGTAACTAACTGTTGTACACATGGAAAGAGTGCCTACCTCTCGGCCATGCAGAATGAGGCCATCACGACAAAGTTCTGCAAACTTTTTGTAATGGAAGAGGTCAAAATTCGACCACTGGGAACAGCGTGTTATGAGGCGAGAAGCAGGCTGATTCTATCCCACCATGACCAATCTCTTTCCCCCTTGGTTAATTGGAAAAGTTACTGCCAATGGACTCTGGTTCTCCAGAGAACCACCTTTCAAAACTCTCCCTACAAGCCAACCCCACTTGTCAGCCTATCGGGTAGGTAGCAGGGAAATTTAGGACAGGGGGACATAAACCTGGTCTTTCAGAAATGGCTTAAGGCATCTGTCTTTATTTAGACAAATGTTTATTAAATCCAATGGGATATTTGTCCAAGGGCTGTAGGATCAGGGCCAGATGAATTCCCCATGGCAGGAGCGATGTCTGCATTTATCATTGACTAGAGAGAGGGTGCGTGCCCAGGAGACTACAAGGGCACAGACCACCTAGCCCCCAGAGAAAGGCAGACAGAGCAAAGCTGCTCATTGGGGCTGAGGGCACAGCAAGTAACTTCCAGTGTTTGAGGCCCCAGAAGGGCAGCATTGGCTTACAGGGGTATAGCATCGCTGCTTCTCCACGAAAGCACCCCGCTTTTACTGCTTCTCCGGGCCTAGAAGTGACGACTGCTCTTAATGTCAGCTAAGGAGGGGGTCTTCTTACTCTTCACTTTTTCCATCAAGTTGGCGAAATATTTCATTTTGGCTAAAAGTTTTTTTGCCTCTTGAAGATCATCTGAAATGAAACAAAAACTAAAGTTTTCATTGGAACTGACTCAAGTTTCAGCCTTAGAAGTCTAACTTGCAACCTGGAATGTCAGTCAGGACTGAGGCCCCCTGCTGTAGCACATACAAAACAAATGTAAGTGTCTCTGCCCCAAACAGCTTACAAAGGGCTCAGTCCTGCAAAGACTTCCACACGTGCTACATGGAATGCACAGCGAGTAGCCCTTTTGCCCAATGGGATTACTCACCGTGTGTGCTGCTAGGCACCAGGGCAAGCTGGACTCAAACCTTAAAACAGTTAAAACCAGAGCAGCATCTGTGCTCTGTCGTCATTTCTCTGAATGGGCCATTAAACTGCAAGTTTGAAACAGCAGCAAATACCACCAACCTCAGAATCAGCCCATTTCCACTACGTTGTGCTGTGCCAGAGCCTGGCTCACAAGGCAAAGTGTTTCCCACAAACTTCATGTCTGTCAGGCAACAAGGGACAGCTGCATTCTACAACTTGCTCCACATCTGCAGCAGTTTAAAGCACTTAATACTCTGACATTCCCAGCAGCAGCAAAACAACCCAAGAACCAAGAGATGGAGATCACTACCTCTTTCGAAGGCTTTGCTTATATCCTTAGTCAGTTCTTCTTTTTTGGCTGTAAAGGAAAGAGAGGAAGAGATGTTTGCTGCCTCATTGAGGTCAATTGGCGAGCACACTACATTGAGACTAGATGGGGGGAGTGCTGTGGGGAGCCACTGGCAGTGGGCTCAAGAATTCGTACTGTCGCATTTCAGCAGCCATTAACCTGCTTTTGGCACCCATTCCAAAGGGCTCTTTCCTGACAAGCGGATTTCTTAGGACACTCTTATGGGTCCAAGGCCCTTGCTGGCCTTGAGAGTTAGCTAACTGGAGTCTGGAGGCAGCTTATTAAAATTCTGATCTCTCTCTCGCCCTTTCCCGGCCTTGGCTACCGGGATCAAAACCTGAAATCCTACAGGGCCTGTGGTGTGAGGGGGAAGGCAGACAGAGTGCAGCCCATGCTGACTTCCACTCCGGGCGGAGAAGCTGCTACTCCCCTACTCTCAGCACGTTGTATGAAAAGGGAAGCAGACAGATTGCCAAAGCACGGAACATGTTAGTGCAGAAAATGAGCAAGGTAAGTGGAGACCTAGACTCTCCATTACTATTGGATCAATCTGGGGGAAACGAAAGGCTCCTGGGATCAAATACTTAGCTACATTTTTCTCCATATTAACATGTTTTGCATTTAAGCTACTTAAATTCTCTTTTTGTTCAGAGCCTGGGAATGCTATTTGTTATTGCCATAGTGACCGAAACTAAATATACAATGCACTCTCAGCATAATTAGCGGATGCCGGTTAAAACAAGCTTGGCAGCTCCCTCCCTGTGGTTTATACCCATTTCCCTGGGGCCAATGAAAGGGTCAGATCCCTAGATCCCAATTCAACGGAGATAAATGCAAAGTCCTGCATTGAGGGAAGAAAGACCAAATGCTCAAGCACAAGATGGGGGAGACCTGGGTTGGGAGCAGCACAGATGGAAAGGCTCTAGGGACTGGGGTTGGTCACGAACATGAGTCAACAATGGGATGCGGATCCAAAAGTGGCTAATACAATTTCAGGCTGCATACTGATAAACCGGAGCAGGTTCGGCAAAGAGCAACAAAAATGATAAAGAGTCTAGAAAGCAAGTCTTATGGGGAAAGGCTGAAGAAGTGGGGATGTTTAGCCTAGCAAAGAGGAGACTAAGGGGAGACATGACAGCAGCCAGGGCTGCCCCCAAGGAGACGGCAGGGATCTGTTCTGCCGGGCTACAGGGGGCAGGACTAGAACCAGTGGGCTCTAGTTACAGGAAGGGATTTTGGTCAGAGATCAGGGAAAGCGTCCTAACAGTCAGATCTGGGCAGCGATGGAACAAGCTGCCTGTGGAGGTCGTCGCTGGGGGTTTTCACAAAGAGCCTGGAGAGTCAGTCACCTGTCAGGGATGCTGTCGCTGCCTTCCTCCTGCCTCCAAGCAGGGGGTTGGACTCAATGATCCTCGAGCTCCCTTCCAACGCTAGGAATTCTGTTATAGCGAGGAGTTGTATTTGCAGCGGCTCAAGCCCTCAGAGAACTCATAGGCTTCTCCCTTACGCAACACAGGGAATTTCCACTGCTCAAACCCTTCGATTCTCATTCCCTTCAGTCTGTGCCACCATCTGCTCCTGACCACGTACGTCCACAGCTAAAGCATGAACAGGACACCACCCCAAAGTCCGAGGCACCAAGGCCTACCTGGATCTGGTGGAAACCTTATAAATTCCCGGCAGACAACGAACGTTTCCTTAGTCTATAGGCCAAACCAGAAAAGATCCCAAGGACACATTGTACAGGTTCCTGCAGCTCCAAGGAATGTTCCCTTCACTCCTCTCCCGAACATTTCTTTCTATTAATGGTGCCACAAACATCTCTTTGGAGCCAAAGTCTAATGCCCAACGTTGACCAATTTGTAAGATCTACTAGAAGATGGGTCCCAGGAATGCAATTTTCCTCCCAGTTCTGAAATAATCTAGCCAAGTTCAAGTATGCAATTAAAATCTTTTATAAAACATATGACTGCAATTGAATAAATGTATTATTATTATTATTATTATAAACGTTTATATAGCGCTAGCGATGTACCTGGCGCTTTACAGAGAATAAGACAGACACGGTCCCTGCCCAAGAGCTCACAATCTAAAGACAGGGGGAGGGGAGACAGGGAAGGGGGAAGAGGGAGAGACAAAGGATGCAACATTCATGAGGATGCGAGAGCTCAGGTGCACGTTCTTGGCTTGGTTACACTACATTGGGAGTTTGCAGATAACAGGTGGGGGATAATCCTGGGTGGGGATGATTAGCAGGAGTTAGGGAGCGCGGAGCGGAAGAGATGGGTTTTGAGGAGGGACTTGAAAGTACGAAGGGAGGGGGCAAGGCGGATGTGGGCAGAGAGGGAGTTCCAGGCATGCGGGGCAGCGAGGGAGAAGGGACGAAGGCGGTTGGGGGAGCAGGGGAAGCGTGGGAGGACGAGGGAGGGGATGGAAGAGGAGCGGAGTGCAGCCTCGAGCAGGGGTTTGGAGGGAGATCAGGGCAGAGAGGTAGGGGGGAGCGAGGTTGTGAAGGACTTTGTAGGTGAAGATGAGGAGCTTGTGCAGAATACGCTCAGGAAGAGGGAGCCAGTGGAGAGAGGAGAGGAGAGGCTGCACATGGTCAAAGCGACGAGCTAGGTGGACGATCCTGGCAGCAGAGTTTTGAACAGAGATCCCTCAGTTCCAACACAACACCCGAAGGAAAGGAAAGAAAAGAAGCTGGTTTGTGACGGGGAGCGAAGGCAGAGTCCAGACTAACAAAACAAAAACAAACAAAGAAAAAAAAGACCCCCATTATGATGGTCCTATTTGCAGTTCAATTATCTTGGCCTTGGAGGCTTAATCCCAGTGGGCGACAACTTTTTGGAGGCGAGGCTGTTTCCCCCCATATTATCAGCTCAATGCGCTCTGCGTGGGGCTGCCCTTGATGACTGTTTGGAAGCTCCAGTTGGGGCAGAATGCAGCGGCCGCCTTCTGTCAGGAGCACACGACATTACAGCGGGGATCCAGAGTCGGCACATAAAACTAAAAAAATCCCCTAGCCCCTCTCAACTTTCCCCCTAACCTTTCAACCCAACCCTATCCTTGCCTGCCAAATGCGTGGTCAAACAAAAAGGTCTTCCATCTCTTCTGGAAGATGAGCTGGCTCGGGCTTAGGTAGATCTCCAAGGGAAGGGAGGAGTGGGGAGCCACCAGGAACATCTCTCTGAGGGGCGCTTCCTCCCAGCTGCCCTCAGAGGCCGTGACGGAACATGAGGGTCTTTCAGATACCTAGGGCCCAAGCCATTTAGGGCATTATGGTTTTAAACCAGCACTTTGAATCATGCCCAGAAAGCTGTTGGCAGCCAGCGCAGACTCTGGAGCTCCCAATGCCCCGTGTGCTGCCATGTTCTGCACCAGCTACGGTTTCCAAACCGTCATCAAGGGCAGCTCCACACAGAGCGCACTGCAGTCATCGAGCCTCGAGGTTATCAAGTTATGGATGATGGTGGCCAAATCTGAATCTGATAAAAAACATTGCAGTCTTTTCACCCGATGAAGTTGGTGAAAAGCGCTCCTGGCCATCGCCGTAACCTAGCAAACCAGGCGCAGCAGTTGATCCAAGAGCACCTCAAGGCTGTGAACCTCAGTGACCGAAGGAGGCTGAACCCCATCAATAACCGGGGTCACAAGGCTGGTCAACCATCATCACCTCAGTCTTGTCTGAATTCAGCTTCAACTGGCTCGTCCACATCCAGTCCCCAGGAGCAGCCGGGCACTGGGTAAGTACGGAACTGCAGGGCCTGGGTCACATGAAAAAGTGAGACAGAATTGGGTGTCGTCAGTGTACTGACGACATTCCAAATACAACCTTGCCCAGGGGCCTCAGCTACACAATAAACAGGAGCAGGGACAAGATGGAGTCCTACAGGACCCCACAAGGGAGCTTCTGAGGGCACGACGAGCCCCCTTGACCTCAAACAATGGGTCACACCTTACAGGCTACATGCACGTTTACTTGAATGAGAAGCCTGTTCATGTAGTCTAACCGACAGACAAGAGATCCATTTCTTACAAGCATGATTGTATTCATGACATTGCACATGTGGAATTTTGCAACAAAAGAGAAACTGATTTAATAAGCTACAGAGGATTGCTTTGAAAGGCTAGTAGTTAGGACAAGCTGTGGCTTACCCCTGCATCAGAGCACTGAGCTGAAAAGAGAAAGAACTAGACTGCTTATGGAAAGGAATCCTTTCCCCTGGGGCTCCTTGACAAATAGCACACTTGGGTGGGGAAAACGAGGCCAACATGCCACCTTCAACTGCTGCCAAGACCCAAAGACAGTTTCTATCCCAGAGCATAAGTAATCATCATCTGAGAGGGAAAAATAGGAGTATGATTAAGAAGATGCATTAGACTGCAGAGAATGCAAGTAAAAATACAAAAGAAGTCCCCTCTTCAAAATGTATTGTGTGATCAAACTAATACAAGAAAATGGATCCAATAAAAGCACAGAGAACTGGAGAGGAGAGATCAGGAAATCTACTCTTTTAACATTAGAAGGAAGGGGCTCCTGAAAAGGGTTCTGTTTGAATGCTGATCAGAAAGGGAGACATTGCCAAATACGAAAACAACAGAACACTTAAAAGCAAAGCAGGAGCAAGTGGAGTTAGAGCGCTTCATCCGTAGTGAGGACAGTCTGGCGATTTGATCTTGGGGAAGCCTGCTGGGATGGGAACACTCTTTCTGTAGATGGCACTTAGCCTGAGTGCTACTAGCGTGAGTGGGGTAAAACCACACTCTCAAAAGCTGAACTGATGTCTGCTTTGCTTGGTTCCCTCTTGTGTTTGCAATTATGGCAGGACTTGGGCCTCTGAAGCGTCCCATGAACAGAAAACACCAATCCGGAAGGGGGAGGGGAGAAGTGAGACAGTGTAAAGGTGTCAGATCAAATACAGCTCACACCAGAGTGAAGGCTACAAGCCTGCAAGGAATTAAAATATAAACAGGCTAAAGAAGAGCATCTGCAAAGCAGTCACAAGGCGGCAGGGCAAGGACTGATGCGTGTTTGATGCAATTTAATGCTGAAATAACAAGGATTAGAGAACAGAAACCCAGCTTTAACCTCAACCTTCATCACTCAGAGAAGCACAAGGACTTCAGCCTAACCACCTGCCCCTTGAACTGGCTCCAGGGCTCGAGTTCCTGATGCCTCTCTCGCTCTCATTCCCTGAGGGTAGGGTTTGCGACATTCATATTTCCTTTGTATGGCTGATCCCAATGGGGCTTTCTTGTGTTCTCCTACGCTACTTTCCTCTCTGGCCACTTGCTGCCTAAAATCTCTTGTAGACGTCACTTTAGAAAGGTCTGAGGTTGCTTCATTGGCTTCTTTGTCTTTCCCCATCCTCCCACTGGACGCAAAAACAAATTTCATGTCAGCGTTCAGAAACAAAGTTTAGTTCTCAACGGAATTGGTGTCGGCTCCGAAACTAGCCTTGTGAGAATAAAAGCTGCATGTTCTTGCAGGACTCTCTTCCCGAGCGCCTCTAGACCGACTCACAATGTTTCTGACAGAAGTGCCCCATCCCCTGGTGCGTGGCTGGAATCTATTTCTACTGACTGTTCTCCCGACTTACCCCACAAGCCTAACCTTTTTAACTTCCTCTTTCCGTTGTCTCAGCCTTTGGGTCATGAGGCAGATATTGTCTAACGTCCAGGTTAGACAATATCTTCTACACACTGGGCCACTGTCTCCGCATTTCTTTCATGTCCCATACGTATCCCCAGCCACTCGTTAAATGCTTCCCCATTTTATAAAATCAACGGACAGCATCAACTGACACTCGATACAAGTTTGTTCAAGGTACCTATGCGATCCATAATGATTCTCTCTCTCAATGGTGGAGGGAGGCGGGGGTAGAGCATCTCTGTCTGCACGCTGTGGGCAGTAATTGACACCGCTATAAAAGCCAAATTTTAGTCTTTACCTTCAACGAAATGCCCAATCTCCTCAATTTTAGAGTCATTTTTAGCTTCTGCCAAGTTCTCATTAATTTCCATGACGTCTGCAAGGAAATCCACATCTATGTCGATGTCTGTCCGTTCTGCCAATTCCATCCCGTTCAGCTCCAGCTGGGGGAGAGAAGACCACGCAATGGACTCATGCAGCTTCTTCCCCCCCCCTCAAGTCCATTTCAACCCCGTCCCCCTTCCAAAATACCAAGTCACTGTCCAGGACAGTGTGAAATGGGGGCTGATAGGGACCAGGCTACAACCCAATTTAGGAGGAATCGCTTTCTCCAGTTCATGATAAGTGGAATGTACAACCAAAAGTGGCAAAAGACACAGTCGGCATATGTACTATGATCAAAATCCAGACAGAGGGGAACCCTGGACCAAAGCCAAGCTGAGCTGGGGAGTTTCCAGGAGTTTCCTTCAGATACTATGTGCACACTTCCTCTTCTAGGAGCACACAAATGGAATAGACCATCGTACAAGACCAACCGTCTTCTCCCAGTGGCTACGGTGTTAGCCAATCGGGGGGAGGGAGACATTAAGGTGTTACACAATTGCGGGGGCAGGGGGGAACGTATTATGGTGTTACACATATGCACTACCAATAGCTTTCTGGGCACAATTCAAGGTGCTGGTTTTTACCTTTAAAGCCCTCAATGACCTGGACTCCCATCTACTGAACGACCGTCTCGCTGCAGTCGGCTGGGAGTGCTCTCTAGGAGCTACCTACCAGCTGCCAGTCAGGCTCACACAGCAAGAACTCCCAGTGCAAGCAGGGGTGGGGATTTTTATGTTCATTTCATAAGATTTTTTTCATTTGTAAGCGGTACTGAGCCTTAGTGGAAGGGCGGGGTACAGGTTTGGATGGCTACACAAACAAGCAAACACCTTACTAGGTACAGTCCACGGCTGAGGGGGTTCAGAAGGGTTTGGTAAGCTTTATTAACCAGAGAAGAGTGTTGCTCAGAAAAGGCCCGCTCTGCCTGTCAATAGAAGATGGAGAAATAACTTGATTACTCCCAAAACAACGACGTTAACCACCACAAAGACAGAACATGCCACATGTAAACAGTCGAACAGAAATCCAACTACTCCAATCAAGGTCTGTTACACTAACAAATGCATGACAAAGAATTTAAGAAAGCCCACCAGATTAAACCTTGTGAAGAGTGTGGATACCATAGAGATGAGAACATCGGAAACGTCCAGCAGAGACGAGCCAGGTGTTCAACACTCTAATGTCACAGTCCTCAAGCCACTTGCTCTGGAGCAGTCCTAGTGAAATCAATGAAACTATCCTGGAGTAAGTGGTTTGAGGACTGAAGGCTAAGCTCTTTCTTGCTGGTCAAGCTTTAGTAGCGACACCTTGTGAGATGACCCATAGTCTGTATGTGGAAAGGGGACCTCCAAACAATGAGAATAATTGTTCAATAGGGGCTTCTAGGTCTGGGTCCCTAATTGGGATCTCTTCATCATCTCTTCCAAGTCTCAAGCTAGGTCCAGTCGTAAATACACTTGTGTGCGTGCAGCTGCACTGAGGTCAATGTGCACATGCGAGTGTGCAGGATCAGGATCTTTGGGCAGCATCCAAAAGCTGAGGCACCAGGAATGTTGGTGTTCATCTAGGCTCAGAGGAAGCCCTGCATTTCAGAGGGGTGAGGAGAGAGGCACTGCTCCAGTACGGTCCATTACATCCATACCTCACCAGAGCTGAATCAGCAAGGCCAGCCTCGGAGATGGAAGGGCATCATCTCCATTTTACGGGAAGCAGAACGTGTATCTGCCACAGGCCTCTGTGTGGGCAAGGAGGGGTTAGAGCTCGGAGCCTGGTCCCCATATCTGTGCTTGGAGCATGCAATGACGCATGCAATTCCCCATCCATGTCTCCCTCCCCATCTTTAGACTAAACTCCTGAGCAGGGACCATGTCCATCTTATTCTTCATAAGTGCCAGATACATCGCTGGCGCTATATAAATGCTTATAATAATGGTAGGGCTGCTGGCGGTGGCATCCCTGTGACAAGGGCTGCATGAGAAAGCTGGGAGCAGAGGTACTAGCTCTCCCTACCTGGGGTCGCTGGCTGAAGTAATCGGGGTGCAGGGAACGCTGCAGGTTCCGGAATCGCTGCTGCAACTGGGAGATGTCGACATGAAAGGAGCGCTCACTGCGGGGGGGGGTTCCTGGGGGGGGGGGGGGGGGGGGGGGGGGGGGGGGGGGGGAGGAAGGGCAAGAAGAAGGGGTATGTGAGAACCAACCATGATGCTTAGCAACCACCCCAAACAGCCATGCAGCAGGCCCCAAAGCAACATCCCTAACCCCACTGCCCCAAGCCTCCACCCGACACTGCACCCGTCCCAGCACCCCCGAACAAGACACCGCTCCCAGCATCCCCGAACCCGACACCGCACCTGTCCCAGCACCCCCAAACCCGACACCGCACCCGTCCCAGCACCCCCAAACCCAACACTGCACCCATCCCAGTACCCCCTCACAGAACACTGCACCCGTCCCAGCATCCCCGAACCCGACACCGCACCCGTCCCAGCATCCCCCTACAGAACACCGCACCCGTCCCAGCGTCCCCACAGAACACCGCACCCGTCCCAGCGTCCCCACAGAACACTGCACCCGTCCCAGCACCCCCGAACCCAACACCGCACCCGTCCCAGCATCCCCGAACCCGACACTGCACCCATCCCAGCGTCCCCACAGAACACGTCCCAGCATCCCCCATATACGACCCTGCAGTCCCAGCATCCCCTTCATATATCGCACCGCCCCTTCCCAGCATTCCTCCTACACGACACCGTCCCCGTCTCAGCGCCCCCCTACATGACGCCGTCCCCCCCCCTCGCACCATCCCAGCAGGCGGTAGAAATCGGGCGGGCGCGGCCCCGGGGGCTGGAGGGCGCGGCAGGTCGGACAGAACCCGGGCACCGACCCGGCCTCGGGCACTGCGCGGCCGCAGCTCCAGCATCGCCGGGACGGTGGGGGACCGGGCTCCAGTCCAGCGCAGCGAAGCCGCCGACAGCGGGTGTGGGGGGAGGCCGGAGAACAGAGTCTCCCACGCACCCCCCGGCCCGGCCCCCTCAGCGCTGCCCACATCGCCGCGGACTACAACCCCCGTCAGCCACCGCGGAACTCGCTTCCCCCCCATCAGCGTGTTAACCGGACTACAACCCCCAGCAGCCACCGCGAGAGCCGCTTCCCCAGCCGCGTATTGTCCGGACTACAACCCCCAGCAGCCACCGCGAGCGTCCTCCCTCTTCCCTCAACACGTCACTCCTGGGAAGTGTGACTACAACTCCCGGCAGACACTGCGACCTTCGATTTCCGTCCTATTGCGTTTCGCCCTGAACTACAACCCCCACCAGCCACCGCGAAACTCGCGTCCCACTAGCGTATTGCCAGGAACTACAAGCCCCAGCAGGCACCACGAACGTCGGTTTCCCCCCCCCCTTTAGCGTGTCGTTCCGAACTACAACTCCCAGCAGCCGCGCGACGCGTTCGGCCATTGGCCGAGTTCGTAGGAGAGGAATTGGCGCGGTGTTAGCGGCGCGGGTTCGGGTGAGTGGTTCCCCCCCCCCCTTCCTTCTCGTCGCGGCGCGCTGGCCTCCTTCCGGCTCGGGCTGTGAGTGCGAGGGGGTACAGTGAGATTCTCAGTGTGCGGGGGGGACAGAACGTTAGGAATCGTTCTGCAATCTCCCCTCGCCCCATTAGTTTGGCGGGGGCGGTGTCAGACCGGCTGAACCGGGCGCGTAGCCTCCCTTGTGCCTCCCCTCCCCTCCCGCAGCCAGACGGTGTGTGCGCGTGCGCAGTGCGGGGTGCTTCCCCCCAAACAGTGACCCCCCCCGTGCCGGTCTGCTTCCCCCCCAGCAGTGACCCCCCCCCCGTGCCGGTCTGCTCCCCCCCC